>ML662445.1:26112896-26490102 GCA_007570785.1 Antilocapra americana
ATATATATATATATATATATATATATATATATATATATATATATATACTGCACTTGCGCATGCTAAATCTCTTCAGTTTTGTCCAACTCTTTGTGATCCTATGGGTGTTAGCCTGCCAGGCTCTTCTGTCCATGGCATTCTCCAAGCAAGAATATTGAAGTGAGTTGCCATGTCCTCCTCCAGGGAATCTTACTAACTCACGATGGAACCCGTGTCTTGTGTGGCTCCTGTATTACAGGCAGATTCCTTGCCACTGAGCTACCAGGGAAGCCCATATAAACACTACTGTGTGTGAAGTAGTTAACTAATGAGAACCTACTGTTTAGCACAGGGAAGTCTACTAAGTGCTCCTGGGTGACTTAAATGAGAAGGAAATCCAAAAAAAGAGGGGTATACTTATACATACAACTAATTACTTTGCTGTAGAGCAGAAACTAACACAACATTGTAAATCAACTATATTCCAATAAAACTTAAAAAAAATCTGCACTGTTTTAAAACAAAAGATTCTTATAGCATGGGAGAGCAACACATATGTTCCAGCTGAATGCTGCTCAGAAAATGATATAGACACTATGATTTCCCCTGATGAAACTTTATTCTGTTTTAGATCTGCTTCCTAAGTTACTTTTTTCTGAAATGGATATTTTTGGTTTAAAAATTTGGGCAAAATTAACTCACCCTCTATTTTCCTAACTTGATTTCTCTTTATCAAGTGTGCCTAGTATAGTAATTAACATGAGTTTCCTCTGAAAGGAGGCAGCTATGGTAGTCAGATACCTTCACACATTCTGTGACTACCAATGCAGATTACATACCTACACCCTCCAAGACCCCTAGGTCAGACTTGCAGGCCTCGGATTCATTGTTCACTGTTGTTTACTCGCCAAGTCCTATCCGACTCTTTTGCAACCTCATGGACTGTAACCCACCAGCCTATTCTGTCCATGGAATTCTCCAGGCAAGGATACTGGTGTAGGTTGCCATTTCCATCTCCAGGGTATCTTCTAGACCCAGGGATCGAACTTACATCTCTTGTGTCTCCTGCATTGGCAGGCAGATTCTTTACCGCTTAGCCACCAGGGAAGGTTTACATACTGAGGTTATGTAGATGCAGCCTGCACATCCCATGCAAAGGAGAAGGTTTGGTTTCTTCTTGGTTGTTGACTCTTGCCTTCATCTCCTTCAATTGTATCTTTTCCAGGGCCATAAATTCAGAATTTAATCTCTTTTTTTCCCCCCAGAAACCATTTGAGATAACTTGGTTTGGAAGTTCCTTCTAGTATAAAATATGTACACAGGATCTACCTGGCCTTCTAATATGGGGATCCCCAACCTGAAAGATCTAATGTCTGATGATCTGAATTGGAATGTATATATTAATAATGGAAATAAAGAGCACAATGAATGTAATGTGCTTGAATCATCCTAAAACCATCCACCCCGCTCCCATTCACGAAAAAACTGTCTTCCACAAAACCAGTTCCTGGTGCCAAAAAGGTTGGGGACCGCTTTTCTAACAGTTTAAACATTTAGTATTCACATGGGGCAACCATAATGAAATATGAAAGTGAATTATGCATGTGATTGTCCTAGATCATGGCACAGAAAAATGTCTACAATTTTACCTGAAGGAGAAAGCAAATGAGAAAAACAGGCAGAAAGAGTAGAATAAGGAAAAAGCATGGAAACACTGAAGTGTATTAAAAGTACAATGGCACTCTTAACTGGAATCCATTAAAATTACTCAGGGAGATTTTTAAAAATTCTATTTCTGGGCTTTACTGAAAAAACAGTGAATCAAGAGCTTAGAAAGGTGCGACCTTAAAGTCCATATTTAATAGTAATGGTACTGCTGCCCTGGCCGGCTTTTGAGAACTGATGGTCTAGTTTGTTGGATACATTCATCTTTTCAGAAATTATTTACTAACCCCTGAAGATGCATCAGAGATAGCTTGAGATGCCTAGACAAATACACCAAGAGCCTATTATTGTGTAGCTTACATCATGGTGGTGTAAGACAGATCCGATTCCTTGTGCAATACATGGGCCAGCTAAAGTCTTCTGTACTAAAACTCTATCAAGTCTTCATTTTCCATATGAGCAAAGCTAAGGCACAGAGTTTAAATAATTAATCTAAGGTTACATAACTAGCAGAAAGGGAACCTGGTATTCTCAAATGTGATCTTACTCCAGTGCTCTCATGCATGACCAGCTACATAATTTGCAGAACCTAGTGAAAAATGAAAAACGTGGAGCCACTTGTTCAAAACGCAAAAAACACTGCTGTTAAAAGTAGTAAAATGTTAAGCATTTTACTTTCTTTCGTGGCCTCTCTTGCAGCTTTTGATTTTTTTCCCACTATATAAAAAATCATTCTAAAAAAGCAAACTTAAATTGTAAATGATTACATGACTGTTACCATTCATCTTTATATTGTACAATGCCAGTTTTAAATGCAAAAATAGGAGCATTTAACTCACACAGGATCACAGAAATGACACAGTTTGTATTTCATAGCTTGTACATTCTTGCCAGAACAGCAGAAATGTTGGCATGAAACCAAGTCAACTATTTTTATTTTTCTTCTTGATAGATACACATATTCTACAAACACTCTTTACCTTTGAGTTAGGGATAAGTAATGAAGGACTGAAAGAAACTATGGGTGGTCCTTTTTTCCCTTTGCTACTAAATGGCTCTTTTCAGTGTAAGTGGCCTGCTAATACAAGGCAACTAGTACAAATAAGAAAGGAATGGGACTTCCCTGGTGGTAGGCACATGTGTTCGATCCCTGTCCAGGAAGATTTCACATCCCATGGGGCAACTGAGATCTATGTGCCACAACTACTGAGACACCCACCTAGAGTCCATGCTGTGAAACAAGAAGCTACCTTATTGAGAAGCTCGCACACCACACAGGTAGCTCCCACTAGCCACAACTAGAGAAAGCCCTTGCAGCAATAAAGACCCAGCACAGCCAAAAAGAAGTAAATGAAACAATTTGACAGAGTCTTTTGTCATTCATGTGTTTTTGGGTCATTACCTTCTTCAGTGTCTGAAATATTCTGGTTCAAATGGAAGGAAGGCCTCTCTTGGTTGTCAGCATCCAGATTTAGTCAGTAAGTAACATGTTTACCTCTTACTCACGTGGGCTTTGGCTGAACTTTCACACATGGTGGGCCCACCAGGCTTCTGTGCTCATGGTGCCTCATGACTATTTGGGAAAGGGATGGAAAGGAATGACAGGCATGTGTATCTTGTGTAACCTCTCTACTCACACACATGTTCTGTTTTCCAACAGGACCTCAACAGAATACCAGTGCAAAGATGAAATTAGGCAAAATTTCAAGATGGCAGAGCATTAAACCAAGCGTGGCCCCTCTGAGCCCTTCTATCACGTATGCATGTCGACTACGGCCAAGTACCCATGAGGTCAGTCCCACATAACCTTATCCATCACTTTATACAGCAAGGCCCCTACTTATGAACCTTCAAGTCATGAACTTTCAAAGATGGGAACTCCCCCTGTATCCAGCTGTTGCACTGTACTATGGTACTTTTCAAGGTGCTGTGCTGTAAGATTACAAATATTTTCTCTTTTGTGTTTTTTTTTTTATTTGTGTGTAAAGTGTTATAAACCTCTTATAGTATAGTGCTATATAGCCTCTTATGTTAGTTGTGTGCCCAGGCTAACTTTGTTGGACTTACGAAAAAATTGGGCTGAACAAATGCATTCTCATTTGTATGAGGGGACTTACCGTACTGCGTTCCACAAGTAACACCATCATTCTTGTCTTTCTTGCCTAGGCTAATTCCTGTTTGCAAATATCCCTTTGGAGTATAACAACTGGAACTGAACAGAATACTCTAGTTCTGCTGTTCTCAGAATGCAAAGCATTTTTATTTCCTTTCTTAGAGCCTCGCACTAAATGCCTCCCAAGTTTTCTAACTTAAATAGCTGCGGTGTTTCACTCCATTCTCCTCCATTCATCCCCTCTACTGTGGTTGTTGCATTTTAGTTGATCAGTCATGTCCAGCTCTTTGCAACCCCAGGGACTATAGCACCCCAAGCTCCTTTGTCCAGGGGATTTCCTAGGCAAGAATACTGGAGTGGATTGCTATTCCTTCTCCAGAGGATCTTCCTGACTCAGGAATCAAACCCACATTTCTTGGGTGGCAGGCAGATTCTTTACCACTGAGCCACCTGAGAGCAAATACTTTTCAAAGTTCTTCATATAATGTTCCTTTAAATCCGTACAGCAATGCTATGAGGTATATACTAATTGTGGTAGATAGAATAATGCTTTCCCCTAGGATGTTTTTTTCCATTCTATTATTCTCCTCTATTTCTTTACATTGATCTCTGAGGAAGGCTTTCTTATCTCTCTCTGCTTGTCTTTGGAACTCTGAATTCAAATGGGTATATCTTTCCTTTTCCCCTTTGCCTTTAGCTTCTCTTCTTTTCTCAGCTAATTTTTAAGGCCTTCTAAGACAACCATTTTACCTCTTTTGCATTTCTTTTTCTTGGGGATGGTCTTGTTCACTGTCTCTTGTACAATGTCATGGACCTCTGTCCATAGTTCTTTAGGCACTCTATCAGATCTAATCCTTTGAATCTATATGTCACTTCCACTGTATAGTCATAAGGGATTTAATTTAAGTCATACCTGAATGGTCTAGTGGTTTCCCCTACTTTCTTCAATTTCAGTCTGAATTTGGCAATAAGGAGCTCATGATCTGAGCCACAGTCATCTCCCAGTCTTATTTTTGCTGACTTTATGGAGCTTTATCATCTTTGGCTGCAAAGAATATAATCAGTCTGATTTCGGTACTGATCATCTGGTTATGTCTGTGTGTAATCTTCTCTTGTGTTGTTGGAAGAGGGTGTTTGCTATGACCAGTGCATTTTCTTGGCAAAACTCTATTAGCCTTTGCCCTGCTTTGTTTTGTACTCCAAGGCTGAATTTGCCTGTTACTCCAGGTATCTCTTGACTTCCTACTTTTGCATTCCAGTCCCCTAAAATGAAAATGACATCTGTTTTGGGTGTTAGTTCTAGAAGGTTTTGTAGGTCTTCATAGAACTGTTCAACTTCAGCTTCTTCAGCATTACTGGTCAGGGTATAGACTTGGATTACAGTGATACTGAATGGTTTGCTTGGAAACGAACTGAGATCATTCCATTGTTTTTGAGATTGCATCCAAGTACAGCATTTCAGACTCTTTCGTTGACTATGATGGCTAGTCCAATTCTTCTAAGGGATTCTTGCCCACAGTTGTAGATACAATGATCATCTGAGTTAAAGTCACCCATTTCAGTCCATTTTAGTTAACTGATTCCTAAAATGTTGATGTTGACTCTTGCCATCTCCTCCTTGACGACTTCCAATTTGCCTTGATTCGTGGACCTAACATTTCAGTTTCCTATGCAATATTGCTGTTTACAGCATCGGACTTTACTTCCATCACCAGTCACATCAATAACTGGGTGTTGTTTTTGCTTTGGCTCCGTCTCTTCTTTCTTTCTGGAGTTATTTCTCCAACGATCCCCCATAGCACATTGGGCACCTACCAACCTACAGAGTTCATCTTTAAGTGTCCTATAATTTTTCCTTTGCATGCTGTTCATGGGGTTCTCAAGGCAAGAATGCTGAAGTGATTTGCCATTCAGTGATCAATGTGAAGAAACAGAATAAAATAATAGAATAAGAAAGACAAGAGATCTCTTCTAGAAAACTGGAGATACCAGAGGAACATTTCATGGTAAGATGGGCACAATAAAGGACAGAAATGGTATGGCCCTAATAGAAGAAGAAGATATTAATAAGACGTGGCAAGAATACACAGAAGAATTATACAAAAAAGATCTTCATGACACAGATAACCATGATGGTGTGATCACTCACATAGAGCCAGACATTCTGGAATGTGAAGTCAAGTGGACCTTAGAAAGCATCACTACGAATGAAGCTAATGGAGGTGATGGAATTCCAGTTGAGCTATTTCAAATCCTGAAAGATGATGCTGTGAAAGTGTTGCATGCAGTATGCCAGCAAATTTGGAAAACTCAGCAGTGGCCACAGGACTGGAAAAGGTCAATTTTCATTCCAATCCCAAAGAAAGGCAATGCCAAAGAATGTTCAAACTACTGCACAATTGCACTCATCTCACACACTAGTAAAGTAATGCTCAAAATTCTCCAAGCCAGGCTTCAGCAATACATGAACCATGAACTTCTAGATGCCCAAGCTGGATTTAGAAAAGGCAGAGGAACCAGAGATCAAATTGCTAACATCCATTGGATCATTGAAAAAGCAAGAGAGTTCCAGAAAAACATTTACTTCTGCTTTATTGACTACATCAAATTTGGACTGTGTGGATCACAACAAACTGTGAAAAATTCCTAAAGGGATGGGAATACCAGACCACTCAACCTGTCTCCTGAGAAATCTGTATGCAGGTAAAGAAGAAACAGAACTGGACATGGAACTGGACATGGCTGGTTCCAATTCAGGAAAGGAGCAAGTCAAGGCCGTATATTGTCACCCTGCTTATTTAAGTTATATGCAGAGTACATCATGCAAAATGCAAGGTTGGATGAAGCACAAGCTGGAACCAAGACTGCCAGGAGAAATATCAATAACCTCAGATTTGCAGATGACACCACTCTTATGGCAGAAAGTGAAAAAGAACTAAAGAGCCTCTTGATGAAAGTGAAAGAGGAGAGTGAAAAAGTTGGCTTAAAAGTCAACATTCAGAAAACAAAGATCATGGCATCTGATCCCATCACTTCATGGCACATAGATGGGGAAACAATGGAAACAGTGACAGTCTTTATATTCTTGGGCTCCAAAATCCACTGCAACATGGTTGCAGATGGTGACTGCAAACATGAAATTAATAGATGCTTGCTCCTTGGAAGAAAAGCTATGATGAACCTAAATAGCATATTAAAAATCAGAGACATTACTTTGCCAACAAAAGTCCATCTAGTCAAAGTTATGTTTTTTCCACTAGTCATGTATGGATTTGAGAGTTGTATTATAAAAGATAGCTGAGTCCTAAAGAACTGATGCTTTTGGACTGTGGTGTTGCAGAGACTCTTGAGGATCGCTTGGACTGGAAGGCGATCTAATCAGTCCATCCTAAAGGAAATCAGTCCTGAATATTCATTGGAAGAACTGATGTTGAAGCTGAAGCTCCAATACTTCGGCCACCTGATGTGAAGAACTGACTCATTGGAAAAGACCCTGATGCTGGGAAAGATTAAAAGTGGGAGAAGAAGGGGACGACAAAGCCTGAGAGTGTTGGATGGCAGCACCGACGTGATGGACATGAGTTTGAGTAAGCTCTGGGAGTTGGTGATGGACAGGGAAGCCTAGTGTGCTGCAGTCCATGGGGTAGCAGTCGGACACAACGGAGGGACTCAACGGAACTGAAGATTTTCCTGTCCTAAACCCTGGAACCTGTGAATATGTTACATTATATACCAAGAGGTAATTAATATTACAGATGGAGCTAAACTTACCATTAGCAGATCTTAAAATAAGGAGAATATTCTGGATTATCTGGGTGGACCCAAAGTAATCACAAGGGTCCTTGAAAAGTATAAGAGGGAGAGAGAAGATAAGGTTGGAGTGATTTAATGTAAGCAATACTCAACCTATCATAGCTGCTTTTGAAGATGGGAGGGAGCCATGAGCCAAGAAATGCTGCTGGCCCCTAGAAGCTAGAAAGTCAAGGGTATGGATTCACCCCTAGAGCCTCCAGGAAGACATGCAGAGTTGCCAACATGTAGATTTTATCCCAGTGATGCCTGTAGAAAATATCTGCCTTACCAAACAAATGCCTTTGCATTGGTGGTTCTCATAATTATATTTATAATCCTATTGGATAAAGCTGATATGGAACATTGCTTATAAATAGGAGCTTAATGAATGTTTTTAAATAAATGATCACTTTCAGCAAAGAATAGTCTCTCCTGTGAAATATTTATAATGTAACAATATTACACTGTATATCAATATTTAACATATACCTCTACTCCACTAATGAAGAGCAATTGAAGAACGTGAATAAAATGGCACTTTTGTGTAAAAAAGAAAAAGTAAAAAACACAGCAGTAACCACAGGCAAGACATTTTTTGCATTCTTCATCTTTTTTGTTTGTTTTTCAAATTATGCTCCAAGAAGATATTACATTTATCATTCTAAAATATGAAAAATACATGTCACAACTACTATCAAGAGGGAATAAAGATATTTATTTGCCAGTTTGCTGTACATTATTGCCTTTCTGATGGACTGCTGGGAAATGTTTTAAAGAAAGAAAATAAAGGCTATAAGTAAGACTTTTTAAGTGCTTGCAAAGGAAACATCAACCAAGAGTTGTCAACTTTGTTGTGAACCAAGCAATTAACTGAAGGTGGTAATTATTTAAGAAGCTTCTTACTGTACCTGCCAACACAGTAGCCTCAAACCCAGGTTACATGAATGTTATCTCTTCCGAGTCTGGCTTTTAGACTGCATATTTAGAATTTCAGCCTCCCAGTATCCTGTGCAGTACACACAAATTTTTTTATGTCCCTTGTTGCTTTATTGCATGCTCCCTCCTTCCTCCCAAAACTGCTCTAGTTTTTGCCAAGGCCTGGGAGCAAATAAGCAGTTTTCACTATAAAGAAGTAACCAATCCAATATTTTCTGCATAATTTACATGGGCAGCAGGGAGAAATTAACAACATAATTCCATTGTGTCTTTTCCACAGTTTCACTCAGTTGCTCTTCCCTAAAGGCACCAGTATTTTCATTTCCAAACACTGCCTTTTCCGCCTCTGCCTTCTATTCCCTACTTATGTGTTGCGTTGTATTCCTATATCCAGGACAGTCGATTGAAAACCTTTCTGAACTGGTCTCTGACATTCAGTCTCAGCCTGTTGTGACATCACAGGCTAGCACGAAGCACCAAAGAAACACAGTCTTTGCTTTTTCTGAAGAATCACAAAACAGGCAAGTTCTAGATTGGTCTGTTGCTGTGCTTAGTCTCTTTTGCGAACCCGTGGACTGTAGCCTTCCAGCCTCCTCTGTCCATGGGATTTTCCAGGCAAGAATACTGGAGTGGATTTACTGAAGTTAAATTTTCTAAAGATAATTTTATTTTTATCCATCCACAGATTTGACTTTAGACTTTGGCTTTAGAAATTAAATCCTCTTGCTAATTACCATTTTATGCTTGGATTTAAGTGAAATCTGATTTATGTAGCTGATCACATTGACACTGCCTATTCAAATCCTCCCCCTGTAAACACCCTTCTCTATGGACTTTCTGAGACTTCCCAAACCAGGTCCTCTCTCTTCCCTCTGCCTTCCCATTATCCTTTGGGTTTTCTTGCTTTACCTTCACCATAGCCATAAGTGCATACATGCTAAGTCAATTCAGTTGTGTCCGACTCTTTGTGACCCCAGAGACTGTGGCCCACCAGGTTCCTCTGTCCATGGGATTCTCTAGGCAAAAATACTGAAGTGGGTTGCCATTTCCTGCAATCCTAGCGACTCAGGGATCAAACTCGTGTCTTTTATGTCTCCTGCATTGGCAGGCACGTTCTTTACCACTAGAGTCACCCGCGAAGCCCATAGCCATAAGCATACTTAAGTGATTATATTTATTGAGAAGGTTCAATCATTGAGCTCACATATTTAAAGCTGTATTATTTCTTCCTGTGGTCCACCTCAACCATCTTCTATTAAATTCCCCTTTCTCATTAATTAATGGGTCAGCTTCCTTCATTTTGCCACCTGCCATACCTTTTCAGTGACTATAATTGCTAGCATAGGTGCATTTTAATATTAAAGACTCAGTTCTGTCTATTTTTTAATAAAATCCTCTACCTCAAGCAACGGTCCAAGTTCATTTTCTTCTTAATACATCAGGCTAATGCACTGACTCCCACTTCCTGATGAAGAGAAAGGGACAGGCATGGTTTGGGTCTGAGAAAATTTCCTCTCCTTTCCTCTCCTGGGCAGTAATCATTCTAATGTTGGAGACTAGGGGAATGGATAAAGAGGGGTCACAGAGATGTACTTACTTGACCACAGGCACTTACTGAAGGAGAGCTATTCATGCCCTAACTCTGTTTCTGGCATATCAATTTCACACAGGTGGTTTCTGCTAACGTGCAGATTTGTGGCAGGGTAGCCCCCTGGAATGGAGAAGGTGATGGCACCCCACTCCAGTACTCTTGCCTGGAAAATCCCATGGACAGAGGAGCCTGGTAGGCTGCAGTCCATGGGGTCGCTAAGAGTCGGACATGACTGGGTGACTTCACTTTCACGCTTTGGAGAAGGAAATGGCAATCCACTCCAGTGTTCTTGCCTGGAGAAATCCAGGGACGGGGGAGCCTGGCGGGCTGCCATCTGTGGGGTCGCACAGAGTCAGACACGACTGAAGCGACTTAGCAGCAGCAGCAGCCCCCTGGAAATGTGACCTGGGCAGTTGTACAAGGCCTTATAGTCAGGCAGGTTTAGCACTTGATTGAATGATCCGCTGTTATCATTTTGAAATTGTCAATTTTTGAACAAGGATCTCCATATTTTGCAGAGGGCCCCCCCAATTTTGTAGCTGGTCTCATACCTTGCTCTGAAAGCTATTCAACTCCATTGGGCATTTTGTTTTATTAAGGATCACCCTCAGAGGGGAAACTTTCTCCCTCTGGCTATGTCAGTCATAATAGCCCATTAACCACACTCTGAGTTGAGGTTCCAATCTCTTGACCGAGGTAGCCATGAAGCTATGACCCCAGGAATTCTTCACATTAGGCTTTGGAAATAATCAGATCATTTTCTATAATTACTAAGGACTGTTAAGAACTGAGATAGATGAGGGCTGCCTCCATCTTTGTTCCAGACCCAATATAATGTAATTCCTTCATTTCAACAAGAAATAAGAAACTTAATCAATGCAGACAAGTGTTTAGTAATGAAAAGATTTTTATGATGGCAATTTTAGCAATTTATTTAAATGTCTTCCTAGTTATATGTCAAAAATCATCCCAATGCTCTATCAGCCATAATTATTTAATAATCTATCAGATTACAAATTGTTTAGGTTCTTTTTCCATTCATTAAAAGTGAAGAATTAGAAATAATCTAACTTGGAAATGCATGGGTTAGCTGTTCATGAAAGTCATTCACTTTCTTTTTAACTTCTTCACGAATATTACACTTTTTCCTTTGGTATTACATAAGATTGGGTACCATAAGACATGAATGCACAATAGAAAATTGTGGAATATATGAGATATATGCTTTTCTTTGGTAAATTTGGGACAGATAATCATAAAAAGGGTGAAAGAATAGGATGATATTAATTTAAGAAAGAATGCCATTGGTATATTGCTGAGTGTTAAATCCTGCTCTGGGATATAAAACAAAAACTCAGGTCCATAAGCACTAAGATACTTCCTAAGATTCCACAGCTATTTGACTCTTCTAACATGAAAATAATAGTGAGTACTTTATACACCAAGAGATGAGGATTTTGAGATGAATACAATATATTTCCACATTCATAGAATTTACAGTCTGGTGGCAGGTATTGATTTTTTACCCTAAACCTTCTACTTTACCATGAAATTCAAGCAGAGTATATAATTTCTGCTTGAGTAAATGTAAAGTAAATGAAGAAGCTGAATGGATACAAAAGACAATCAGAGTAATAAAATCAGAGTACCTTAAGAAAGTTGTGTGAGCATCCTACTTATTATTCCCAGTTTACAAATGAAGATGAACAACTCAGACCCAAGAAAAGTAAGTGATTTTCCCAAGAACTCTCAGTAAAATAGCCTCCATTGTTTTTGTCTACCCAGAATTCACAGTTCCTCCTTCATTTGGTAATGGCATCCCTATTTTACTTTGAGGAATTAGTCCTTGTACACTGACTATAATCATGGGGTCACCATCAATCAAGGAAAACTGCCCTCCTTAGTCAAGCGCAAGTATGCATTCCTCGCCAAGACAAGCAACCTCTTCCCATAATTGGGAATAATCGGAGCTAACTCCTCTCACAGTTTTTCTGAAAAAACCCTCTATTGTTCTTGATACCCAGGTGGGACAGACTAACAGGGACCACTTACAACCCCTCCCATTAAGAGTCAGCCATTTCTTCACCCTTTGAATCTGGGCTGGCCTTTTGATTTACTTTGACCCACAGTATGTTGCTGAAATGATGATGTACAATTAAACCTAATCACCACAGAACCTGGGATCTTCCTCTCATTATTTTGGGGTTCTGTTGTCATGTGAAGAAATGCAGGCTCTTCTCCTTAAGGACTTCCCTGGTGGCTCAGATGGTAAAGCGTCTGCCTACAATGCGGGAGACCTGGATTCAATCCCTAGGCTGGGAAGATCCCCTAGAGAAGGAAATAGCAACCCACTCCAGTATTCTTGCCTGGAAAATCCCATGGACAAAGGAGCCTGGTGGGCTACAGTCCATGGGGTCACACAGAGTTGGAAATGAATTAGTGACTTCACTTCTCCTTAAGGAGGAGAAACTACATGGAAAAGGAGGCACAACTGACAGTCACCACCACCACCAGACACGACCAAGGCCATCTTTTACTCAACACACCCAGGAATTAAATACAGCCACATACATGACCTCAGACAAGACAAGTTTTTAAAAAGTGAACGATTCTAATGAACAGCTAATAAATCCATTTCCAAGTTGAAAGTGAAAGTGAAAGTCACTCAGTCATGTCCGACTCTTTAAGACCCCATGGACTTGTAGCCAAGCAGGCTTCTCTGTTCATGGAATTTCCAGGCCAAAATGTGGGTAGCTGTTTCTTTCTCCAGTGGATCTTCCCAACCCAGGTATCAAATCCAGGTCTCCTGCATTGCAAGTGGATTCTTTACTGCCTGAGCCACCAGGGATTTCCAAGTTAGATTGTTTCTAACTCTTACTCTCAACTAAATGAAAGAAGAATCTAATCAAGTTGTCATTTGAGAGATTATGAAATATCTGTGACTGATATACTATTAGTATGAATTTTGGCATAACTAGAAAGCAAGTTAAGTGATTGGAGTGTAGTTCAAATTTCTGACCCGTAGAATTATGAACAAATAAAATGACTCGTTTTAAGCCACTAACTTTTGGTAACATTTCTATCCTGTCTGAAATGTTCTTCAGTTTTTCTTTTTAGTCTGTTATCTACTCTACTTCTGCAATAAACTTCTTTTTTGGCTACAGCGCCAGAGTCAGATTTTCTTGCTCACTATCAAATAACCCTCAAGGTACACTCTGATTAAAAGGAATTATTTCCTGGGCTTCCCGGCTGACAGCCCAGAATCCTCTCACATGTTTTCTGTTGATTTTCCCAAAATGCACCAGTTTTGCAGAAATCAAATGCATATAGCAGAAAGTCCTTTGGGGACAAAGTGAGAAGTCAGTGAGAACTGAAAGAGGAGCAAATTAACATAACTCAGAGACATACTACATTAGTCCTCATGTCACCATGATTGTGCCAGGACTCTAACCTGTTTGTTTAACCTGTAAGTGTCTCTGCATCAATACCACCTCATCTTAGACTCATTTTTTGATGTATCCTAATATCTGGTAGAATGAATCTCATTCTTAAATTTGTTTTGATAGCTGTCCCTTTAGTTTTACATAGGAAATTTAGAATCAGATTGTAGAATTTACTAAATAACTAGTTACAGTGTTGGTTGAGAAGTTTTTTAATTTATAAATTAACTTTGGAAGCTTTATATATTTACAGTATTAAGCCTTCTTACCCATGAAAATTATCTACCTCTTTTTAATTTAGATCTTCTTGAATCTCTTATAAAAGAGTTTTGTAATTTCTTTTTTGACATTAAGTGTTTGCACATTTATTAGATTTACTCCTGTGTACCTTAGAGTGTTGTTAATATCACTTTTGTTGTGCTGTCATAAGTGTACCATCATACTAATTTTCTTGGATCATTCATTGACAATCATCTTAGTGTAAAGACAGTTTTGCCCTTTTTGTTTTAATTCATTGCCCTTAATGTTTTAACTCTACTGTTTTTTCTTATCTTATTTTGCTGCCTAAGAAGTCTGGAACAACAGACTGGAATTATTATCAGAGAGCTTCCTTGTCTTTTTCTTGAAGTTAATGAGAAGGTTTCAAATATTTCTCCATGAAATATTACCTGTGCCTAATATTTCTAAAAATAGATACTCTTTATCAGATTATGGAAGATTTCTTTTTTCCTCGTTTTCTCAGTCTTGATATATTTTTGAAATGTCTGTTGCATGTATGCACATATCTATCTATGTTATGCCCTCACTGTCATTAAATATTGTATTAAGTGAGCCATGACATCAACTCAATCCTGATGTTATCTATGAAGGCACCACTCTCAGGAACTATAATTACAACTTGGAAGGCAATAATCCTTGTTATTCATTACCTACCACAATGATGAAAATCCTGCTAACTGACCTAAGCAAAGTGCCTTATCATTTGCAAACTTAAATATGATGCTGATCATAATTCATCTTCAGTATTATCAATATGGCTTGGTAAAATATTTTGCTTCCAGGAACATTCTGTGGCTTATGTAGGAGTTTCCGTGAAGAATAAGTAAATATTTTTTCCTAATTTAGAATTCATATTCAAGTTAGAAATTATTGGAGCAATAATGGCTTAAAACTGAATTCATTAGGAAAAATTTTATGCATCTCAGTCACTAAAAGGACTGAGAATTAGCAACTTAGCATCATCCAATAACTATGATTTATTATATAAGTAACTAACAAATATAATTATTGCTCTAATGAAAAAAACTGGTGAAAACAACATACTATTAATAGTAAGCTGTCATTATGGAATTATCCCATATCTTCTAATAAAAAGGAGTAATAGTACAGGAGTCTTTTATCTCAGTCAGGCTACGATGCTAATTTATATTTTATCAATAAACAGGTAATTTTATTCCTTAAATTAATAAAGGGTCTTTATATTTTATATTCATATAGTTCTGCAATATTTCTTTTATGAGACTCTCTGCAGATTGCAAAAGAACCTTATTTGAGTAAACTGAGTATGTGAATACCCTATGGAGCCATCATTCAAGAAGGAGTAATTTCCCTTTGCCCTTTTCCACTATTCTTTTTATTATAGCTTTATGGAATGTTATAATATTCCTAGAGACAGAGAAAGATGCTTTGAATAGCTAAAATTACTGAACACATAAAGATTTAAAGGTTAGCCTTGAGGGACATTATTATACTTCAGGTCAATAATGCCTACTAACCTTTCCCATATCTACTGTGGATAAATAAAAGTTCTATAATACTGAATTTTGCAAGAACTAAAAATTTCTAGAAAATCAGCTTTGAGGTTAGGAACTTAAGAAAGTGTTCCTACAAGAATTTTATATAAGGAGACCAAGCACATATGGAAAGCCAGCCGTCTCCCCTCACGATGGCTCTGCCTTTAATTTAGAAAGAAAGTGATGATGGCACTATTTGCTCCTAGTGAAACTTTTTGAGACAAATCGGCTGCCAGACTGGTTCCTATCGTCTTTTAAAACGGTCCATTTTGGAACAGACTGTTGATAAAATTGCTTATTTTATGAGCTTTAAAAAAAAATGGTTTAATAAGAAGGAGTGTGATAGCTCCTACAAGCTACTCTTTTCTCTATGCGAAGAGGATAGCAAACGAGCCGTGTTACAAGCCAGGTCCGGTTTCACTGCAAGGGAACTTCACTTTACTAATTGTGAAATCACATCAGGCCCCTCAGAAGCTGTGTGAACACCAAACGGAAGATCGCGGCGCTGTCCAAAGGTGACAGCACTGAGCAGGGGACGATTAGAGATTGCCCGCACCGCTCTCTGACCACCAACTGCAGGCCACTCTGAGCCTCAGTCTCTTCATCGGTAAAGTACATTGCTGGATTAGAAGTAGTTTGAAGACACATCTTCTTCTAAATTATTAAGTGTCCACTTTTTCAGGTTTTAGTATTCTGACATGCATGCCTGTAATTAACACAGCAAATCAGTGTGGTGGGCAAACTATAGACCAGGGAACGAATCTGGCCTAGGGTCTGCTTTCCTACTGCTTGTGAGCTAAGAATGGTTTTTACATTTATATACATAATGTTCTTATTTTTATTCTTTTATTTTTTGCCACATGTATTCCTGCAATTAAAACAGCAGTTCCATGGTATGAGCAAACTATAATTCAGGGAACAAATCTGGCCTTGGTTCAATTCAGTCACTCAGTCATGTCCGACTCTTTGTGACCCCATGAATCACAGCATGTCAGGCTTCCCTGTCCATCACCAACTTCCAGAGTCCACCCAAACCCATGGCCTTTGAGTTGATGATGCCATCCAGCCACCTCATCCTCACCCTACTCCTCCTGCCTTCTATCTTTCCCAGCATCAGGGTCTTTTCCAATGAGTCTACTCTTCACATGAGGTGGCCAAAGTATTGGAGTTGCAGCTTCAACATCAGTCCTTCCAATGAACACCCAGGACCGATCTCCTTTAGGATGGACTGGTTGGATCTCCTTGCAGTTCAAGGGACAGTCAAGAGTCTTTTCCAACACCACAGTTCAAAGGCATCAATTTTTCGGCACTCAGCTTTCTTTAAAGAGTCCAACTCTCACATCCATACATGACCACTGGAAAAACCATAGCCTTGAATAGATGGACTTTGTTGGCAAAGTAACGTCTCTGCTTTTTAATATGCTGTCTAGGTTGGTCATAACTTTCCTTTCAAGGTGTAAGCGTCTTTTAATTTCCTGGCTGCAATCACCATCTGCAGTGATTTTGGAGCCCAGAAAAAAAAAAAAAATCTGACACTGTTTCCACTGTTTCCCCATCTATTTCCCATGAAATGATGGGACCAAATGCCATGATCTTAGTTTTCTTAATGTTGAGCCTTAAGCCAACTTCTTCATTCTCGTCTTTCACTTTCATCAAGAGGATGTTTAGTTCTTCACTTTCTGCCATAAGGATGGTGTCGTCTGCATATCTGAGATTATTGATATTTCTCCGGGCAATCTTGATTCCAGCATGTGCTTCCTCCAGCCCAGCATTTCTCATGATGTACTCTGCATACAAGCTAAATAAGCAGGGTGACAATATACAGCCTGGACGTACTCCCTTTCCTATTTGGAACCAGTCTGTTGTTTCATGTCGATTTCTAACTGTTGCTTCCTGACCTGCATACAGGTTTCTCAAGAGGCAGGTCAGGTGGTCTAGTATGCCCATCTCTTTCAGAATTTTCCACAATTTATTGTGATCCACACAGTCAAAGGCTTTGGCATAGTCAATAAAGGAGAAATAGATGTTTTGTTGGAACTCTCTTGCTTTTTCAATGATCCAGCGGATGTTGCCAATTTGCCTTTTATAAATCCAGCTTGGACATCTGGAAGTTCATAGTTCACGTATTGCTAAAGCATGGCTTGGAGAATTTTAAGCATTACTTTACTAGCGTGTGAGATGTGTGCAATTGTGTGGTAGCTTGAGCATTCTTTGGTATTGCCTTTCTCTGAGATTGGAATGAAAACTGATATTTTCCAGTCCTGTGGCCACTGCCAAGTCTTCCAAATTTGCAAGCATATTGAGTGCAGCACTTTCACCATGTCATCTTTCAGGATTTGAAATAGCTCAACTGGAATTCCTTCACCTCCACTAGCTATGTTTATAGTGATGCTTCCTAAGGTCCACTTGACTTCACATTCCATGATGCTGGCTCTAGGTGAGTGATCACACCCATTGTGATTATCTGGGTCATAAAGATCTTTTCTGTACAATTCTTCTGTGTATTCTTGCCACCTCTTCTTAATATCTTCTGTTTCTGTTAGGTCCCTATCATTTCTGTCCTTTATTGAGCCTATCTTTGCATGAAATATTCCCTTGGTATCTCTAATTTTCTTGAAGAGATCTCTAGTCTTTTCCATTCTATTGTTTTCCTCTATTTCTTTGCATTGATTGCTGAGGAAGGCTTTCTTATCTCTCCTTGCTATTCTTTGGAACTCTGCATTCAAATGGGTATATCTTTCCTTTTCTCCTTTGCTTTTCAATTCCTGTCTTTTCACAGCTATTTGTAAGGCCTCCTCAGACAGCCATTTTACTTTTTGGCATTTATTTTTCTTGGGGATGGTCTTGATTCCTGTCTCCTGTACAATGTTATGAACCTCCATCCATAGTTCATCAGACATTCTGTCTATCAGATCTAGTCCTTTAAATCTATTTCTCACTTCCACTGTATAGTCATAAGTGATTTAAGTCACACCTGAATGGTCTCATGGTTTTCTCCACTTTCTTCAATTTCAGTCTGAATTTGGCAATAAGGAGTTTATGATCTGAGCCACAGTCAGCTCCCTGTCTTGTTTTTTCTGACTGTATAGAGCTTCTCCATCTTTGGCTGCAAAGAGTATAATCAATCTGATTTTGGTGTCAACCATCTGGTGATGTCCATGTGTAGAGTCTTCTCTTGTGTTGTTGGAAGAGGGTGTTTGCTATGACCAGTGCATTCTCTTGGCAGAGCTCTATTAGCCTTTGCCTTACTTCATTCTGTACTCCAAGGCCACAGTTGCCTGTTACTCCAGGTGTTTCTTGACTTCCTACTTTTGCACTCCAGTCCCTATAATGAAAAGGACATCTTTTTTGGGTGTTAGCTCTAGAAGGTCTTGTAGGTTTCACAGAACTGTTCAACTTCAGCTTCTTTGGCATTACTGGTCAGGGCATAGACTTGAATTACCATGATATTGGTTTGCCTTGGAAATGAACAGAGATCATTCTGTCGTTCTCAAGGCAAGAATACTGAAGTGGTTTGCCATTCCCTTCTCCAGTGGACCCCATTGTGTCAGACCTCTCCACTATGACCCCTCCATCTTGGGTGGCCCCATACGGCATGGCTTAGTTTCATTGATTTAGACATGGCTGTGGTCCATGTGATCAGATTGGCTAGTTGTCCATGACTGTAGTTTCAGCCTGTGTGCCCCCTGATCCCCTCTCTCAGTGCCTACCATCTTGCCTGTGCTTCTCTCACCTTGGACGCGGGGTCTCTCTTCCCAGCTCCAGCAAAGCGCAGCTGCCGCCCCTGACCTCGGAGGTAGGGTAGCTCCTCTTGGCCATGCTCGTGCGCCGTCATAGCCGCCTCTGGGCTATGGTCTGTTTTTTTACTGCTTGTGAGCTAAGAATGGTTTTTACATTTATATATATATATATGTCATATATATATATAGTATTTTTATTCCTCTTTTATTTTTTGCCACATTGCACATTTTTAACCACTGTATGCACATACAAGCATAAAATATGTTACAGAGATCATATATGACCCACAAAATGCTAAAATATTTATTGTCTGGCCATTTACAAGAGAAGTCTGATGACTCTTGCTAGGTAATAACAGTTTAGTTACATTCTAATTTATCCATTTATGCCTTCTTGTTATTTTGGTCAACTTGCAATATTTAGGTATGCTTAAAAATGGATATAATTTTTCAGTATCTGTTTTTTCTTTTATTTCCCATTTTGTGTCCCTTGGTGAACAAAACATGTAGTAGACTGTGTATGTTTATTTCCTTTATACTGTTCACTTTTTTGTCTCAAGAAATGTTCTTGCCCTGAGGTAATAGAATTATATTCCTATATGGTTTCCCAACATTTTTATAATTTTGCTTTCTACATCTGAGTCTTGAATACACCTGGAAATTATATTTGGTTTTGGAAGGAAGTAGAGATTGGGATTCAGTCTGGTTTTTTTTCTCACTATTGCTAACCAATTACCCTGTACCTTTTATTGATCTGCAAAGCGTTAACTCTCATAAAACAAGTTCCTATGTTCACACAGATTACTTTTCTGGACTTTTTGTTCAATTAGTCTGTGTATCCTTTGCCAACACAAAGTCTTTTAAGTATTATTGCTCTGTGGGAATATAAATAGGTACTGTCATGTTGGAATATAATTTGGTATTATCTAGAAAAGCTGAAAAAGTACTTATTTTAAAACCCAGCAATTTCATTCAAGAAATATATCCTAGAAAAACATCTATCAGTTATGTATTTTTATATTTAAAATAAAGTATAAATAAATGAACAATAAATTAATTATATGCAGACATATGAAATTCACCAACTCCAAATCCAACACACTCACCTTTGCAATAGATTAATTTTACAGTGTATTAAACTTTCAGAGATTATCAAAATACAAAATATTTTCTTTCCATTAAACCACCATAATATTATATTAATTAGCATATCTTCTGCCTTTATTATATATCACACACAATTTTTATAAGTATCATCTCCAATCTTATTAATATCCAGATATGCAAGGCAAGAATTATTACATACATTTGGTAAATAACAAAATCACAACTCAGAAAAATTAAGAATTTTCTCCAGATGCAAATTTAAACAGTAAATGGCATAACTGTCTTCTGACCTACGTATATCTGGTTCTCAATAATGTGCTCTACACAGTTCAAATGTACAGTTCTGATGCATTATAAGACACAAAGTATAAGATTCACATAATACTATAAAGCTTAATTTGAAATATCAACAAAACTATCTTAGTGGGCCATGAGGATTTGAGAAAAAAAATGGATTGAAATTGGAGTCCAAAACTTAGAGATGTTTGTTGTGATTTGGTCTCAGTTTGTTCATTGTAAAGGGATTTTAATTATCTCTACTAACTCAGGTGAAGTAAATGCAAACAATCTGAAATAACTAATGTTTGACTGCAGACTATAACCTTGATTTGTGGTAATGTCAGCCGCTCTACAAATTCCATTCAATAAAAACTTAAATGTAGTTGGGAAAGTTTATCAATTTCATAGTCCCACTCTCTTTTGGATACTCATGATGATCTAAACAATGGGATAAACTCTGACTAAATATATATTTATAAATACTGAATATATTTAGAAATATATATTATATATAATATATAATTATATAAATTATAAATATATATTTATAGTTTATATAAATATATTTATATAAACTCCAGTTTATTTCTGAGAAGGTGGTTAAACTTTTGCATTTCAAACATTTTTATAGGATCATATCTATGTACAAAAGAGGCAAAAAGGTAGAGAACTGACCTATTGTCTTTTGATGCCTATGTGTCAGGTCGTCTGACACAAATCTTTTCCATCAAATATTAAATTACCCCCTCCTCCCACTTTATGGGTTAAGGACTATCACCCAATCTTCACATTTGAGAGAAAAAGGTTCAAGTTAAGCTCTTGTCCAGTAAGCTTAAGATGTCAGTGACAGGGCCAGGGACCAACTTAACTTTTGCCCTTTGAATCTTATGTTGTTCCACAACCTTATTGGTAATCAAATATGTAGTATCAATATAGTAGCCAGCCACCACTGGTGGTTTTTGACACTAGAAATGTGTCTAGACCAAACTGAATTGTCCTGTATTTAATGCACATTGAAATTCAAAAGCTTAGAAAAAGAAAAGCAAAATACCTCATGAATAACATTTTGTATTGATTACATGTTGAGATGATAATTTTAGGATATATTGGATTAAGTAAAACATATTATGATAATTATTTTCATTGAGTTCTTGTTACTTTTTAAATATAGTTACTGGAAAGATTTTAAATTACATAGGTGTACATACATATATTTCTTTGGGGTAGTGCTGATATAAACTTTTCCATAGGGAGCCAGGAAAATTTAATTTGGGGAAACACGTATGCTTCTTGCTGGTCAGAAAACCTTTAGCAAAATCTTAGTTTGACTGAGCCTTGATTTTTCATGTAACAAATATGGATAATAATATATGCCTTATGTAACAGGGCTAATTCTAGTATTGGAGGCAAGTTTTATAAGTCATTCTCTAAGTATCTGGAACATATTAGGCACTCGGGAAAATAGTTTGATGTTAGTGAATTTCTTAGAAAGTCAAAATTTTAATAAAAACAATCTGTATGAAACTTTAAATACTGTATTTTGAAGCCTGTTGGGTTTCAAACTTCTCCCATTGCTCACAGTGGTTCCTGATAAAAAAGACTGACTGTACCTTTAGCATCATGAGATCTCAGGAAGAAAGGGAAAGATGAGGTTATCAACATTTCGAATGAGCAAGTGGTTATACAATGCAGATGCTCAAAAATGAAACAGAAGAATAAAGGAAACTTTAAGTTTGCTAGGTAGACCTTGACACTAGCCACCTGTGATTCTTGACCCCTTGAAATGAAGCTAGACCAAACTAAGCTGTGTTATAAATCTCAAGTGCAAGTGGGAATTCTCCAGAGCTCTAAATGGGCATTTGTTGTTGGCAATAAACCTTTCATCACTGTTTACCAGAGATAATCTGTCCACAGATAGTCACTAGTTAACATTCCCCATATATGCTTTGTTTACTTAAATTATATGCAAAATTATTCAAATGGTGGTTGTAAACTTGCTAATGAGATATATAGCTATACGTTACATACCAATTCAAAGTCAACTCAGGCAGAACAACACAAGTATCTTGCCTGAAGGAGCCAATGAGGGCTATCACCATTCTTGTAGTGGTCCTTGAAATTTAGGATTTGTGGTATAAATCTAAACCCTTTTTGATGTGGATGACTATATGTACATTTCAGGGCTTCTCTGGTAAAGAATCGACCTGCCAGTACTGGAGACACATGTTACATCCCTGTATCAGGAAGATCACCTGGAGAAGGGAATGCCAACCCACTCCTGTATTCTTGCCTGGAGAATTCCATGGGCAGAGGAGTCTGGCGGGCTACAGTCTATGGGGCTGCAGAGTCAGACACAACTGACTGACTAACACATTTTCTTTATATATTATACATTTACATTTATATACAGGAAAAGGAAAGTTTGCCTCTAATAGGTAAGTTCAGGTAAGGTAAGTTCAGCCTCTAATAAACTCTTGTGACAGCAGACAGGATACCTCAGCTGTTGTGGCTGCCTGCTTTCTCCTGCCTCAGTAGAAAGCAAAGATGATTCTCTCTGCTTTGATGTGAATTCTCAAAACTAACATCTCTCTGCCTCCTGCCTGGGAATGAATACAAGTTTTCACTGCTGCTAAGTCGCTTCAGTCATGTCCGACTCTGTGCAATCCCATAGATGGCAGTCCACCAGGCTCCCCTGTCCCTGGGATTCTCTAGGCAAGAACACTGGAGTGGGTTGTCATTTCCTTCTCCAAGGCATGAAAGTGAAAAGTGAAAGTGAAGTCCCTCAGTCGTGTCCAACTCAGTGACCCCATGGACTGCAGCCTACAGGCTCCTCCATCCATGGGGTTTTCCAGGCAAGAATACTGGAGTGGGTGCCAATGTCTTCTCCAAGGTTCCATTACGGAGTGCCAAAGGCTTGACAATGGTTAATCTCTTAAAAGAAGCAGGTGGCCCTTCCCACTACTACTTCAATGATTGTCTGCATTGCCCCTGAGTTTCTGCCAATTGCTCGCCTCTCAGATTTGGCAGAAATCAGAGATTGAGTGACTTCATTTTTTTCTCTTTCATAATTCTTTTTAGTGTCCATCTTTTTCCATGTTGTTTTCCATTGTCAGTGTCCAAAAATATCCTTGAGTAACGTAAGCTCAAGTTTGAAAAACTTGTCTCATGCTTTTATTTTTTTCCTTTACTCAATCAGCCTCACTCCAGGACCTATATCCCCACTCCTCTCAGGGGCCCACACAGAGGCAGGCCAGCTTCCTCCTGCATCCACATATACCCATTTTGGATGTATTCTTATCGTCATGGAAAAGTGAAGATCCATGCTGACCATGCACTACAAACTCGCCAGTCTCAGCTTTTCATGAGGCAAGAAGATATCACAATAGTATTTTCTCCATTAGCCATTCTCTTTCTGATACAACATATGGATTGCCTTCTATTTTCTTCTCTTGCAAACAAAACCTCAATGAACATACTTTCATGTGCCTTCTTGAATCTAGAGATTTTGAGGTTATTTACCCAATAAAGAATTGTTGGGTCATGAGGTATACACATTTTCTGGATATTGTCAAGAGATAATAGACCAAATTTACACCCTTCACCAGCTGTATCATTCACTTTTACCAATAATTAATAGTCTCTTTAACTTTTATCAATCTAGTGGTTTTAAAATGATATTTTATTAATGTTAGTGATTATATTTGTGACAGTAATATTATTGCTACATTTTCTCTTTTATCTATATTCTAACTTTTATTTAACAAGCATGCATGTATTGTGAAAATTTATATAACATTTTAGAATATGTTTCTCTCTTTTTTTTTTTACTACTTTCATTTGAATTCAATAAACATTTGTTTTAACAATGCTGATAGCTATAGACACAGGCAAAAAATAATTTTAGAAAATAATATAGTCTTTGCCTTCAAAGAGCTCATGGCCTAGTTAGACAGACAGATACTGTTTGGTAAACACAAAAAGGTTTTGAAAATATAGATGCAGCAGAGAACCAGGATTTATTAATGCTCAGCTCAGTTCAGTTGCTCACTTGTGTTAGACTCTGTGACCTCATGGACTGCAGAAGCACTCATCTCCATCACCAGTTCCCAGAGCTTGCTCAAACTCATGTCCATTGAGTCGGTGTTGCCATCCAACCATCTCATCCTCTGTCGTCTCCTTCTCCTCCTGCCTTCAATCTTTCCCAGCATCAGAGTCTTTTCAGATGAGTCAGTTTTTCACATCAAGTGGCCAAAGTATTGGAGTTTCAGCTTCAGCATCAGTCCTTGCAGAGAAGTTCTTCTGGAGGTTTAATGCATGAGTTTATATTAGCTTTTCTTTGAGGAGGTTGTAGGCTTCAGATTAGGATCTTGGTTAACATTATTGGAAAGAAAACAGTAATATGCAAACATAAAAATGTGGGATCACCTGAAGATAAATCAACATTAATGATTTATTGTAAGAAACAGTGCCAGAATAAGTGGTGGACAGGTTGACTTCCTTCTCTGCAAAGCCTCACAAAATACACATTTTGTCAAAATTATATTGGCAAAGTTTCTGGTACCGGGGTGTAGAAGCAAGGTAGAGTGGGAAGAGGAAGCTGATTATGATACCCTGTTACAGGTTCCCCATATAACTACAATGAACATGGTTGCATGATCTCCTGGCAATGCTAGATGATAGCTCCATGATACTATAGATGGACCAATGCTTTTTGGTTTACCAATAACTATAAAATAATTACTAATTTATCATTCTATGTGCTCAATTAATGAAGGAAATGAGTCTTAGAAAAATTTAAGTTGTCTGGAATCATAGAACTAAGGTATAAAATTCATCCTTCATAGAAGTCTTTACATTTTCCTTCTTCCAGAACTTACCTCTCAATGCAAATATTTGCCTATAAATTATACAATATAGACATATGATACAGCCAGTGGGAGTGTCAATTTTATCCCATACATAGACACACATACACACACATGTATAATTAGTAAGGGATTCTTGATTATCCACTGACTATCCATTCTTCTATGGTAAGCATATTAGAGAAATATGAGAGCTGTACAACTTCAAAGATACACCCTTATACATACTGTTCTCTCCCTTAAATTTTGTGTTCATCTGCATTTTGGCTATTTGGGGTATATAGTTAAAGTTTATTGGTGTTGTTCAGTCGCTAAGCCGTGTCTGACTCTGCGACATCAAATTCAGCATTCCAGGCTTCCCTGTCCTTCACTATCTCCTGGAGGTTGCTCAAACTCATGTCCATTAAGTCAGTGATGCCATTCAACATACAGCTTAGTATTGTACATTACATTTAATAAAGTTGGTGATTGGCCAAAACCATTTCAGCCAAGAAGTGGCTATAACCAAATTAAGAAAAGTGAGCTGGGAGAAAAAAATGTCCAAAATGTCATTTTTCTTTTTCCTTGTAATGAACAGATTTAATGATGCAGTCTGACAAAGAGATATATCTCTGCATTCATTCAACAAATATTTTTTGAGAATTCACTATGTCCCAGTCAGAGTTAAGTATTTTTCATAGATTATATCATGCTAGTTTCAATAGCAGCTCTATGATATTGGTATTATTAACTCTACTTTAAGAAAATGAAACTGGAGGTAAGGAGATAAAATGATTTAATCAAGGTTATACATCTTTCAAGGGAAAGAATGAACTCCAAAGCTTATTTCTGATCCAACATGTTGTATTCTACAATATGTTTTCTGAAATTTTAACAATGATTTTCAGCCCCATGGACTTCAAAATCATAGATCTCTAGAGAATAACAAAGATGTTCAAATATCTACATGTCTAAATCATAAAATCCTAAATGATATCATTAATGAATAATTACTAACAATTCAAATATTTGTTTAAAAAACACAATGTTAGAGGAATTCACATATTTTTGAATGAGGAAATGACTTTGCATGTACAATATTGACTCTTGTCAAGTGACTGGTTGTATTATTTTACAGTTTTCAAAGCTATAAGAGTAATAAACAGTACTGGCACTAGAATGTGGTGTAACTATGATCTTGTGTCGAGTTCCATGAAATCAAACCAACCTGCATATGATGAAATGGAAATGTCTTGTAAAACTTTGTAGATTTACTTCCTAAAGTGGTGTTTCTTTGATTTCTGTGTTCATTTGAAATATTATACATATGCACCTTATAATTTTTGCATTGAAAAAAAATAAAGCCACTGGTTACTGTAAAAGGTCACCTTTCTAATTGGTGTGATAAAGCCCAGCAGGTGAGCCAATCTCTGGAATAACTCGGGGCTAGCACAGCAGTGGCAGAGTGAAGAACGCGCTTGGTGAGAGGGAAGTGATTTAGCATGCGTCCTTTACTTGACATATTTGTGACTGCCAATCACCAATATCAAATTTTATTTAAGGTAAAGCATTTTTGAAGGTTCAAGTGATTTAAACTGCATTCTATGTCCTCATGCTAAACATAAAAAGGTAGACTTATCATGATGAAGAAATAACTGATTCTTTGGTCTGAATTTTTCTCTCAGTTAGTAGATTTCCCCTTTAGCAACAACAAGGCAAATAATAAGGAAGCATACAAGATAACTACAGTACAGCTAGCTTTGGCCCTGCTAGTCACTAAAAGCTTATCTAGTATTTCCAGCGCTCTTCCTGAATGTTCCTTCTGCTCTGCGTTTAGAATAATAAAATCTTGTAGCTCCATAAATGTTAACTTTATCTTGTAGAAAAAATAATAAATATGCATTTGGCATAATACATGGTTCTCTATTTTGCCTCTTGACATTTAAGAAAATCATTGTAATGATGTCTATTCAGATAGAGACATGCTCCCTCCTTTTAAATTGTGATAATGCTTAACAATTATAAATATAATTCAGAATCCATATGAAATACAGACTAGGACTTTTTCACTGTAATATATCTTTAAAAAATACCTCAAAGGAGTCTTGGATATTTCATCAACATTGAAAATACTGCCAAAGTGTTTTTACAATATCAAAATGCTTTAAGATGACATTACAATATTTTTACGGAGAATTTGACTTTTTTTGGTTTGTTTTCAAAATTTTTTTAAACTATTTCAATGCTACAGACAAAATGAGTTTGTGTATAAATACACTGAAAATCTAAGAAAACTGGAAGCAAATATAAACTGAAATGGAGCTATTTTCACAAGCTTGCCATTTAACATTTCTTTAATTCATTGTATATTAGCTATCCTATGTTTGTAGCAATTTATGCAAAGCTACGTACATGATTCATTAAATCATGTAGAGTGAGGCTTAACAGAAACGTAGTTTATTGTACAAACATAGAAAGTAAACACTGAAAGACTAAATTCCAAATTATTCAATTCTCTTGAATATCTCAAGTGGTTTTCTATTCCTTTACCTCTTAATCAAAATTATAAAGTATCATTTCATTTACTAATCAAGTGGTATCTTTATTCCAAATCAACATTCACATCAATTATACTTTTTAACATAGAAGGATCCCAATGCAAAGTCAACTAGATCGGCCATTACCCACACATTCACATGAATGGAGTTTACAACACAACATAGACGCACCACGGAGAACGAGAGAGACTTGTCATTCATACTAATTTTATCTGGATAGTTAGATTTTGGTGACTTCTCTACATTCAGCTGAGCTTTTTAATATTTTTTCATTACTTCTAAAACTTTCTTTTTTCATTTTTTTTTATTGGTTTTGCCATACAATGACATGATATCGCCATGGGTGTACATACGCTCCCCCTCCAGAACCCCCTTCCCGCCTCCCTCCCGACTCCCTCCCCCCCCCCCCCCCCCCCCCCACGATTGTTGCTCGGGGCTACTGCACCGAGCAACAATCCTGGGCTGGCAATTGATTTCACATATGATACTTAACATGTTTTAATGCCATTCTCCCAAATCATCCCACCCCTGCCCTCATCCACAGAGTCCACGAGTCTGTTCTATACGTCTGCGTTCCTTTTGCTGTCTATAATTCTTGCATTTTTATAATGAAGATACAGTTTTGAAAAAAAAAATCATCTCTGAAAATTTTGCTCCAATATTTCCTCAATACATCAAAACCCTGTGGTGACAGCTTGTGAATATTGCAACAATGGTAGTGGGAAATTTCAAAAAGGAATTTTATTTATGAAAAAGCTCATATAACTTCTGTTTAATTAAATACAAACAGAAGACACTTTAAAAAAAAAAAAAAGAAGGCACTTTTAAGTATCAAGAATTGTAAGGGAATTCCCTGGTGGTCTAGTGGTTAGGACTTGGCACTTTTACTGCCTACACCTGGGTTCAATTCCTGGTTGGGGATCTAAGATCCCATAAACCACATGGTTCAGCCAAAAAATAAATGCAGAGAATTGTAGCATGTACTTAGATGAATGAAAAACTATTCCAGATGAGGCTGGAGAATATTCTAGTTATTCCAGTCATTTACAACCATAATATTTTATGAATCTGTAAGTAACACCTTATAGTAAGTTATAACATCTTACAGCTACAATGAGTATCTGGGTAACAGTGGTTGGAAATCCATCTGTAAGATATTTAGGGATACTGTAAAAACAGATTTATGTTCTCTATTACTTGGCAAGCAGGGCAAATTCAAGCAAGAATGTGGAGGAGGCAGTTGCTCTTTCCTCAAGACAATCTCTCTTTTATACTCACTCACTCATACTATCTCCCATCTAGTCTTAGGCATTTCCATCAAATAATTAAAATCTTCACTTATTTATACCCAAGATGTATTTGCTGTGATATGTTGTAGAACAACGATTATAAGGGTCTTTTGATGTTCACAAATATTTTCCCAAGGTTAAAATATAAGAAGATAATCATGGTTTCTTTATCACAAATAAAAATTACATAATATTCTGGTGATTTCCTAAGGAGGCGGAGAGCTCACTGATAAATCCCTTGTGTTGCACATTATAGAAAGGATCATCCCATGATGGAGAAAGGCCATATCTCCCTCTTTATTTCCAGGAACTATTTCCCTAAGTTATCTCTTATGACCCCTCCTTCCATCCATGGAAGACCCAAAGAAAGGTCATTGACTTTCAAGTGTGATACCTATCTTTATCCCTATGCAACAGTTTTCTCTAAAACCATATTCTGTACCTCTGAGCTTCTCAAGGTGAAAAAACAAAAGCAAAAAATGTGCCCTGTCTTTTTTGAAAATCTCACTGTTTTAAATGTTATGCTATTAACTAATAGAAATAGCAAAGGGGTTACAAATGGTAGAGCAAATCAACCTTAGTTTTGAAAAAAATCCATTTTCATAATTATACAATTGTCAAATCAGTATTACAGTTAGAATGCTATTGCATTTTTCATGAATATAATCACTTATGCAAATTAGAAAAATCTAAATCAACAGATCATCTGACATGTCCAAAAAAAGGAAATGTTCTGGAATGTACTTAAATAGTAGCCACAGTAGAGCTCAGTCAAAGATGAAAGGAGGAAGGGGATGAATATAGAAAAGGGGAAAGGGGTGTACTGGATTCATCTCTTTGGTAGCAGTTGTCACAGGCATGGACTTCTCACCACATGAAAAATTTCCTCCCTAATTGCTACCTTTGTGCTTGAGAATTATGACAGGCCAAATCTGATGGTTTGATTGACTTTAGACCTGGTAACATGTGCTCAACCAACTTTACTATTAAAATTGGGCAATGTAGACTAGCAGGAAGATCACTGGCTTTGGTCAGAGAGCCCAGTATTCAAAACCTAGCTCTTCATTACTGTAAATCCTCCAAGTTACTGAATTATAGTCTCACTTTCCATAATATATGAATAATAAGATACCTCAGTTAATTGTTATAAATAGTATTTTGAAATAGTTGGCCCTGTGCTTAATACAAAGAAAGCATTTACTAGAGAATTCAATATCATTATTGCTACTGTCTTGTGACTATGTAGTTGACTCTCATTGCTCACCATATATGAGCTCAATGAAGTCACCACGCCCACCACAAATACTAAATGAGTGAATACTGATTATTGATCCATGGGAAATAACAGAGTTAAGTTCCTGCAGGCATCTGGTCACCTTTTTTTTTTTCTTTTTTGGTCAACCAAAATGTTATTTTTATTATATAAATTCATTTGCCAACATCCTTGTAAAATAAGCCAGTCTCATCAATGTTGAAAACATTCCTCATATACCTTTTCCTGTGTAACAGAGAAGATACAGTCTATGGCCGTTCTTCATGGATTTCATATTGGCTAGCCAAAAACTTTGTTCCAGTTTTTCATACAATTTTATGGAAAAATCAGAACAAACTTTTTGGCCAACCTAATACTTGAAAATTGGCCTACTCGCTAAAATTTATTCAGAACCCCAAAGTCAAAGTATGACCATACATTCTCTGTTGTTTTAAGACATAAAATGATAAACAGTGGTGAAAAACTTGGCATCTGATGTGTTCATTCCCAGGTTGTAAGTTTGAACAAAGTGACACCCGCCTTCTTGCCTCAGCTCTGCTGCTGTAAACAAATGTCTTTCTGGCTATTTAGTGCCAAGCTTTTTGCATTTCTGTGCTTTTTGTTAGTGACTTCACTATTTCAGGTGTGCTCCAAACACAGGGCCGAAGTGCAGTCTAGTATTCCCAAGCACAAGAAAACGGCAATGAACCTTATAGAGAAAGCATGTGTACGAGAGTCTTCCTTTTGGCTGTATGTTTCTAGCTACTCTGCGCATGTAGTCTATCTGGTCCAACTCAAAACCTGAAAAAACTCACACAGGTTTATTTTGGTCCTGGAAATTTATATAAAATTTGAGAAAATGTGAATACAGTTAATCCTCAACAAATACTTTAGTAAATATTTCCCTTCATTTTACAGAGGAGGAAAATGAAAATTTAAACTGAAATATTTAGTAATATTAGTTTCATTCTCTGCAAAAATGATTTTCTGGTTATAAAGTGAAGAAAAATAGGAATGATCTCACTGCATGAAGTTTGCCTACAACCAGCCAAGACTTAAAATGTAAAATTTTAGATACATGTTAGCTCAAGAGATTATGGTAATCACCTTGTTTAACCTCCTGCCCCAATCAAGACTCTGCTTCTATAAACTCACTGATAAGTATTCTCCTTGTTACTTGAATATCTATATTGAGAAAAACATTCCTTTAATAACACTGAGCCTATCCTATTTTCAAATTACTTACGTATTTATAAAGCTATTTTAAGAGTTAACTGAATATTTTTAATACCATTGACTTCAATTTACTTTTTACAGAGAAAAAGCAACCTTGTTCTTTCTTTTCACCTGAGTTTTTCCCTTCATATGGTGAAAGCTTCTAAATGTGTCCCTACTTCATTTCAAAACTACATTAATTAATAAAAATAAAGTAGAACAGAATTTAACAAATTTGATAAATTTAATGAACACAGTTGTAGAAATCTTAACCATTATAACTACCAGTGTATCTATATTATATATTACATTTCAGTAATAAGCCAGAAGAGTTGTCAAAATCTTTTGTTAGTGGAGAAAATTTCAATAAAGTTATTTTCATTTTTTTAAATAAAAAGCAACCTATACTACAAGATTGATGTAGGATTTAAAATTTGAGTCTATGAGGAATCATTAAAAATAGTTGACCACTCAACATTTTCTTGCCTCTTGCAAGAAAGAAGTAAGGAAAGAGGGAAGGGAAGATAAAAGGAAAGAAAAGAGGACAAAAGGGTGGGAGGACAGGAGAAAGGGAAGGAAGAAGGAAGAAAGATAACCTAAAATGTATACTGCCAAGTGGGAAAACTATGCAATATATTTTATAAAAGAAGGTAGACATAACATATAAGGACTTTAGTACATCAATACTTCTTCCATGCCAACATAAGATAGAAAAATGATCAAGGATACATGGTGAATATCTGCTGGCTCAGCAGGTGAAGAACCTGCCTGAAATGCAGGAGACCCAGTTTCGATACCCAAGTTGGGAAGATCCTCTGGGGAAGGGAATGGCAACCCACTCCAGTATTCTTGCCTGGGAATTCCCATGGACAGGGCAGCCTGGCAGCCTGAGTCTATGAGGTTGCAAAGAGTCAGACCTGACTGAGCAACTAACGAAGCCTCTAAGATGGCTCCCAATAATTCCATCTTCTGTTATTCATGCTCTTAAGTTATCCTCTCCGAGTGTGGACTGTACATAATGAATGAAATATAGCAAAAGTGATAGAGCTCATTTCCAAAATTAATTAGAAAAAGATAGTGACTTTCAGCTTTCACTCTTGAACTTACTCACCTTTGAGAAAGTGAACCACCATGTCGTGAGACAAACCTGTGGAGTATACACATCGCAGGGCTGAGACCTGGCAGAGCTTGGATGCAGAACACAGACGAGAATTCATATTGGATTGTAGCCGCCTTCCTGCAAACTTGATGTTAACTTTATGAAAGACCTTGAGCTAAAGCCCTCATGCAACCTGTGCCTATAATTTCCATCCATAGATTCTCTGAGATCATTAAGTCTTATTTTTAGCTGCTAAATTTGGGAGTGATTTGTTACACCACAGTAGATAACTAATAAAGGATATTAGTGGTGTGGTGATTTACCAAAAATACAACTCATCAACGGTTTATGAAAATATGTTCAACATCATTAGGTAATTAATAAAAACAAATTAAAAAGGCAATATTCACTTTTTCACCTTAAATCAAATAGATATAAAAATTATACAGAGTGAAGTTAAGTCAGAAAGAAAAACACCAATACAGTATAATAACACATATATATGGAATTTAGAAAGATGGTAACAATGACCCTATATGAGAGACAGCAAAAGAGACACAGATGTAAAGAACAGACTTTTGGACTTTCTAGGAGAAGGCAAGGGTGGGATAATTTGAGAGAAAAGCACTGAAACATGTATATTTTCATATGTCCAGGTTTGATGCATGAGACAGGGCACTCAGGGCCAGTCCACTGAAACAACCCTGAGGGATGGGATGGGGAGGGAGGTGGGAGGGGGTTCAGCATGGGGGACACATGTACACCCATGGCTGATTCATGTCAATGTATGGCAAAAACCACTACAATATTGTAAAGTAATTAGCCTCCAATTAAAATAAATTTATTTACAAAAAAAAATTGAAACTTTGTATTCATTAGGTTTTTAACATTTATGTTTTCAGAATGACTCTGCATGTGTATTCTAAAGGTATAAAAATTGAAAATTTTGATTTATTAAATTTCTAAAGGGAAGAAGACTGGTGTACATATGGATGTGGATGTGCAATTGTGTTGGAGGTTGGATGTGTTATAATAGCAATGTACTCTGTCTCACAAAAATAACTTACTTTTTTGAAATATTTGAAAAAATATTTCAAAATTTACTTACTACACCATCACTCTGGATTCTCTCTTTTCCATGTGGTTGTCTGGAATAAGAAATTAAGTCTCGAGTTCAACACTTCACTTGCACCACTCTTTAACTTAGTGAATCTGTATACAAAAGTTATCCTGAGCCTTAGTTTATTTTTTATGTGAAGTTAGCATAATATCCAAAAGTTCTGCACAAGGTCATAAAAATGAGTAAGATAATATAAGTAAGAATGTACTGTAAATAACAAAGCAATATATACCCAGGAGGTGTTACCATACTGTAAGGTCTTATATTCCAAACTACTGTTGATTCTCACATAAAACCATAATCAATGAAGGTAAGCAACTTGGCTTCCCTGGCTATGAGTTCTAACATTAGTCAATTACTGTTCTTGAGCACTTCTAATTTTGAACGAGCAGAAAACCCTATAACTCATTAAAACATAAAGATCCATGCCCATATAAATATCTTATACTCACAATAAGCTTAAAGATTTATTCTAGAGGTAAATTATATCACTAAATCATAGTCTTTAAAGGATAGACACACACAGCTACATATTGGATCTTCATAACTCTGGTAAAGGCAAGGATCATTGTTTTTGTTTAGACATATTTAAATTTTGTTTAGACATTGTTTTATTAAGGGGATTAAGTGAGCTGTCCAGTGTCACATTCCCATAAAATAATTTGAGTGAAAAACTGTGACATTTAGGAAAGTGTTCACTGCTGTGTTTTTCATAATAGTGCTTATAATTATGAATGATTGAAAGCAACTCTTTGTCCAGAATAGGGAATTAGGTAAACAATTTATGGTATATCAATAAAGCAAAATTTGGTGTAGATATCCAAAATAACAATAAAGAATGACACAGTCAATTGCATGTTAGGTACATTCATAAATATTTTATGGTAATTATTCCTTCAGCAAACCAGCTGCAAATAAAAAGGAAAAAGAGAACCAGAAAATGATGCTATAACACTTTCTTTTCTTTTTCATTTCCCAGACTTATTAGAATGACTCTGATATTTATACCATAAGTTCCAAATTAGATGTTTTCTTGAAAATGCCTATTCTTGGATCACTTTAAATTTTATATAAACCATCTCCCTATTCCACCTGTGCTTTGGCATTTAGAAAGAAAACACTTCGTAGAAGAATCCTTGCAGGAAATATTTCTCCAAGACAGCACAGTTCCCAGAAAAAAATAAGGTGGTCTGAAATTTGTCTTCTGAGAATACATATATGAAAGGATAATATTAGGGGAGAAATATTCTTTTCATGGTTAATCAGGTTGCTTCAATAGCTGAATTCAATACAGATTTCAGTGAAGAAATGTAAAATCTTGTTCTTAAACATCTATTATTTTGTTTTACCACAGATCATCCTTAATGGGTCTTTATTTTCCCTAGAAAGGTTATTCACACTGAGATAGATTTCTGAATATATCTAATTAGGAAATATTACTTCTTTCTACCTTTGTCATCTCTTTTCATACTAAGACGGTAGTTCCCTCACCTAAAAATTTATGATGGACAGTATAAACAAATAATTCACTTTCGTATGGGGTGACCAATGAAAAGATTTATAAAGAAAATGGGGGGAGAAAGGGTTGGGTGTTTGGGGAGTGATTCTATCTGTATGCTGTATTTTAGATATTCACTTCATTGACTGTACTTTCTTGACTCCTAAAACATCTACTTGGGATGGTGACATGCAAGAGGAAAGAGAAAAGCAAGCACAGGCAGCTTCTCATGTCCTTGAAATAGATATGCCTTTATTCTGCAGCTCACATAATAACTGATAGCAGAGAACACTCTGCTTTTTGAATTAAAATTTAAAATAAAGCAAGTCCTTTAAAAAAATCTGAATATAAATGTTCATCCAATTAAGAAAGCGCATTCACTTTCAGGCCACAATGTGGTAAGGGACAGATAATTACAGCTGTCTGTGTCAAGCTTGTACAGAGCTTTCTAAAATCATTAAGCATTTAGAAATTTTATTCAGCTTGCAGAATTGTTCTTAGCTGTACTCACACTTATTAAAACCACTCCCTGACCATTTTCACCCACTCTTAGAGCCCTCCATATCATTAAGTTTAGACCTGGCAACTATTTTCCCACAGCAGATAACGGTATTTTTCTTACCACCATAAATTTCCATCAGGATCAGAAATGAAGGACACTAGAAAGATATCTCAGAGAATGTTAAATTTCCCTCAGGACTCAGATCATGATGGTATTAAAATAGCCATATATTAAATAAAGTTTTCATTTTGTATTACATATGACAAGTAATTGATTCTATACAGATTTTCATGGAAATGATAATTTGCTGTAGTGTCAGATAGATATAGGATGAGATGGCTGGATAGCATCACTGATTCAATGGACATGAGTTTGGGCAAACTCTAGGAGACAGTGAAGAACATGGAAGCTTGGTGTGCTGTAGTTCATGGTGTTGCAAAGAGTTGGACATGGCTTAGCGACCGAACAACATATAGACACAATGCACATTTCCTATCAGGTTCTATTTTAGTTCTCTTTTCTGAGTGCTATGTCATGGCCATGTGGTCTAAAGTTTATTTTTCATGGTGAAGCCATATAGAGGGCACATTAGGAAGATGACATAGAAAATAACTAAAGAAACAAATAGTTTCCCTTATTGCCTGCTGTGCCTTTTCCAGTCCATCCTGACATCCCATGTCAGTAGCTCTTTATTCTGTACTTGTTCTGGTGAGGTTGTTTCTCATCATGGGAGTTTCCTGTATTTTCTCCCTCTAGCAATACCACTATCCTGAACAAATATCTATTGTTAAAATCAAAATTTGCAGACTTCAATTCATTGCCAGTTGTTATTCTGAAAGACATTTCCCTCCTAATCCTAGTATTCTCATTTGTATTTGCCACATCAATTTGGTAATTAAAGTGAGCCAGAAAACACTAGAATTCCTCTTACTACAAATTATAAACTTTAAAAACAACTAGGACACATCCCACTGGCCTCAAGCCTGCCCAAGGTTCAGTTGCCACTGTGCACATTTTACTATCCAACATTCATTGCCAAGTCAACTCCTGCTGGACCTTGGCTGCATCCTCTGGGTATCTGAGTGAGTAGCAACATTTAAAATTCACATGCTGTATTACCGAGCCACAGCCATTGCTGGAGATTCTGTTTTTAGACCAGAAAATACAGCATACTAGGATAACAAGACATTTTCTCCTACTTCTGAACTGGAAATGAAATCTGAAAGGAACTTTGTTTCTCATTTTCCAATGAGATTTTAAAAACAGGCCATCTCTCAGACTTCTTAGCAATTCATTTTGTCATCTGCGACAAATCCCAGACAACAAAAGTCAGACTTTTGGCAGATGGTACCCAGAGATATGTTCAAAAATCCTTCCAGTGCAACACTGTGGGTAATTTCTGAGATGAGAAGGGTGATGGCGGAAGTGATGGTGCTGATAGTTTCTAAAATGTTTATTGATTTTTTTTTTTAGACATAACAGTTAAGTAAAGAGAGCACCTCTGTTTAATATTTGGTCAGAATTCCCTCTACATATGACTTTCAGAAAGAAATAACACATTCTACTGCTTGCATGGTAGTCCATTTTGAAGCACTAAGTTTCCATTAGTCATTTTCCATAATAGCTGTGCAGCATCTTATAAAATAGCTTATGGGTCAAACATCATACATAAAGCACAGTCCAAGACAGATGAGAATGAAAAGTGTCCGGCATGTTTTAAAGATGCTAAACCAAAGGCTTTGGTTATCTTTTGGGGAGATCCGCTTGCCTGAATTCCTCTGAAACTCGGTTCCATTTGTCAGATTCATAGAGTTACACTGGGGTACAGTGAAAGTTCAAGAGAAAGGAAAACAACAAAATTCACCTTCACATTCCAAAATATAAACATTCATTTTGAAGATTCTCTGTTTTCTGTCTGGAAATCAGTGAAAATTAATTTCTCAGTCTGACTTCACCTACACTAGTCCAATTCAGTTCAGTTCAGTTGCTCAGTCATGTCCAGCTCTTTGTGACCCCATGGAGTGCAGCATAACAGGGCTACCTGTCCATCATCAACTCCGGAGTTTACTCAAACTCATGTCCATTGAGTTGGTGATGCCATCCAACCATCTCATCCTCTGTTGTCCCCTTCTCCTCCTGCCTTCAGTCTTTCCCAGATCAGGGTCTTTTCCAGTGAGTCAGTTCTTCGCATCAGGAGGCCAAAGGATTGGACTTTCAGCTTCAGCATCAGTCCTTCCAATGAATATTCAGGACTGATCTCCTTTACGATGGACTGGTTGGATCTCCTTGCTGTCCAAGGGACTCTCAAGAGTCTTCTCCAACTCTATAGTCCAAAACCATCAGTTCTTCGGCACTCAGCTTTCTTTATATTTCAAATCTCACATTCATACATGACTACTGGAAAAGCCATAGCTTTGACTAGATGGACGTTTGTTGGCAAAGTAACGTCTCTGCTTTTTAATATGCTATCTAGGTTGGTCATAACTTTTCTTCCAAGGAGTAAGTGTCCTTTAATTTCATTGCTGCAGTCACCATCCACAATGATTTTGGAGCCCTCAAAAAACCAAAGTTTTTCACTGTTTCCACTGTTTCCCCATTTATATGTCATGAAGTGATGGACCAGATGCCATGATCTTAGTTTTCTGAATATTGAGTTTTAAGCCAACTTTTTCACTATCCTCTTTTATCAAGAGGCTCTCTAGTTCTTCTTCACTTTCTGTCATAAGGGTGGTGTCATCTGCATATCTGAGGTTATTGATATTTCTCCCTGCAGTCTTGATTCCAACTTGTGTTTCATCCAGTTCAGCATTTCTTGTGATGTACTCTGCATATAAGTTAAATAAGTAAGGTGACAATATGCAGCTTTGACGTACTCCTTTCCTAATTTGGAATCAGTCTGTTATTCCAAGTCCAGCTCAAACTATTGCTTCTTGAACTGCATACAGATTTCTCAGGAGGCAGGTCAAGTGGTCTGGTATTCCCATCTCTTTAAGAATTTTCCACAGTTTGCTGTGATCCACACAGTCAAAAGCTTTCGTGTAGTCAATAAAGCATAAGTAGATGTTTTTCTGGAACTCACTTGCTTTCTCAATCATCCAACAGATGTTGGTAATTTGATCTCTGGTTCCTCTGCTTTTCTAAATCCAGCTTAAACATCTGGAAGTTCATGGTTCATGTATTGCTGAAGCCTGGCTTGGAGAATTTTGAGCATTACTTTGCTAGAGTGTGATATGATTCTAATTATGTGGTAGTTTGAACATTCTATGGCATTGCCTTTCTTTGGGATTGTAATGAAAACTGACTTTTTCCAGTCCTGTGGCCACTGCTGAGTTTTCCAAATTTGCTGGCATATTGAATGTAGCATTTTCACAGCATCTTCTTTTAGGATTTGAAATAGCTCAACTGGAATTCTGTCACCTCCACTAGTGATGCTTCCTAAGGCCCACTTGACTTAGCATTCCAGGATGTCTGGCTCTAGGTGAGTGATCACACAATAGTGATTATCCGGGCCATGAACATCTTTTTTGTACAGTTTTCTGTGTATTCTTTCCACCACTTCTGAATATCTTCTGCTTCTCTTAGGTCCATACCATCTCTGTCTTTTATTGTGCCCATCTTGCATGAAAATTTCCCTTGGTATCTCTAATTTTCTTGAAGATATCTCTAGTCTTTCCCATTCTCTTGTTTTCCTCTATTTCTTTACACTGATCATTGAGGAAGGCTTTCTTATCTCTCCTTGTTATTCTTTCAAACTCTGTATTTATATGAGTGTATTTTTCCCTTTCTCCTTTGCTTTTCACTTCTCTTCTTTTCATAGCTATTGGTAAGGCCTCCTCAGACAATCACTTTGCCTTTTTGCATTTCTTTTTCTTGGGGATAGTCTTGATCACTGCCTCCCGTACAATGTCATGAACGTCTGTCCATAGTTTTTCAAGCACTCTATTGGATTTAATCCCTTGAATCTATTTGTCATTTCCACTGCATAATCATAAGGGATTCGATTTAGGAGTGATCTAGTGGTATTCCCTACTTTCTTCAAATTAAGTCTGAATTTGGCAATAAGGAGTTCGTGATCTGAGCCACAGTCAGCTCCCAGTCTTGTTTTTGCTGACTGTATAGAGCTTCTCCATCTTTGGCTGCGAAGAATATAATCAATCTGATTTCAGTGTCAACCATCTGGTGATGTCCATGTGTAGAGTCTTCTCTTGTGTTGCTGGAAGAGGGTGTTTGCTATTACCAGTGTGTTCTCTTGGCAGAGCTCTATTAGCCTTTTCCCTGCTTCATTCTGTACTCCAAGGCCAAATTTGCCTGTTACTCCAGGTATCTCTTCACTTCCTACTTTTGCACTCCAGTTCCCTATAATGAAAAAGAAATCTTTTTTGGGTGTTTGTTCTAGGTCTTGTTGACCTTCATAGAACTGTTCAGCTTCAGCTTTATCATTACTGATTGGGGCAAATACTTGGATTACTGTGATATCGAATGGTTTGCCTTGGAAATGAATAGAGATCATTCTGTTATTTTTGAGATCGCATCTAAGTACTGCATTTCAGACTGTTTTGTTGACTATGAGTCCACAGTAGTTTTTACAGGTGAGCTGTGTTGTTCATTACCACTTCTTGGAGCCAACAAGAGATCAGAAGAAACTGTTCTTTAGAATTTTCTGAGGGCTAGTTTCAGCTGGTTGGGCTTTGAACCAAGTACAGGTTCCTGGTGTCACATGACTCCCTCCTCATGACTAGAGACTGCCCAAATGATGTCTCCTACCTACAGGATAGATGTCACATGGCAAGACCATCAGCGATTTTGTTCCTCAGAGACCAGCTGTTGAGTGGGCTATTTCTGGTAGCAGCACGGAATAGGAGGCAGGAAGTGCCAGAAACGATTAGAGAAGGGAAGTGCCAAGGGAAGCCACACACAACAGCTGGAAAATATGCAGAGGCCTTCAGACATTGTACTAAAAATCATTTGAAGAGTACCATAATCAAAACTCCTAGCCAAGCTTGGAACCCTATGAGGAATGAAGGAATAAAAGGCCCGTGGCAACCATTCAACGTTCCTTTCAGGTAATATGGCAAAGAGACCCATTAAGAAGTAGAAGATATTGGAAGACAAGGTTGATTTCCTACTTTCAAGTTATCCTGCGACTGTAAACTCTGTGTTCTCACACTGTATGGGGGGAAACCAATTGTTTCCCTCCAGCAAGATAGAAGTGAGCTGCCTTTAGTGTGAAAGCAGCAGACATTTGAGAACCTCAAGTGAGGGAGCTGGTGAAGAGAAGAGTCATAGGGTATGCGTGCCTGCATACACACACACGTGCACACACACACACACACACACACACACACACAAAATAGGAAATGCAATAGGGCCTCATCAGTGGAGCACCCATAGGGGGCAGTGAATCCAGAATACCAACATATATCTGTGTATCTCAGCTTGGAGTTGAGATCCTTGCAGGGACAAGAGGGAGGGAAAGAAAAAGGGAAGAAAAAAAAAAGCTTAAAACACTATAATATAGCTCTAGTTTACATTTTACATTTTATTTATTATATTTATTGCTAAAAAAATAATGGTCTCAACATTTTTGAGTGTGGGATAAATTTTTCAGCTTTTTGTTTCTGCTTAACTGTGCTTTCAGTCTTGCTTTAATGGGTTGGCTCACTACACCACTAGTCAACTCAGAACACCAACTATAGCTGAAGGGAAACACCTCAGGAGACTTGATGTTCACAGTGGGGTTGAATGTAATCTGGTTTTCCAAGCCAAGAGGTACAAACATTACAAGTTGGTGAGGAAAATCTCCTTCTAATTGAATGGTTTTGATATCCTGTTATAGGATATCTCAAGCGCTGTTTCAACATCTGGATGCTTCTCTCAGGAGAAAGGAGGATGGGAAACTTTATCCAATGTATCATACCTATCTGGCTGACAGTCAATTTGGAGTACACAGAACTTGTTAGTCGAAGTATGACTAAGGTCCACACAGCTTTGATTTTTGGATTAGGAGACAGATTCTGTTTGGCAGGTGTTTGCTGAGCTGCCAGGAGAAATAGGGAATGCCAATCTTCTCAACTAGAAAAGATTACCTTTTATGACTGGTCAGAAGGAAAACTAAAGATGGGTCTGCAGCCCAGGTGGCAGCCTCTGAATTATACTGTACCAGGTTTCTAACAGGGCCTCCCTGGTGGCTCAGATGGTAAAGAATCTGCCTGCAATGCAGGAGACCCAGGTTCAATCCCTGGGTCAGGAAGATCCCCTGGAGAAGGAAATGGCAACCCACTCTAGTATTCTTGCCTGGAGAATCCCACGGACAGAGGAGCCTGGCAAACTACAATCCATGGGCTCACAAAGAGTCAGACACAACTATTAATACTTTTAATATATATGCAAGTGGTAGTTTTTCTTTTATTTTTATAAGTCAGTTTGCTTTTGATTCAGATACTTGTATCTTACACATTAGAACTCATAAGCAAAACGTTTGGGTCATTTGATATGAAAATATCATCTATCGTAGACTTTGAATTCCAGAAAAGTGTTATTTTAATCTAGTCTTTGGTGCGTTTCCCTATTTTTCATTAAAAGAGACAGAAAATACCCTGAGCTAATAATTATAGATGACATCTTTTTCCTTCATCATTTATGATAACAGTTTTCAATTCCTGTAAAGTAAGTAACACTTAAAACAGCAAGGAGAAATAAAAGGCACACTGGGCAACGCTGTTCTATGTTTCTTTTATTTTAATAGAAACAAATGGAAATGGTCTCATTAATTATCTAATTTATACATAGTACCCATAGAGCCAAAGATTTGATGCCTTTGAACTGTGGTATTGGAGAAGACTCTTGAGAGTCCCTTGGACAGCAAGGAGATCAAACCAGTCAATCACAAAGGAAATCAACCCTAAATACTCATTGGAAGGACTGATGCTGAAGCTGAACCTCAAATTCTTTGGCCACCTGTGTGAAAAGCTGACTCTTTGGCAAAAACCCTGATGCTGGGAAAGACTGAAGGCAGGAGGAGAAGGGGCTGACAGAGGACGAGATGGTTGGATGGCATCATCAACTCAGTGGACATGAGTTTGAGCAAATGCTGGGAGAAAGTGGAGGACAGGGAAGCCTGGCGTGCTGCATGCAGTCCATGGGGTTGCAAAGAGTTGGACACGACCGAACAATAAGCAGCAACAGAAACAACAATCAATAGTGTGTGTGTGTCAATCCCAATCTCCTGATTCCTCCCACATCCTACGTTCCCCCCTTGGTATCCATGCATTTGTTTCTTATGTCTGTGTCTCTATTTCTGCTCTGCAAATAAGATCATCTATCCTATTTTTTTAGATACACATCATTGGTGTGTGAATCTGTATTCTTGCCAATACTTGGTAATGCCCATTTTTCTTTTTTAAATTTTTATTAAGCTACAATTGATTAACAATATTATATTAGTTTCAGGTATACAACATAGTGACCAAAATTTTAAAGGATATAATACATTTGTAGTTATGAAATATTATAAAATATATTTCCTATGCTGTACAATACATACAATAAGTGTATGTATTTCATTTAAAAAAATAATGGAAATGGCAAAGGCATGTGTGCAGGGCATAATCTAATTGGTCTCCAGGAGAAACAAAGTTGGTGTGTGATGATTTTCTATGGTAATGAAAAACCTAGTCTCCCCTTAATCTCTAATGTGTAGGTAACTATTTACACACAATAAACATTGTCTTGTGGCATAAATATAAGCAGAGATAGCATTTACCACTTCAGCTCACTAAAATTTAGTGTGCCAACTTATCAACCCATGATCTACAAGTTGTGGCTTCTCTGAGCTATCTGCGGTTAAACAATTAAATCTTTAAGCTTGGGCATCCAATATCTTTGTGTTTTAGTGAGCCTTAACCAGAAACAGCCAAATCATCTCCAAGTTCTTGCTGATTAAAAAAAGATCACAATAGAATGGGAAATTTTAAGATAGCACTCTCTTAAGGGAGGGAAAGAAAAGTATTTTCCATTGGAAGATATAAAGAATCATAAACAATGTTCTGAGACTCCTACAGTTCAAATGTTGCTTATATAAACTGATATACATATAATCCATAAAATTAGTCATGTGTTATTATGCAAAATGCTATGCCCTTTCTGAGAAGACTCTTCAGTAAGTTTGATCAAGAACATTAGATATGAAAATAAAGAAAAACATTTAATTGTTGAAAAGTAATTAAAAATATATTTCACCATATGTTCACCTGCTGTTAGTTCACTTCAGCAAAACAAATTCCTAAAGCATTTATTATCCCCTATCATTTTTTAAAGAGGCCTAATGTTCACATATGGCACTAACGCCACACAGATAAAAATGAATCAGCTCTGGAACAAACTGGGGGAAATTTACTTGCCCAAATTCAACAGATGATATGTAATGAATCAGTGTACATGCCCTTTCCCCTTTTATAAGGAAATTGCTAGAGAAGATCATCTCCACATGTGGATCACTCAGACGATATTGACTGAAGGTCATTTAGAAGGCAGCACAATCTGTATCACAACTTTAATGATGTGACACAGGAAAATATTCTGCTTAATTAGAAATGGCAAATCAAACACATAGCTTTCATTTAAAATCTTATAAAGTACCTTTAAAAGAGATGTTCATTTTAGGAGTTTATCCAGCATGATTTTTTAATTCCTAGAGAATATTCAAAGGAAGCATTTTTCTTTAGGAGACAAGCAAGCTTCATGCTAGCAGAGTATCATGTTTGCCAAATAAAACAAAAAGAGAAAATATGAGATGAGGAATTGTTTTAAAAATGTGAACTCTGGACAAAAAGATCTCCCATATCTTAAGTACTTATAGTCCATAATTAAAGACAGGAAACTGCTCCCTCCTCTGGGAATGGCCTTCACTATGGCGCTATGGCCTTCACTTTTTTGTCACTGTGTATGGATGCGTGCATGCATGCGTGTGTGTGTGTGTGTGTGTGTGTGTGTGTGTGTGTGTGTGTGGTAGTCAGTCAGTGGTGTTTGACTCTTCGCAACTCTGTGGACTGTAGCCCTCCAGGCTCCTCTGTCCATGGAATTCTCCAGGCAAGCATACTAAAGCAGGTTGCTAGTTCCTTTTCCAGGAGATCTTCCTGACCCAGGGATCAAACCCAGGTGTCCTGCATTACAGGTGGATTCTTTACCAACTGAGCTACCAGGGAAGCAGCTCTGTCACTGTAACCAGCTCCTGTTTAATTTGCCTTCTGTTCTTATGATTCACTCCTGGAACTGAGGTTTCAAGAAGATAGAGTCCAAAATCTGATCCTGCATACAGTCTGTCCACATAGTAAGCAATCAGGTCAACAGACATGACATAGGAGGGGAAAGCTTCCTATAAAAACATGGATTGAGAAACCACTTAACTCAAGGAGTAGTGTTCGTCACTCAGTCATGTCCAGTTCTTTGTGACCCCATGGACCAGAGCTTGCCAGGCTCCTCTGTCCATGGTATTCTCCAGGCAAGAATACTGGAGTGAGTTGCCATTCCCTTCTCCAGGGGATCTTCCTGACCCAGGGAGACCTAGGTCTCCGGAATTGTAGGCAGATTCTTTACCGTCTGAGTCACTAGGGAAGCCCTACAAATAATTATAAACTTTTTAAAAAAATCACTAGTAAATTAGAGAACTTCTAATACAAATTAATGCTGTTTTGCACATATAATCTGAAAGTGTAGAATCAGCTTGATATTATTCTTTAAAAAGTCTCAAAATTCTTCTTGTAGGTTGAAAAAGTAAATAAACAAATGAAAATTCTCCAAAAGAAAAAAAAAACTCTATTTCTTTCTCTTTTAAGAATTTTCCCTCTAGAATTCTATTTTCCTAGACCTTAAGAGGAAAATTTAAGCATGCGGTGCCACCATACAAAGAAAAAAGATCTACTTCCTCCAGGTGGATGAGGGCTGACAGCTTGCCAAGGCGTTTGGTCTAGGTTATATACCCTCACCCCTTCGCCATGGAGAGTTTTTGTTTTGTTTTTTGTCTTGTTTTGTTTTGTTTTTTGCAACACACCACCCTACCAGTGCCAGATGAATGGATAGGTGGACACATGGATACATGAATAGTTGAATAGATGATAGACAAATAGAAAGATGTAAAAATATGTATAAAACAAAGGAAGGGCTTTTAAGAGATGCATTAAAAAGAGAAAAAAATGACACTCTTTTGTCAATCTTTTTTTAGCATAAGAAATCAAGAAAATATAATCTCAGATGATGATGTCCAAAATTGTTGCTGTACAACTCGGTGAGCCTGAAGTCATATTTCCCTCAGAAGGAGGAGTGAGAGGTAAGAACTGGATAAGAGAACTAAAGGTCAAAAACAAAGTCATCATTATACATCAGCTTTGCATATTATTGTCAATAATAGAACACTGCCATAATTTCAATGGTCATGTTGACTGATTTCCAACAAAATAGCTAAGAAAAATCAATCTGGTCAGATGTTACATTTTTTCGTCTTCTTATTCTGGACTCAGTTTTATCCCTCCAAAATGTATATGTTGAAATCCAAATCCCAATATGACTACATTTGGAGACAGTCTTTAAGGGGGAAATTAAACAGAGATCATAAAGTTGAGGTTTTAATTTCACAAAATTGAAGTTCTTGAGAAAAGAGAAGAGGGACTTCCCTGGCGGTTCAGTGGTTAAGAATCGCCTTGCAATGCATGGGACATGGGTTCAATCCCTGGTTGGGAAACTAACATCCCACACGCCACAGAGCAACTAAGCTTGTGCACTGCAACTATTGAGCCCATGTTCCAGAACAGAAGGTCCCGCATGATGCAATCAAATAAGTAAATATATGTTAAAAAAAAAAAAAAAGAATAGGAAGAGACACCAGAGTAAAAAGGTGTACAGAAAAAAGGCCATGGGAGGCCCAACGAAAATGTGACCTCTACAAAACTGAGGAGAAACGTCTCACTTTAATTCCAAGGAGAAATTAACCCTGCTGGCGCCCTGATCTTGAACTTTCAATTTCCAGCTGTGTAAAAAAAGAAAAATGTCTGTCGCTTAAGATGTCTGCTGTGCTGTGCTCAGTTACTCACTCATGCCCCTCTCTTTGCGACACCATGGACTGTAAGCTGCCAGGCTCCTCTGTCCATTGGGTTTCTCAGGCCAGAATACTGGAGTGAGTTGCCATTTCCTCCTCCAGGGGATCTTTCTGACGAAAAAGAGATGGAACTCACATCTGCTGTGTCTCCTGCATTGCAGGCAGATTCTTTACCCTAGTCTATAGTATATACAACAGGACAAATAGTACATGATTCTACTTATATAAAATAACTAACAATGCCAAATTCATAGTGACAGAAAGATGAGAGATTATCAGGAGCTCACAGGAAGATAAATGAGGAGTTGCTGCTTAATCATTATAAGACCTTCTGTTTGGAGTAATGAAATGACTTTAGAAAGAGGGGTGATGGTTACACAATAATATGAATATAATGAATGCCACTTGATTCTACACTTAAAATGATAAATATGGTAAATTTTGTTATATACTTTACCATGGTTTATAAATAAATAAAAACTAATATTAAAACGTTCTTATGATAAGCTTACCAGGAGAAACTATATTTTAACCAATAATCCCACTGAAATGTAAGGGTATACCAAAAATATTTACCTTTTACCTCTTTTTGATGGCAAATGAAAGGTAGTTACATGTGCGTCATGACACTATCCACAGCTCAGGAAGCAACGGAACTTTGCATAATAAACAAAATCAGTCATCTAAGAAACACTTGGACATTTGACCTGTGCATTCCCAACTGCTCACCTTTTAACAGATAGAAATATACATCAAAGCTAGACTTTTCCAATGCATCTATTACTTTGGCATTAAAATTATGTGATGTATTTCTGTGATTACTTTCTTATTGTGCATTTTTATGCACAAATTATGGGCTTTCCAGGTGGCGTTAGTGGTAAAGAACCCATCTGCCAGTGCAGGAGATGTGAGAGATTCCGGTTTGATCCCTGAGTGGAGAAGATCCCCTGGAGAATGGCATGACAACCCACTTCAGTGTTCTTGCCTACAGCATCCCAGGGACAGAGGAGATTGTTGGGCTACAGTCCACTGGGTTGCAAAGAGTCAGACACACCTGAAGCAATGTAGCACACAAGCATGAACATGCAAAAATTATGCCAACCTGTATTCTCATCATAGAAAACTGAAACACGAGACAAAGCAAACACCCTCTCCATTTCACATACACTCCTCGTGGCCACTTCTGAGAAGAAATCACTGTTTTCAGTCTGTTGTTTACTGTCACAGGTATCAACACATACTCTGAGATTTTATTCTTATATTATTATGTCTATTTGCTTAATTTTTATGAAATGCTATGAGAAAAGCTCAGAGGAATCTACTGTATTTTGAATCCCTGCTACAGATACTAAATATTTTATATGCGTTATCTTATTTAATATACGAAACTTCAGGGTGCAAATTGTTATTCCAATTGTGAAGATTGAGAAGGAGTTCAAGTATATTTCCTATGACCACTCAAGCTAATAAATAACAGAACCAGAAGTTTCTGATTTTAAACTCTATGCTTGTAAATCAACTATACTTCAATGATTTTTTTAATTACAAAAATAAACTCCCAATTTTTGAACTGTCCACTGTAATCTGAAGGGCAAGCTAGAGCGAGCAACCCATTACTAAGAGCTTGTTCTGTCTTATTAGAAACAAAGCTGAGAATAAAGGGTGCAGAGGACAAAGAATGTTTTATTCCACTCACACAATAGTTCAACATCTAGAAATGCCTTGTGAGGTATTTGCGGTGTTTTTTCTGCAGACCTATTTTTGTCGGGCATAGTTTTCTGCAACATTAACAGTGGTGACTATACAGAGGACTTTGTCTATAAATCTAACTTCTTTATCAATCTACAGTGACAAAATAAAATATGGTAGAGAGGATATACATAGATAGGAGAAATCAATTCTATTTCATAATCTCCAATAGATACAGGAGAATGTAGAGGCACTTTCTGCTCGACCAGAGGTGGCTAAAGAATTAATCATGCTCATTTAACTGAAAAGATGGTACCTTAGTTGATGAGAAAACACAGAAGGCTTGAACCTAAATGATTACAGTACAATTCCCTGGATATTCACCATTCCTCCCTGCATGATGGGAGATTCTGACCTTCATTTTGAGAACTGAAAATGATGATCCAGGACAGTCAGAATAGCCAGACTTTGGTATGAAATGGAAGCCGATCTTTGATTTTTAAAATAAAGTCATCAACCAGACTAGTACAGAAGGATCTTGTTAGTCTGGGTTTAATCAGGATTCCAGTGGTTAGGAATCTGCCTTGCAATGCAGAGGACAAAGGTTCAATCCTTGGTCCGGGAAGATCCCACATGTCGAGGAGCAACAAAGCCCAAGTAGCCACAACGGCTGAGCTTGTGCTCTGAGAGCCCATGAGCCGCACCTACTGAGCCCACGCAACTACTGAGTCTGTGTGCCACAACTACTGAAGCCGGAGTGCCGAGAGCCCATGCTCCACAACAAGAGAAACCGCTGAGCCACTCAGGCGATGAGAAGCCCGAGCAGCTTGCTGCAACTAGAGAAAGCCCAAGTCAGCAGCAAAGACCCATCACAACCAAAACAATAAATAAGTAAAATAAATAAATAAATCTGTAATTTATAAAGAAAAATCTGATTTATCGAAGGCAGAGTAATCTTCAGTCTTCAGATTGGAGAAATTATTTGGCTAAGATTTGAAACAACAGTGTTTGCTCTGTTCAGCCAGTTTCCCAAAGTGAGTACATGTAAACTCGCATCTCCACTGAGCACTTCTCTCTACTTCACTGTGTAAGTGTGTGTGCCTTTTTCACCCAGAACAACACACTCTGACTTTTAAACAGGTGATATTAGACTGACTGGGCTAATTTAATTAACATGGTGACAAGTGCTTAGAAAGTCCACTGTGCACTTCTATAAAGTTCATATTAATAAGATTCAGTATTCTATTTACCAGAGTAAATGTATTTGGATTAAATCTCACCCTTGATGTTAGCAGGAGTTCCCTTATGTCTATAATATTCAATTTATGTATATATATATATTTTTTTAAAAGATGCAACATACTAAGAAGAAAAAATTTCAATCTACACCCTTTCCTTGTTTGTTTTGCTTGTTTTATTTTGTGGAGGTATGTCATCATTTTCAGTAGCTTGAAAACAGTAGCCCCTAATCTCAATAATCCCTGAACAGTATTCTTAACTCAACTGGCCTCTGCGCCACTAAAATAGCAGATGTGGCCAACAAAGAACCAAACTGGCTTTCCAAAAATTTCTTTGTTAAGGAGAAAGCCTACATTTTCTCTGCATTCCTCATCCTGGAATTCTGGAATTCCTAGAATAGTCTAGAATTCTAATGAGATAAAAAGACATAAGACCTATCCATAAATCACTTCATCATTATTATTTAGTTGCAGGGACATTTTTCTTGGGAAAAAACTTTTATCATATATCAGAAGAAAATACTAAAACTTCCCTTTTTGTCTCTAATGGTTGTGATTCACATAGCTCAATTTAACACTTAATTGTGGAGCTAATAGCCTGCAGCATTACATTGACCTTCTCCAATTTTATGTGTCAATAATGTTCTGATGTGAATTTCACTATTGTATTTATATTTTTAGTATGTCACTTCAAAGATATTTTTGAGACACATGAGTTGTAAAGAATACAATGATTGTCTTAGTATACTATAGTTTCCAAAAGGAAAAATCAACAATATTCAAGTCTGCATAAAATGGAAACTATTATTTACAAGAAATAGTGGATCATTAAGAATAGATTAAATAATTAATGCCGCTTTGGAATAGCATATCCATCAGTGTCCTTATCTGCCTTAGAATATGACATATTTCAAAACATTATCACTTTCTAAAGGGTGGTGCCATCTAGACCACCCTTTAATTCTCTAGATTGAGTGATTCAAACCAAATCACAAGATTAAAGGTGATGAAAGACCAAAGAACAGAACTTTGGGTATAATGGGAAATACTGTCTACTAAAAGGAGAAGTTTGTCTTCATGATAACTATTATCATAAGTAAGTGATAATGAAAGATATTTGGATTACTGGAATCTTTGGATGGATAATTTAGTGTGGTAAGGAATCCAGGACCCCAAACTTTTAGTTGTTATTTGAATATTTATTTAAAAGACAAAACAAAAACAACTGTACCATAAAAAATTATTTCATAAAAATTCATAATGGTATGGCATTCAAATCATTACTCAAGAATAGATGCATAAATGTTTGCCCATATTATTGAGGGCTCTCATATTTTTCATAAGAGATCATAGCATTGTCTGTCTTTCTTTCAGCCCTCCAATTGCCTGGAGTAGGGGAGCAAGAAGCGAGGAGAAAACTGACCTCTGGTTTCTGGTCTCAGTGCTCTCTACAGAAGTGTTCCTTTTCACTTTAATGTAAGCTACACACAATGCAAAGAAAGCCCCATTTACTTCAGTCCTTCCTCATTGTTCCTTCCTCCAGCATCAGACACTCACCAGCCATTCACAGTCTCATTACAGTGGTAAGTTCAGACTGCTGCTTCTAGTATAAGGAAGAACACATTTGAAAAAAAGCTTTCAGATGACAGGGCTTTATTTCTTCACACCATCATTTAAAAACCTTTTAAAGAGCAGTCTGAGCCTCTGATGGTAATGCCTTGCCTAGCAATTAGCGGTAGAGGTGCCGGGCTTTAAAAGGCTTTTAAATTCTGTTATGAAAGGTCCTCCTACAATGGGCTTTCACTACACAGGGTGAAGCCCCCGACTCCACCCATTTCTGAGGCACCACTACTAAGCGCTTCTCAGGGAGTCACTCACAAAGATTGACGGCTTGAAATTCGCTAGACACAAGATTTTCAGGATAAGGTGGCTGCAAAATGACACCCAATTTCATATGGAAATTGCCTTTTTTCTTTGAGTGGACTAACGAGCAAACTTCAAAAGTTTCTCAGATTTGATTCCTGCTTATCTGAAGTCTATCCAAGGGCATCTGTAAGACTTTGAACTGGGAGAAAAAAAAAAAAAAAAGCAGGATTTTTCTTTTTTCTTTTTCCAGTAATAGGCGCAAAGGGCTGGAAAGCTCAGAACTTGTCCAACTGTATCCCTGGCAGTTGGTGAATCGGCTAGAATAGACTCTCCTGAACTCTGAGCTGCCCCAGCGCATGCATGGCAAGAGGAGGGCACCTCATACACCCGCCAAAGAGCAGAAACAGCTAAAAATGGCTAAGTCCTTCTCAAGCAAAATCAGCGCTTTGAATGGATTTGTCAGTGATTTCCAGTCACACTGAAGGAGCTCTTAGCATCTCCAATTTCCTCCAGTGGCGTTTTCACTTTGCTACCTATAAGAAGTAGCAAATGCTACTTGTAAGAATTAAACAATGTTCTGAGTAATTGGAAATGTTCAAGGCAGATCTGGAAACTGGCTTTGCAATCTTAAATGTAATTCCTTTAATTCTCTTATGTTTGTTAATGACTGTGATCTTGGTTGTAAAGAAAAATGTCAGCTAGGCTGAAGTTGACCCTTATCTGAGCAGCTGGAAGAAGAAATATTAAAAAAAAAAAAAAAAAGCAATTCCAGGATATCAGGATCACGGCTTTTTTCCACAGGAATCAATCACAGAACCCAATGCCCTCATCAGACAACAGTCTCTTAAACAACCCAAACGGTCATCATTTCATTCAGGCAGAGAGACCTCCCTTGCACTCCAGGTAATAAAACATCATTCCCCCCTTTGCTATCAGCCTCCTAAACTAAGACATCATTTCCCCCTTTCCATGGTTTATTTTTTGTAGAGAAAGAATAAATTAGCCAAGATGGTGTGGTCAGGCTCTCTGCCCCACCGCCTCTCCTTCTTGCCCCACATTTTGCAAATAATGAGTATGTAACAGCTGAGATCACTTACGGCACTGCAGGGACATCAGAAGGTACTGGCTTGGTCGCCAGCTACTTTGTGTGGTACGCCTGTATGAGCTTCCCCACGGAAGCCCTGGTTGCTCCTGCGTCAGGACTACACTGGAGCAGCATCACGGTTATGTTATATGAGGTTATATTACGCCTGCTGCCACGGTTGCTGTATCAGCCCGGAGAGAATAAATGTTTCTGCAGTTCCTACTGCTCCAGTTCCTTGAGTCTCCTTCCAGCCTCTTAGCGAGCCCCTTGCCTACCCTGGGTTCAGCAAACAGTGTGGACAATGTGAACAGCAAGACAACTGGTATCATGAACAGGATCAGCAGCACAATTTTTGGGAGAACTTCTCTAAGCAAAATTGATTTTTTGGTATCTGTCTGCTAAATGGTCACTTTAATTTGCTTTGTAAAGTTGATATTCAGGACCCCAGTGAGTATTCCTGTTAACATTTCAGAAAAGTACACTTTGCCTTCGCAGTAAGAGTGAATCAGTAGTCAGAAATCCTGAGGTTTTTCTCCAGATTTGTTACTAACAGATTTGGTGAACCTCAAATTTGGGAGAATTGTCTAAGTTTCAGTTTGCATGTATGATTAGATCAAAATCATTATTAGGTTTTCTTTTTCTACTATTATAATTTTTAAAGAGTTTTTCTGTGGGCTAGTTTTTAAAGTTTGTATTGAATTTGTTACAATATTGCTTTTGTTTTATGGTTTGGGGTTTGGGCCCTGAAGCATGTGGGATCTTAGCTTCCCAACCAGGAATCAAACCCACACCCCTTGCATTGGAAGGAAAAGTCTTAACCACTGGACCGCCAGAGAAGTCTCTATTATAATTTTGATAATGGGCTTTATTGGCCAGCTGGGAAGACATCTTATAGACAGAAAATACAACATCATTTTTTTTTTCAAAGAGGGGCAACAAATCTTACAATGTGAACTCTATTTGCTTTTCTTTTTCTTATATCCTTTAATGTATATGCACATTCAATACTTATTCTGCTCTCTTTGATTGGTTGTATGAGTAAAATAATTATCCAAAAAACCTTTATAATTTGAACAGAAATATTGGATAGTCAGTCGTCTTCAATTATTCCCAGGGGAATTTGGCTTAATTTCTGATCTTCTTAGTGGCTTTGATTTCAGAGCATTAAGTTGATCTGCCTCTTGTTCTTGAAATAGTACAAATCAAAGACAAGAAGGACTTAATCCCCAGTGGACTCAGAAATTCAAGACAAAAACCCACCAGAGTAACCATATGTCTGCTAAGGAAGGATGACAGCAAGCAACAAGAGAGACTTATAGATTTCCATGAAAAAAAAAAAAAAAAGCACAACTATTTTCCATTCCTTTTTTCTTTTGGTGGAAATGAAACATTACTATAAGATTGTATCTGTTACTGACAAACTGTTTCAGCAACTCAAAATCTTATTCCTGACTAAAATAGATAACAGACCTCTAAGCAGGAAGTCATTAGCATGAGTTTCTGGTTCTTAGACAGAAATAATAGGAATTTTTTGAGCTTCAATTTTCCTATGTGTGGATTTTATTTAAGGCATTGTCCTCTTCCATTCTAAAAGTTGTTTTTTAGGAAAGATATTTTAAAATATCTGTCTAAAACTCTACTGGGCTTCCCTAGGGCTCAGTAGTAAAGAATCTACCTACAACGCAGGAGACCCAGGTTTAGTCTTTGGGTCAGGAAGATCCCCTGGAGGAGGGCATGGCAACCCACTCTAGTATTCTTGCCTGGAGAATCCCCATGGACAGAGGAGCCCAGCAAGCTACAGTTCATAGGGTTGCAAAGAGTTGGACACAACAGAAGCAATGAAGCATGTATACCTGCAAGCAAATATTTACTATATGATTTTGCAAGTGAACGTATATACTACAGAAAACCAAAAAAAAAAAAAGTTTACAGAGTGAAGAATCAACAATTAAATGTATCCTGTCAACACATGTCAAGATTAATCAGTTGTTAATTTAAGCAAGATATTATACATTGATCATACATAGGTGAGAACATAAAATACTGAACAAAGATGTGCTACTATTTTTATTTTTCTACATTTTTAAAAACTGAAAAATAGTTGATTTACAATATTAGCTTCAGGTGTACAGCATTGTGATCCAGTATTTTTACTTATTATATTCCATTTAAGGTTATTACAAAAAAAAAACAACAACTAGATTTTCATGTGCTGTACAGAGTATCTTTGTTGCTTATCTGATTTAGACACAGTAGTTTGTATCTCTTCATCCGGTAACCCTAATTTACAAAATGCTTCAAAAATTTTTGTGAACATTCAAGAATATTCCTCTTGATTATTTAAGGACAATGTCTTAAATTAACAAAAAATTGCATGCTCTAATTATAGCACTGGATTAGAACTACTGATATAATAAATTTTCCATTATGATCAATATACTTCCTCAGAGGCAGTAACAGCCAATGTTGTTCCTTTCAAAAATAGTTATTTATTTATTTGGCTGCATTTGGGTCTTAGTTGCAGCGCTCAGGCTCAGCTGCCCTGCAGTATGTGGGATCTTAATTCCCAAACCAGGGATCAAACCCATGGTCCCTGCATTGGGAGGCGGATTCTTAACCACCAGACCATGGGCAAGTCCTGCCAATGCTCTTACCTATTTTCCCCACAACAGCTAGCCTAACTGTAGTACCAGAGAGGTGGAATTGGGAGGGAGGTGGGAGGGGGGGTTCTGGAAGGGGAACACATGTATACCCATGGTGGATTCATGTCAATGTATGGCAAAACCAACACGATAATGTAAAGAAAATAAATAAATAAATAATTTTTTTAAAAAAAGAATCCTCCTTTTTCAAATGCTTTTTATTTCTTCAAGGAGATGAATGTTTACTGGAAAATAACAGGCATTTTTAAGATAATTCCAGCATAATTTTTTATAAAGTATTCCCAATAATTGAAGACACCTCAGGAATATTATAGATACTGTGTGTGTTAGTTGCTCAGTCATGTCTGACTCTCCACAACCCCATGGACTATATAGCCTTCCAGGCTACTCTGTTCATAGAATTCTCCAGGCAAGAATACTGGAGTGGGTTGCCGTTCCCTTCTCCAGGGGATCTTCCTGACCCAGGGATCATACCAGCGTCTCCTGCACTGCGAGAAGATCCTTTACCATCTGAACCACCAGTAATTTAACAGGTACAGGTAGAAGCCTCCAAAGTGTGACAGTATAATAAAAGAAACACGGTTTAAGAATGAGAAGAGTTCCTAATTCACACACCTTTGCTTATGTCTCTCACAAAATTTTATGGCCTACCTTGAATGTGCCCTACCAGATAAAATGACAGTCTTTCTTCAGCTCATCTGTTTCCTAGGATGTCACATTGAGATCTCCAAAAACAGTCGTTTCCTGGCAGGTGTTGCCTCATAAGGGCTCACTCACCATGGCAGGAGCAGAATCGTGAAGAAAGATGACAGGAAAGGTGACGTGCAAGGAGAGCATTTCTTAAAAATTATTTCATCCTCAGAGGCAAGCAAGGGCTGTGAAAACTGGACAGAGATGATCAAGAGGAGTGCAGAAATCCTAGGTCCAGAGAAATCAAAGTTGAACCAATTCTCTACTGGGGTTGCACCTATTAATTTATCTGCACACAAATGCATTAAACCAGATACTACTAAAATCGTTCATGACACATTGTATCTTGATTGAATCTGATTGTGAGAAGCACAAACAAACAGCCTTGCTTCTGCATCTCAGATTTGATACTTAATGCTCTTCTTTAACAATATGCCTTTCTTGCCAATTACTAAGTGGAGTCAGAGTCATTATTATTCTCAAAATAACTAATTGTTTGGATCACATCATTACAGGACAGAGAGCTTGCTATAAGCGAGGCTTCACAAAAGGCAGGGATGATTGCATTTCATTAAACAAACAGAAAATACATGTTTTATGGTGCTTCCCTGGTGGCTAAGTGGTAAAGAATCTGCCTGCAATGCAGGAGACCCAGATTCGATCCCTGGGTCAGGAAGATCCCCTGGAGGAGGAAATCCACTCCAGGATTCTTCCCTGGAAAAACCCACGGACAGAGAAGACTGGTGGGCTGCAGTGCATGGGGTTGCAAAAGACTGGGACACGACTTAGTGACTAAACAACAGAAATAGCTCATGCTTCTGAAATACTTAATATGCGGCAACCTTGGAGGGGATCTTGTCTACATATTTTTCCAGAGATCATGCAAACTTTCTGTAAGCTAATTCTTAAACCCTGAGTTCAGTGGAATGGAAAGAAGAGCGCCATCATAAGAGTTTGGAACAGATGAGGGAAACTGCTGCTGCTGACTGTGCAGTCCTGACTTTGGAGGTGTCTAATGATGGTTTTCTTCTCCAAGCAGGGATTCAGAAGTACTGCTGGGGAAGCTAGGCTATATTTAATCCCAGAACTCTTTTGCAAATGTGGCTTCTGAGAGGCAGGGCTTTTCTTGCTGGAGACAGTGGAGCAGTTGAGGCCTTGTTCCAGAAGTGACAAAATGACACAGATTTTAGGGCTCTGGTTTGTGACTCCCATGGACACTTTACTTGGATGACTGGTCACCTGAACCTTAATGAGCTTAACCATGGTAAGATGTCCTAAGGAGACCTATTAGTATATAGGTGGCAACAACAAAAGGCTGAAATATCAAAGCTCAGAACTACTTCTAGCACAACTATTACCCTTTGAAGAGGTGTTAAAACTAAACCCACCATAATCAGGGATAGAGGTTTGGATGTGTTCATCTAAACCCTCAATCAAGACCAACAATCAGTAAACCTGGTCAGTAAACCTACAGTAAGCCTGTAGCCCGAATCTGGCCTACTGACTATTTTTGTAAAGTATTATTGGAACAGATTCACATGTTCATTTCCACGTTATCTGTGGCTGCTTCCTGCCTACCACAGCAGAGTTGAATTGCTGGAGTAGCCTGCAAAGCGTACTGTGTACTGTTTGGTACTTTGCAGTGTTCACCCTCTAGGCTAAACTTTCAGGAAAATTCAAGATCAGGGCATAAGGAGGAGAAATTTAACACGTTAATAGAATAGACAACCGTACCCAAAGGAGAGTTTGCTTACAGCGAGTCTTCCCTATGTCATAGTCTCAAATGCTATGTAACAGTTACTCTGGGAAGGACCTTCCTAAATAATTCTGCATTTCAACTCAATTTCACTTTTGTTATCTCATTCTTCATTCCTATTTGGAACCTACTACATATTGGCTCTGTAACTAACAAGGTGACAAGACATAGATCTTCAATGACTTCAGGAAATGGTGAGACAGGTATTTTAGTAAACAACTGTGATGCTGTGCGCTGGGTACTGTCAGAGATTAAGGGGAAAGGGCTGTGTTCACATGGCAGAGAGAGCTATGGGTGAGAGAGAGACCTGCACACAGGGAATACACTAGGTGGCCTGGGTTGTGAAGAATGAACAGGAATTATGCAGTGGTGAGTCATACCTGGCAGAAGGACTAGCAGATGGAAAGCACATACGGTGGATGGGGAAACAGATCTCTGGGGATCATAAGGAGTAAGAGAGAATGTCAAAAGCTGATATAGGAGAAGTACACCTGTATCAAATCAAAAAGTCTTATCTGACATGCTAAGAGGTTTGGACTAAGTTCCAGACCAATATCTCTGAACATGCCATTGCATCATCAAAGTTGTTGTTGATCTTTGTCTTAAAGAAAGGGACTGTGATAGTCTTATCCATATTGCATAAAGATAATTCCATTTGTTTTTTTTTCTTTCAGTTCAAATGATAATCTTTATTTTTTTAATATTTTTATTTTATATTGGAGTATAGCCGATTAACAATGTTGTGATTATTTCAGGTCTGCATCAAAGGGACTCAGCCATACATATACATGTATCCATTCTTCTCCAAACTTCCTTCCCATCCAGGATGCCACTTAACATCCAACAGAGTTCTCTGTGCTCTACAGTAGGTCTGTTGGTTATCCGTTTTAAATATAGCAGCATGTACATGCTGATCCAAGCTCTCTAGGGGCTATTTGGATAATGGATTTAGGAGGAAAGCATTTCAAGATGCAGAGACAAGCTATCAAGCTTTAGAAGAGCGAAAGGAAATGATAATAGGATCCTGGATGCAGTGCTTAGAGAAAAGGCCAGGGGGTGAGAGGTCATTCAGAAGCAAAATCAACATGGCATATTAGCCCACGTGGAGATGGTGAGTTAGATGAAAACTCCATCAAAAAATGACTTAAAGAAAAGAAGTAACAGGTTAACAAGGATTTATTTGTCCAAATTGCTTTCTCTCCAGTCGTACAAAATGCTGAAGGAATGAGCCACAAATTAAATCATTTTTCCCTAGAGGCAAATAGGAGCAAAGTCATTGTCATGGAGAGTTAGAAATGCCACTGGACATCACTGGAGAAGAATCAGAATACCCAGCAAGGAGGCTCAAGGGCACTTGCTGAGATTTTGAAATGGAGACAGATTTTGAAAAGAAGATGAAGAATAGCACCAAAGAAATCTTTCCCTTAGTTTGCTTGAAAGTCAGATTTCAGTGTGGGAAAAATGACAGTTTGGGAGAAGTAAATGTTCCCTAAACTTTGCCCAATATTATTTTGACTAGGCAAAAACATTTTTCTAAATGCAAAAAAAAAAAATAAGGCAAATACCAACAATTGGTATTTGATATATGATCTTTTAGATGTCAAACCATCAGTGACAGTATTTTTTTTTTTTTTTTTGGTTTTGCTAATCCTTCATTGCTGCACAGGCTTTTCTCTAGTTGCAGCAAGCTGCAGCTACTCTAGTTGCTGCGCACAGAGCTCTCATTGCTGTGGCTTCTCTTGTTGTGGAGCTGGGGCTATAGAGCACAGGCTCAGCAGTTGTGGATCATGGGCTTAGCTGCTCCATGGCATTCGAGATTTTTACAGATGAGGGATCAAACCCACATCTCCTGCAGTGGTGGGCAGGTTCTTTACCACTGAGCCACTAGGGAAGGCTGACAGTATAATCTGTGCTCAAAACATTTCCCTCATAATAAAAACAGCATTTAGTCATTTTATTAAATCAGCTACATAAAAGCATTAAAAAACTAAATAAAATACAGCAACCAGAGATGCTGCTGTTGTTGTTGTTTTTCAGTTGCTAAGTCATGTCTGACTCTTTGTGACCCCATGGACTTCAGCATGCCAGGCTCCTCTGTTTTCCACTATCTCCCAGGGTCTGCTCAAATTCATATCCATCGAGTTGGTGATGCTAGCCAGAGATATATCTTGTTAATATTTTGTTATACTCCTTCATGCACATATATAGACTATTTTTAGGACATCCTACCTATGCTGTTCTGTTATTTTCCATTTAATGTTTTACTTTCCCACATTATTAAATATAGTTTGTCCAAGTCTCCCAGTTGGCCACCCTTTTCCTTGTCTCTTAAGCTAAAATTGGCTCAGACATCAAATTACTTTCAAGTAACAAATCTAACAAATGCTCTCTATATTTCTGGAAATTCTTAGAATTTATCTTTCTCCAGGACAACCAGTTACTGCTTCCAGTGAATTCTTGTAATCTTCTTGCCTCTCTTGGGCACATCTTTCTTTCTATATAATATTGCTCTGAACATCCTTTAATAAATTTATTTCACAAAGTTTACCAGCTCAAGAGTGTGTGATTAGTATGCTTTACTGAAGATCTAAAACAACAAAAGCAATTATATCTTTGGACAGTACAATGAAAGTTGTAAAACTCAATATGAGACGTTTCTGTTCTTCAGATCCTTTCAACCATCAAGGTATCTTATTAATTTAAAATCACTCTTTTCCTCAGAGGAATTCTACCATCTGTCCTTAAAAAATTTTTTTACTACCTACTAAAAGAAATAAATCATAGTTCCCTTGCTCAAGATCATTTACACTAGAGCATCAGATATATGTAAACAAAAAGTTTAAACTTAATAAAAGGGACTTCGGTGGTTCAATGGTTAGGACTTTGCCTTCCAATTCAGGGTGTGCAGGTTCAAGTGCTGACTGGAGAGCTAAGATCCGATGTGTCTCATGCCAAAAAGCCAGAACATAAACAACAGAAGCAATGCTGTAACAAATTCAATAGCGACTGTAAAAAAATAAACCTAATATGATCGATCCAGTAATTAAGATTTTCATGGGTGTTTTGAGAGTACCATGAAAGAATACTTAGCTCAGCCTGAGTGGGAGGAAGGACCAATAACTAATGACCCAAGATTCTCAGTTGATATTGAGAGGTGAGAGGAGGGCAAGCCAGGCTGAGAGGGCAGAGTGAGCAGAGCCAGCCTGGTGTTTCCAGGGAGCTGAGATGCCATGAGCTGTGTTAGCATGGAGAGGGATGGAGGCAAGAAGGGAGGGATGACTCAGAAGGTTTCTCCTTCGTTTGAGGGTGCCTTATGCTGAGGATAAGCAGTCACTAAAAAAGTTTTGAGAAGATAGCAACACATTTGCATTCAAGCTACCTCTCGGTGGCAAAGTTCTGGAGTATATTTGAGGGAAACTGGACTGGAAGGCAGGTTTTGGAAGCTAAAACAGGAGCTATTTGAGACAAGGGGTAAAAAGGTTCTGAATGGGAGCAATGGTGACACATATAGGAGAAGTCCAATTTGAAAATACACAACGTTGTAAAATTGATAATGCTGGGTAAATGGACAGATAGGAGTATAGAATTCATATAAGACGACTGATGGGTGAAAGAGATAAGCTGACAAAATAGTGGATTAGTATCCTTACTTGGTCAGGAGATGACAGAACAGGCTGGAAAGATACTTTCTTAGCTCCCTTGGAGAATGCTGAGATCAACGATAGTTATTTATAAGCCCCAAAGAACATCTTGAAGCTCTCTTCACTCATTATAAAAGTCACTTCTTGATGGGAAAATCCAAAACCACTTTTTAAAGCTGATAGGAGTTGATAACCATGGAAAGAGTGCATTCTCTTCCTTGGACTTTCATACTTATTCCCGTCTGCGTGATAGCACAAGTCATTCACGCTGCTAGGCATCCTAGAGGTGATCCAATATCATTAAAATACTCTTACTCTCCCCTAGCTTTACCACCTCTAATGGGACCCTAACTTACCTATTCCCTTTCATGCTTCCTTATTTCTTCCAGGAGAAAATATGCCTGAAGCACTTTCTGTACTCCTACAATCTCTTCTTTCAACTTTATATCTCTCTGAGAAAGAACTTTTACAAACTGGGTTATATAAGAATATCTCAGATGTAAATGTCAACAGGAAAGAGAGGTAATGCACTTGAGAAAACAGCCTTTAAAAATGCCCACTGCACCTTCACTGAAAAGAAGCTGCTATCAGATTCCAGGGTAATTACTCAGCAGAGGGACATGAACATGTACTTTTCTGAACCAAAACTCCTCAAAACTAACCATCGCACAAAGGGATTCAATATGTATACTTTGTTGTTGCTGTTTTAGTTAAGTTATTTCAGACCCTTTTGCAATCCCATGGACAGAGGAGCCTGGCAGGCTACAGGCAAGAATACTGGAGAGGGTTGCCATGCCCTTCTCCAGGGGATCTTCCTGATCCAGAGATCGAACCTGCATTTCCTGTATGGTCAGGCAGATTCTTTACCATTGAACCAGCTGGGAAGCCACAATGTATACTTAGGAAAATGCAAATTAAGATAAGATATCACTGACAAATATTTGAAAAATGAAAAATAAGTGTGGATGGGAATTTGCAATTATAGGGGGCATCTGCCCTGCTGGACATGTAGGCTGAGGCAACAAATGACAGGCAGCAAGCTGGCATGTTCAGTTTAGTTCAGTTGCTCAGTCGTGTCTGACTCTGCGACAGGTTTCTCTGTCCATAAGTCCCAGAGTTTACTCAAACTCTTGTCCTTTGAGTCAGTGATACCATCCAGCCATCTCATCCTCTGTCGTCCCCTTCTCCTCCTGTCCTCAATCCTCCCCAGCATCAGGGTCTTTTCCAATGAGTCAGTTCTTCACATCAGATGGCCAAAGTATTGGACTTTTAGCTTCAACATCAGTCCTTCCAATGAACACCCAGGACTGATCTCCTTTAGGATGGACTGGTTTGATTTCCTTGTGGTCCAAGGGACTCTCAAAAATCTTCTCCAACACCACAGTTCAAAAGCTGGCATGTAATTTAAGTCAATACACACCAATGTGTATTTATGACCCAACATTCATAAGGTGTGTGTGTACCCCAAATTTACACCACAGGCCACTCAGAGGTATGCACACCACTGTTATTGCTGGGAAGGAATCTGGAGTAACCTGGATGTATAAGCTTGGAAGAGAATGAATAAAACATGGATGGTGTTACGTTGCAATTAAAAGAAAAAATAGATGCACACATTGCAGGCAGATGAATCTTAAGGACATATTATTTTAGTCAAAGTTGTAAGACAGAAGAAAATGTCTATCACAGTATTATTGACACAAACTGAGACACCTAGCACATAAAACAATGCACATTTTGCAAGAACACATGTAATAAAGACCAACACATGTGGAGGAAGTCATGAATTGTGAATTGGACTAGAGAATAAAAGTATAATAAATACATTTTATGTCCAAACTGTCATTTTTCTGACTCTCTTCAATTTTCCGTCTTTGATTCCTGAATTCCTTTCACTTTTCTCTCCTTATCCTCTGTAATTCGACCAACAGTTTCTCTCAAATTGAGAAATAGAACTTGGAAAAAAATGTGTCCAAACTGAGTGACCATGGAAATCAGACAGGAGAAAAGCATATATATTTGTTTAATATAAGTTTTATGTGGTATGGGAGCCTTCATAAGGAAATGAAGGGCAGAAGTAACAGACCTGAGGATTCTGATGCTGTATTTGATGACGAGTGGGTAGTCGTATAGGAATAGGATAGGTTAAGGATTATGAGGTAAATGCCGTAAAATGGTGGAAACTCAGCAAGTCCTGTTGGTTAGGATTCTTCTTGGTATCCCTTTCTCTTTGGAGACACGGATGTTTCTTTTCTCGGGGTCTAGGGAAGAAACCTCTCACATGAGGCTTCTCTGTCCTGTCTCAGGGGAGAAGAGCAGGAGGAAGGTCCAAGTGACCTTCCTGCTTCTGCCATTTTCTCAAACTTCTTTAGAGGAAAATGTTGAATATCCAAGATGGTGGTGGGTTTCTTCTGCCCTTCATTTCCTTGTGAAGGCTCAGATATCACATAAAACTTATATTAAACAAAGGTATATGCCTTTCTCCTGTGGATGTCAGTTTAATTTTCTGACTCATCCAGGGACCCCAAGAGGGTGGAGGAAAACTTTTTCCTCGCCTATACCTCCTTATCTTTAATTTTCTGAGTAAGGAGTTAGAGTAACTCCCAAAATATCCAATAAGTGTCATTTTGAGTGTCTCTCTTATTTTCCATTGTAATTTTATATATAATTGTGAAAGTGAAGTCACTCAGTCATATCTGACTCTTTGAGACCCTATGGACTGTAGCCCACCAGGCTCCTCAGTCCCTGGGATTTTTCTAGGCAAGAGTACTAGAGAGGTTGCTATTTTTCTTCTCCAGGGGATCTTTCCAACCCTGCGATAGAACTCAGATCTCCTGCATTTCAGGCAGACTCCTTACCCTCTGAGCCACCAGGGATATGCACAAAGCGCTTTAATCAGCTGAAGGCATTTTGACTCTGATCTCACCTAAACCAGCAGGAGCTCCTTTGAGACCCCAGGCTGCAGGATCTTTTTGGCCCAAGTTAGGCAATGTTGAATTATTTGCTCTCCAGCAGAACAATCTGTCCTGAGTTCCCTTTGTATATTTCCTACATCAGATCTGCCATCATGTGGATCCAGACTTTGAGAGGCAGATTCCGCAATTTAGGAAAAATTGCAAAATTATTAATACAAAATGAAGTATAAAAACATTTAGAATGACAAAACAAATTGCAATGTTCTGAAAGAAGACACCTTAAAAATGTTGCAAAATCCATTAAAAAGACGTAATATGTTTATTAACTAACTACTCCAACACCTCTGTAATACTTTTTACTGCACTTTGCCTGAATTCTCTTGAACGATTTTCTGATATGGTATGGAAAAGTAACCCCATCTCTCCTCTATAGTGGTTGAATAAAATGATGATGATGTGATGGTGATTAAGGATGGCTATTAAATTGGGGGAAACGACTATCAAATTCCATCCAAAATTACACTATAGGGCTTTCTTGGTGGCTCAGCGGTAAAGAACCCACCTGCCAATGCAGGAGACACGGGTTCAGTAAAGGACCAGACATGGGTTCTGGTCCAGAAAGATCTCACATACCACTGAGCATCTAAGCCCGAGTGCTGCACCCATTCAGCCTGTGCTCCAGAGCCTGGGAGCCGCAGCTACTGAAACCCATGCACTCTAGAGCCTATGCTTTGCAACAAGAGAGGCCACCAGAGCGAGACGCCCATGTACTGCAACTAGAGCAAAGCCCACACAGCAACAAAGACCCAGCACAGCCCAATAAATATATATTTTAAAAAAGCACTTAAATTAAAAAAAAATTGCACTGTAATATATGCGATTTCCACAGTTAGCTTCTGACTCAGTACATCTCCAATTTCGATTCTCCATGCTGTTCACATAGTGTCATGGGCCCTAGAACATGCTTCATATTCTCATGACTTCTGTCTTGCACCTTGTCCTTATGACACTGAGTGTTGGGGATGGGGACAAGTATATCTTGCCACAGTACAGTTAGCAATAATGTCACTATACTTAGAAGGGACTATAAATATACATAAGTATATAGCACTGAATATACCTCTACTCAAATTTCTGTAAGCATGATCTCCAAAATGCCCACAGCTGATCCAGAGCCACCCAACACCAGAAGAATTACGACAAAGGGAAAATCAGAGTAGAACTAATTGCAGTTTAAAATATCTTATTTTTGAGCATGTTGCAGTGAAACAAAAAGTATCGCCAGGAGTGCTCATTACAAGGGTGCCTTCCAAGGATTTGAAAAGGATTCATGCAAGAGAAGAGTCCTGCAGCTTAAGGTTTTTAGAATCACAGTAATTCCAGCTTAGCTGGAATCAGGCATTTTATACAAGGATCTTAGTTTTCTTTTATTTATGAATACTCTTGGCTACTGAGTAGTCATTGCTTCCAGATGTTTTCACTAGATAAAATTAGAAAATATGTGGTTTTAAAAGGAGAAAAATGTATCATCAATTTGCAATAATCTTTTCAACTCTAAAATTGCAGAGTTTTTCCTTAAATCTTTGATTTTTTTTATACTTGTATGTCTTTGATATAATACTGAAAATCTTGGTCTCCCATGATAACATTCAAGATAACTTACTTGCTGTATTCTACAACAGATATAGTACAGATTCTAAGTATTAATAATGATACATATATTATTACCAACATAAGCTGAACTGAGTTTAAAAGAAGGAATGGAATTAAGTGGGGTAAAATCTAAAAGAAAAGTGAGGGTGAGCAGCATGTTTGAAGTTTAGTTTCAGTGTAACTGGAATAAAGAATATATTTGGCTAAGACTCCATAATCCCAGTGCAGGGTGCCTGGGTTTGAGCCCTGGTCAGGAAACTAGATCCCAAATGCTGCAACTAAGAGTTCAAATGCCACAGCTAAAGATCTTGCATGCTATCACTATTGAAGGTTCTGCATGTCGCAATGAAGACAAGCAAATATTATAAAAATAAAAAGAAGACATACATGATACAGATATGAAATCTGTTAAGTACCAAGTTAAACAGTTTTCACATTATTATGAATAATCTCAAAAGCAAACAATTGCTTTCATGAGGAGAATAAAATGATCTAATTTGAATTTTCAAGAAGAACCTAGAGTGGGAGAGACAGCAGACTGGCAAGAGGCCAGCACGGTGTGAGGGCTACAATAGGGGAGAAGCCCTGAGTGACCATGGAAGTCAGACAGCAACCAAGCCAGTGCGAACACTTTCTTGGATCCACTGGAGCAATAATCCAAGAGACAGGAAGCAACAGCTGTCAGAAATTAACTGGATTTGCTCACAAGCTTAGGTTACTATGAAAAAAGTGATCAGAAATGAGAAAGGAGGGAAAATAGCACTTCTCACTTCATCTCAATCCTATTAGTCAATAAGTATCTATTGAGATTTTCTATATGTCAAAAATTAGTGGAAATATTGCATTGAATAAGACATTGTCCTTGTATTCATGAAGCTTGAAATCTTGCACGAAGAAAGGGTAAATGAACAAAATTGATGAGGTTCTCAAAGAAACCTTTTAAACTCTAATTGTGTTGGATAATTTCAATGTTGTTGTGGTTGTGGTTGTTATGAATCTATATTCCAGATGTTGCACAGGCAAAATAACAAAGCCATGACAATTCGGGACCACCTTTCTCTTCTTCCGTATGTCTGCTTATCTCTCAAAATTATACATATTTCCCCTGAAAGTGAAATATGTATATTCACTTTCTCTTATTCTTAGAGCCAGCCTGAAAAGGGATTAGATCAGCAAGCAAATCCAATAAACTAATGCTTTTGATGCTTATTCAATATAATTATCTTTTAGAGATGACTCCGTTAAAAATTATCCCCAACACTGTGATCTAATCCCCTTTAGGATGATAGGAATTTCCAACCATGGTGTGCAGAAGAGAAGAGGAGTTATTTTGAGTAAAGTGGTATATTTTATAGCCTCTAAAAACATAGTAGCATAGAAGACAATTTTTCACTTCTCCTGTGGGGCAAGCCTGACTGTATTGAATGCCAAAGGTAAAAATCTGTCGTTGTATCTTTTGTGGTTACTCTAAAGACTCACCTGGAGAAGACATCTTTCTTCCAGGTTGTCTCTTACTTCCTGATTGAGTCTAAACAAAATACCACTGACGTTCTTGCTTTATGAAAATAAGTATGTATATAAAAATTGAGTAGCAAGATGTTGAAAGATCATTTTTAAGATCTCACACTTGACATACATTAAATTGAAAACCAGAATAAGTAAGGAAATTCACACTAACTAGTCTTGATTTTCTATAAAATGGGGAGAAAATTAAACCCCTGAGTAAATAGAATTTTGAAGGCTTGAATAAGAGGTTATTTGGATCACTTGCTAAAGAAATTGTGATATGGGCTTCCCTCATGGCTCAGATGGTAAAAAATCTGCCTGCAATGCAGGAGACTTAGGTTTGATCCCTGGGTTAGGAAGATGCCCTGGAGAAAGGAATGGCAACCTGTTCCAGTATTCTTGCCTGGAGAATCCCATGGACAGAGGAACCTGAGGGGTCCATGGGTCAAAAATAGTCAGATAGGACTGAGGGACCACCTACACTATGATAAAGAGCAATAATGTATTAGGCAGAGTGACCAGAAGGGGCTAATGTTCTTGATGGGGAATATAAAGTGATAGGAAGGCAAATAGATTCTATTATGGGTTTAGAGATTCTGGTAGATAACAGTTATCTCTGACATTCACTGACATTCATTGAGTGTTATGTGTGAAGTACTGCTTAACGTAACAATGTGGTGGGTATTAACATTAGATCTTATCTACAATAGAGAGTTTCAGTATCTTAGCCAAACCACACCATTTGAAAGTAGCATAACTTGTATTCACACTCAACTCTGTCATCAAAGTTTATCATTATAATGATCACACCCACCTGTTTTGCTTCCTCTTGAGCTACTTACTTAGCTTCCTTGGTGGCTCAGCTAGTAAAGAATCTGACTGCAATGCAGGAGAACCTGGTTCAATTCCTGGGTCAGGAAGATTTGCTGACAAAGTGATAAGGATACCCAATACAGTATTCTTGGGCTTCCCTAGTGGCTCAGCTGGTAAAGAATCTCCCAGCGATGCTGAAGCCCTGGGTTCAGTCCCTGGGCTGGGAAGATTTCCTGAAGAAAGGAAAGGCTACCCACTCCATATTCTGGTCTGGAGAATTCCTGGGAAAGTATAATCCAAGGGGTTGCAAAGAGCTGGACATGACTGAGCAACTTTCACTTTCGTGTGATACTTATTATATTAAATCAAACAAAGAGAGTCTTTGTTTGACTTAAGGTATGATAAATGGAAGATTCTAAATATAAAGCCACAACTAGGAAAAAAGCTGAGTGGAAAGTGAGAAGCTGTAAAATTACTAGAACATGTCATCAATATGAATCAATCAACAAATATTTGGGGGACAATGAACATTCATGAGCTAAGTTAAGGTTTTGAAGGATTTCAGAGTTAAAAAGACATCCTTGAAAACCTATGTGTAAGAGGGATGAATAGGTGGAACTCAGGGGATTTTTGGAGCAGTGAAAATACTCTGCATGGTACTATAAAGATGGATGCATGTCATTATACATTTGTCCAAATTCATAGTATGCACAACACTGACAGTGAACCTTGAAATAAGCTATAAATTTGGGAGATGGATGATTGCAATGTGTCAACATAGATTCATCAATTGTAACAAATGTCCCACTCTGGTAGGGGATTTTGAGAATGGGAGGCTGCACAAATGTGGTGCAGGGGTATACAGGAAATTTCTGTACCTTCCTTTTAACTTTGTTGTGAATTTAAAACTGCTCTAAAAAATAAAATAGTTTTAAGAACAAAATATATATGTAGGAGCTATGTCATAATAGAGAACAACTAAACAGTGCCTTGTAAGGAAAGCTATAACAAATCTAGACAGTGTATTAAAAAGCAGAGACATCACTTTGCCAACAATGATCCATATGGTCAAAGCTATGTTTTATGAAGTAGTCAAGTATTGTTGAGAGAGTTGGTTCATAAAGAAGGCCAAGTGCTTAAGAATGAATGCTTTTGAATTGTGGTGCTGGAGAAGATTCTTGACAGTCCCTTGGACAGCAAGGAGATCAAATCAGTCAGTCCTGAAGGAGATCAACCCTAAATATTCATTGGAAGGACTGATGCTGAAGCTTAAATTCCAATACTTTGGTCACCTGATGCAAAGAGCTGACTCATTGGAAAAGACCATGATGCTGGGAAAGATTGAAGGCAGGAGGAGAAGGGGTAGAGAGGATCACTGACTCAATGGTCACGAATTTGAGCAAACTCTGGGAGATAGTGAAAGACAGGGAAGGCTGGCATGCTGCAGTCCATGGGATAACAAAGAGTCTGAACAACAACAAATGGTGCTACAGCCTATACGAAACCCAAATCTTAGGAAACTGTTGTATTATTATTATTTTGGCTAGATCTGTTGTCATTTCAATACTTTTATATATTTGTTTTTTCCCACTTTCTTTCTCATGATTTTCATCTACTTTAATTTTATGTTATGAATTTTCTACTACTAATTTCTTTTGGCCTATTTTATTTTGCTCTCTACTTGAATTTTACGCTTAGTTATTTTTTTCATTTCTTGCAGCTGGGAGTGTGAATCAATACAATCACTTAAATGGTAATTTGGAAAATTGTATCTGAAGCCTTAAGAATATTCAGAAACAATTAAGTGTGCAATTTTGCTTCGAGAATTCTCCTTCGATATAGAAGTAAGAATAGATGTGCATAAAGATTTAGCTTCAAAGATATTCATCATGGCATTTATAATACTGAAGTATAGAAATGCCTGATTGTCCAACAGGACAATGAATAAACAACTAATTCCAAGTCTTAGCAAACATAGATCTCTCTTCCTGGGATGTCTGTCCTGCAGATGTGAGACCAGAATGTTCCCTGGTCGTCACTTGAGTCTCTCCTCCTAGAAATCTCCTTAATTACTCCCACTTGACGTGGCTGACATATCTTTAATAGTCATCTAATTCTGTCCTAATGTTGGCACTCACTGTGTAGTATGATCGTTTTTCTCTTTGCATGACTAATATCCCTTTTTCTAGATTATGAGGTCTTTGATATTAGGAAAATGTCTTACTCATCTTTTACAAATCTTACCTAGAAGCATATTTAGCATATAGTTGACATTTTGAAAACCTTTATTGGATGACTAAATGAAGGAATGGATGCTGGTTGAGCAAATATTTTTGATGACATTGAACAGCATTAGAATATCAAATACTGCTAATAAAAACATACTTCTTAGTTTAGTCTGGTAAATATTAATTGTCTTTTCATAATTAGACAACTAAAATAGGGGTATTCCAGGAAAGATAGAAAACAGGCAAAATTTTAAAGAAGAAAAAATAAATTTCCCATAATTTCAGAGGTATACTTCATGGTTGATTTTCTTCTAGTTTTTTTCCAAGTCAAGGTAATTAACTACATAGAGATAGATGATAGATGGATGGATAAACAGATAGATAAGCTGATGGATAGAAATAAAAATAAATTGTATGTGTCTATCTATGCATAAGTATACACAGATAGACTCTTTTCTTTTAAGGATTTTCAAAATATCTATGAAATATTCAGAGACTTTTTGGTCATCATGTTAACATGTGGAAATGCATATTTCATTTGAAAATATTTACAAATAGCTTGTTTTTTATTTTGCACTTCAAATAACTTGCAATGCAGAAATATTTTCACAGTCTAGAAATTTTCTCACTGTTTATCTGAGGGAAGATGTTGAAAAATGTAGTTTGACGACTAAATCACACTGTAGGTAATTTTTCAACTTTATTTACAATGAGCTATTTAGTTCCACAGGCCTCTTTGCTGGTAAAATATTAAGAGGAGCCTTGATTTCATTAGTAATCTACATAGTAATGGAGGACTTAGATATCAAGATTACACTCATTAGTATGTACCCATTCATGGATTATGTGTTGTGCTAAAATTTGACCAGACTCAATATGCTTTGGTTTACAAGTTACTGATGTCAATGGCCTAAAGAATTCAAAATCCTCACTAATATTTCCACAATCACCTGGTAATTTAGATCAAGTTTCCTAGTACCTCTGACTGGGTATCCATAAGTGCTATTTGTCATTTAAGCTACCTAAGCCAAACACAAACTCCTATGATTTTACTTATTACCAAAAGAAAGTATACAGTTATACCAAGCATTTTTGACAACTATATATTTTATTTAAAAATTAGCAAGGGAGGGACTTCCCTGGTTATCCTGTGACTAAGACTCTGAGCTCCCAATGCAGGGAGCCTGGGTTTGATCCCTGTCAGGGAACTAGATTCCATATGCTGCAGCTAGGAGTTATAGTATCGTAACTAAAAATCCCACCTGCTTTCATGAAGAGAGAAGATTCTGTGCACTGCAACTAAGACCCAGTGCAACCAAATAACTAATAGCAAGGGAAAGATTATGGTCTCAGCTGAAAAGAGGCTGAAGATGGGCTGAAAATTTAGAAAGAAGCCAAATCACAGAGGCAAAGAGGACTGCAGAGGATGAGATGTCTAGATGGCATCACAGACTCAATGGACATGAAAGTTAAAGTCACTCAGTCATGTCCAACACTTTGCAATCCCATGGACTGTATAGTCATGAGTTTGGGCAAACTCCGGGAGATGGTAAAGGACAGGGAAGCCTGGAGTACTGCAATCCATGGGGTCGCAGAGAGTCGGACATGACTTAGCAACTGAACAACAACAATCTTGTTGACATACTTTCTCTGTACTTTATGAATACAGAACATGGTACGATTCAGAGTGCATTCAGCAAAGACAGAAGCCAGGTTCAAAAGCAAGAACCTGTGTTGTAGACTTCTGAGTGGTGTTGCTAGATTTTGCAAATAAAAACACAGGAAGCACAGCTGAATTCAAATATCAGATAAACTACTTTTCTTCTTAGTCTAAGTATGCCCCAGATACAGTTTGGCATATACTTATACTAAAAACAATATATATTTTAAAAAAGTGTGATTTATCTGAAATTCAAATTAAACCGGGCATCCTATATTTTATCTGGCAGTTTTAGTCCTGGATCCTAGTCATCTCTAACCCCTCAACTTGGACACACACAAATTATGACTTAAACGAGTGGTCCTAGATTTAAGTAAATCCAAACTTTAAAATAATTTGGCAGCAAGTTCATTTGGTAAATCTATTTTGGACTAATTGACACATGGCATTAGAAAATCTATAATGTGCAGAAAAGAAGTTTTTAAAATTCTTCCTGGCCAAGACTTGAAAGCAAAATTTTGAAACTGTATACTCATATCAGTATTACAATTGTAAAGTGAGCCTCCATCTAGTGTGGTTTAAACTATTTAACAGCAAAATCTCAGAGGAATGGCAAGAAAAGTACCTACTTTTATTGGAAATAACTATTGTGAGCTTCTGGGCAGTGAAGCGAGCCCATTGGGGGAATTCAGCTAAGACTAAACAGACTGAAAGTTGTTATATATGTCAGAGAATTCTCTTCAACTTTCTGTCAAGAAGCAATTCCTAGGCTAACCCAGGAATGATCCAAAGGCAAATTTTCAGAAATGATGGGCTATCCACCAGAACTAAGATGGATCTCTTCCCTTTCACATAGGAGAACATGCAGTTCATGATATGCTTCCCACTGAATCTCTACCTTCAAGTCTGACTATCCAGGTCTTATAAACAGAGGTTGAAGTTGATCTAGAATTAGTGTTCAACCCTAATATTAACAAGAGTTTATGTTGGTCGGTGTGTCTTCTAGCTGATTGGACTGCTGGCAGAAGGCACAGCTCAGCTGTCAGCCCTCTTTGGGGACTGAGTCAGATGAAAACATATGCTTTGATCAAGATCTATTCTTCTTCCGAAAGCAGCCCTATCCCTTCAACAGTCCTATAACATCAACTCAAGACATTGGGCCATCTAAATTCCAAAGCTCTCCATTGGCTCAGCTAAGGTTCCACTTCTCCCTCTATCAGACTCTGTGATCCCAAGAGCTCATCCTAATAAATGCCCTGCATGCTAATCTCTGTCTCAGTCTGTATCCCAGAAACATTAAGCTGTGACAATGAGACCTGGAGAATAAGTCAGCCAGTACATAATTTGGAGGCAGGTGACGACCGGACCAAAGGACTAAGTGTATAACCAAGACCAAGGTATGTCACTTGTTGGGGGATGTTTTCACCACTGCTCTAGAGAGGACCCACTGGTAGTTCATAGCATATCACACTAATGCTACTTTACATCAGAATGTTAGATAATATATCTGAAAAATTTAATCAACCAATTAATGCTATTTAATTAAGAACTCACTATAAAGCAGATACACAGTGAACATGTAGATTACTTCTTACAGTTCTCATAATATCTGTCCAGTCTCATCGTCTGTAACTTACCTTAAAATACCTCTGTGTAGACAGTGTAATATAAATATGTGTTAATTTAATCTACACCCTAGGGGCTTTAGTTAACATATGAAGTACCCTAATCAAGCATCCACACCTAAGGGACAATGAATAAAGATTTGCAAGACCTTAATCATGCATCCATACTACATAGGCTAGAGGCAATTTAGAACAAGATTTCACATTTTCTGAACTGCATATGTAGACAGGGTCCAACTCTTTGCAACTCCTGGACTATAGCCTGACAAGCTCCTCTGTCCATGGAATTCTCCAGGTCAGAATATTGGAGTGAGTAGCCTTTTCCTTCTCCAGGAGACCATCCCAAACCCAGGGATCGAATCCAAGTCTCCTGCATTGTAAGCGATTCTTGATTTTTATATTGATTGTGTGTCCATCATGTCCCCCAAGTTCTTTTAATAATTCAAGATAATTTCGACTAGATTCTATTGGATTTGGGGAGTATACAATTATGTCATCAACAAATAAAAAAAAGAAAGAAGAAAGTAAAACAATTTGAACACCTCCTCCCTGATTATATCAATTGCTTCAAACATCCCAAACAATGCTGAATAATATTAGTGATAGTATCCATATCCTATTTCAGGTTTTAATGGAATAGCTTTAGCAGTTTATAATGATGTTTGATGCTACAGAATGCTATAGAAATCTTCTTAAAATATAATAATATATGTCTATTTTACAAGTTTCAGTTCAGTTGCTCAATTGTATCCGACTCTTTGTGACCCCATGGACTCCAGCACACCAGGTTTACCTGTCCACTCCCGGAGCTTGCTCAAACTCATGTCCATCAAGTGGGTGATGCCATCCAATCATCTCATCCTCTGTTTTCCTCTTTTCTTCCTGCCTTCCATCTTTCCCAGCATTCAGGGTCTTTTCTACTGAGTCAGTTCTTCGCATCAGGTGGCCAAAATATTGGAGCTTCATCTTGAGCATCAGTCCTTCCAAATCCTTTACAAGTTTATTTCCCTTCTTTTTCTTGGAGATTTCGTTAAGAACGATTGCTGATTGCTATTAAATGCTTTTATTGCCACTTGTGTCATGATTATATAATTTTCTTTACTTGTATTTTTATTGAAATGAATTACATTGATGTTTTTCTTGATAATTGAATGTCTAAAATAAATCCTACCTGGTCATGGCCTTTTGATACAATGCTAGATTCTACCCACAATGTTTAGTTTAGAATTTTTGCATCTAATTTTAAGGGTAAGATCAAGCTATGGTTTTGTTTCTCTTACTACTTTATCAGGTTTCATATATAAGTTTTTCAAGAAACCACCGGTAGCTCTTCACAATATATGTCTTTGTTCTAAATGAACTATGTATTTTGTTAATATCTAAAAAATGATTTGATTTGAAAGAAATACTTATGAGATTTGATTCAGTTCAGTTCAGTCACTCAGTCGTGTCCGACTCTTTGCAATCCGGTGAATTGCAGCACGCCAGGCCTCCCTGTCCATCACCAACTCCCAGAGTCTACCCAAGCCCCTGTCCATCAAGTCAGTGATGCCCTCCAGCCATCTCATCCTCTGTCGTCCCCTTCTCCTCCTGCCCCCAATCCTTCCCAGCATTAGGGTCTTTTCCAATCAGTCAACTCTTCACATGAGGTGGCCAAAGTATTGGAGTTTCAGCTTCAACATCAGTCCTTCCAATGAACACCCAGGACTGATCTTCTTTAGGATGGACTGGTTGGATCTTCTCAACTCTCAAGAGTCTTCTCCAACACCACAGTTCAAAAGCATCAATTCTTCGGTGCTCAGCTTTCTTCACCATCCAACTCTCACATTCATACATGACTACTGGAAAAACCATAGCCTTGACTAGACAGACCTTTGTTGGCAAAGTAATGTCTCTGCTTTTCAATATGCTATCTAGGTTGGTCATAACTTTCCTTCCAAGGAGTAAGCATCTTTTAATTTCATGGCTGCAGTCACCATCTGCAGTGATTCTGGAGCCCCCAAAAATAAAGTCTGACACTGTTTCCACTGTTTCCTCATCTATTCTGAATGTTCAGCTTTAAGCCAATTTTTTCACTCTCTTCTTTCACTTTCCTCAAGAGGCTTTTTAGTTCCTCTTCACTTTTTGCCATAAGGATGGTATCATCTGCATATCTGAGGTTAGGAGAAAATAATTATGAATAGCATCTCTCTAGTATTTCAAATCTCTCCTCGTTATATTCAAAATATTTTCAGGTTTTTCATAACATGGATATGTTCTTCAACCAAAACAAAACAAATATAACCAAGCATAACTTAGCATGAACAGGTATACAGATTCATTCTCCAAGTTTTGGTTATCATTTTTACAAGAAGTATATTCACATAAACTGGGCTGAAATCTCTTACAGAAAGCTGAAGTAGAGAACTGGGCACTTTCCACAGCCCTAGTTAACCTCTACAACTACATCATTCAGCTCATCCTTGTTGTTGTTCAGTCCCTGAGTCTGACTCTTTGTGGCCCCATGGAATGTAGCTCACTACGCTCCTCTGTCCTCCACTGTCTCCTTAGATTTGCTCAAATTCATGTCCCTTGAGTTGGTGATGCTATCTAACTAACCATCTCATCCTCTGCGGTCCTCTTCTCCTTTTGCCTTCAGTCTTTCCCAGAATCTGGATCTTTTCGAATGAGTCAGCTCTTTTCATCAGGTGGTCAAAGTATTAGAACTTTTAGCTTCCGCCTCAGTCCTCCAATGAATATTCAGGGTTGATTTCCTTTAGGATTGACTGATTTAATCTTGCAGTCCAAGGGACTTTCAAGAGTCTTCTCCAGCACCACAGTTAGAAAGCATAGATTCTTCAGCGCTTAGCCCTCTTTATCATCCAACTCTCACATCTGTACATGACTACCAGAAAAACCATAGCTTTGACTATATGGATCTTTGTTGGCAAAGTGATGTCTCTGCTTTTTAATATGCTGTCTAGGTTTGTCATAACTTTCCTTCCCAGGAGCAAGCATCTTTTAATTTCACAGCTGCAGTCACTATCCACAGTGATTGTGGAGCCCAAGAAAATAAGATCTGTCACTGCTTCCACTTTTTCATTGTCCTTTAGTTTTTGCCTATTTTAGGCTGGGGGCTCCAAGATGTAGGAAGAAGGAAAAGAGAATGAGGATTGATTCCACCCTTCCTCTTTTGTCACTCTGATTTTGACAGAATTGCATCCTTTGATAGCAAAACCCTTGTGGAATGGCCCTGTTTGTAACAGGGTCCAGCAGGAAGGGTAGATAAACATCATGGAACTGGATAAGTACAAAACATAGCCTATATTCATTTCACAAATCACTCGGTTTACTGCACACAATCAGCACACAACACAGGTTAGTCAGAGTAGGGAAAGGAGAAATCTGGGAAGGAGTCATCTCATCAGGGCAGGGGTCTCCAGGTTGGCAATGGGTGTCTTAACAAGCGTGAGTGGGAAGTCTCTGCCTTCCCCTACAGGGCTCTAGCAGCAACAACCTGTACCAGTTTCAGCAGCTTGGAACTGGTTCCTCCAGCGAAGAACTTTAAAGTCACACTGCTTAATGGCTTCCTTTCCAGGAATAATGGTTCCACAAGGGAGGGTGTCTTGGCCCTATCAGTTGCCCCTTCTGTTCCAATGATGTAAGCTGCCCATCAGATACCTAATCTAAGGTAACACTCTCAGCTTATCTCTCTAAGGCCCCTGTGGTCATACAGTGGGGCATCTCAAAATAACTGATATGGAATTCACATTGGCCACTGTGACTCCATTTTGAACTACTTAATGTAGCTTACATACCATACATGTTACACAAGCTGACTAGGAATCCTAACATAAATGAAATCACATCATCACACCCCCTTCCACATCAGTAGCTCTCAAGCAGCCTCCAGACTCCAGGCATCAGACCCATGCCCCCTGCATTGGAAGCACCAAGTCATAACTGTGCCCTGGTGGCTCAGATGGTAAAGAATCTGCCTATGATGCAGGAGGCCTGGGTTCGATCTCTGGGTTGGGAAGATCCCCTGGAGAAGGAAATGGCAACCCACTCCAGTGTTCTTGCCTGGAGAATCCCCATGTACAGAGGAACCTGGTGGGCTACAGGCCATGGAGTTACAAAGAGCCAGACACGACTGAGTGACTAAGCACAGCACAGCCAGGGAAGTCCCAAAGAGAATGCCTTGACACTAAGAGCTGCAAGAATCTCCAAGGTCAGGCACAAGGAAGTTTTTAAAAGATAAACTAGGCTTGAAGGAACCTGATATGGGGCCATGGGATGGCCAGAGGTATGACCAAATAGTTGAACAGAAAATACCTTTCCTGACAACAATTTAAAAGGCTGTTAAGGATGAATGGTTACACATTCTCACTCTGGCTCAGGCTGAGTGTAGATCAAAGTTAAGAGGCTTGAGGAGAGGTGAGAAGCTTAACTAGTTTAGTCAAGTCAAGTTAGCAGCTATTTTGTCCAGATGGGTTAGTTAGTACCAACCATTCTTTCAGTTCAGTTCAGTTCAGTCCCTCAGTCATGTCTGACTCTTTGCAACCCCATGGACTGCAGCACACCAGGATTCCCTGTCCATCACCAACTCCTGGAGCTTGTTCAAACTCATGTCCATCAAGTCGGTGATGTCATTATTTCATTAATGGGGGAAATAGCCTCTCAGGAAGGGAAAAAAGCTTTGGGTTCGAAGTATTGAGTAGAATTGGTTGTCTTGTTTGTGAGGGGCATTTTATCCTTTTTTCAATGAAATCCATTTGGTTCAAAATTAGATTCACTTTTTCCCTCGGATATACCAACTGCTATCTAAAAAGTGTATTAAATAAGGTTACATGACTCCTTTGGTTCTGATTTTTTTTTAAATAGAACTTCCTGGATGTTTTAAATGCCCTTGGTTGGGAAGAACTGACTCACTATATCTCATGAACTAAGACTGGAGAAAATTTATAGATAGAGTAGATCTTATCGTGCTTAAAGAAAGGAGAATGCTTCCATATTAAAAGTGGCACCTCTCAGGAAGGAACAGATTCACACTCCTTCCAATCAAAAAAAATTACTATTATGTGTGAGGAGATAAGAACCAAAGGCAGTTAACATTTTGTCACAACCTTGTGCCCAAGGAACGTCTTCAAATACAAAATTCCAGTTCTTATTCTTGTTAACTGCATCTAAGTGGACAAGTTCATTTAAACACTCTGACTTCCCATTTTATTTCTTGGGAAAAAAATGGAGGGTAATAAAATATGTGTACCAAATACCTGTAATTATTGTGAAGATAAAAAATAATGGAACTGACTCTTATAACCTGTAATATTAGAATATTGATGTAATGCATTACTAAAGATACTTAACAGTGTTCCTCAAAATGTAAAATAAGTTATCTGAGGACACATAACCCTACACGGTTCTGACTTGACTGAAAAATATCTGCTTTACCTGTATTTGAAATCTTAAATAGTAAGGATTAGATGTCTGTGTTCATTAGAATTTGAATACAGACGTGAATCTTGATTTCCTAGATTTTTTTTTAAATATTAACTTTCCCCCTTCTTAAAACTCGTTACATAAAACTTGCAGGAAACAAAGAGTCCCTACGTTGATAAACAAAGATGTTCCAAGTTTTCCTTTCTTTTTTTGGTCAGTGCTGGGTCTTCACTGCAGCGTGCAGGCTTTCTTTGGTTGTGGTGGCACATGAGGGTTTCTCTTTAGTTGCGCTGCTCCGGCTCTGTAGTGATGGCAAGGTGCGAGCTTAGTTCCCTTGTGGTGTGTGGGATCTTAGTTCCACAACCAGGGATCAAACCCATGTCTCCTGCATTGCAAAGAGGTTTCTTAACCACTGGACTACCAGGGAAGTCCCCCAAGTTTCATTTCATTGTTATTTGTTTTCTATTTAGGAGACACTCATTCTTTCAAAAATAGGTCTGCTAACAACAAATTCTCTTGGCCTTCTTTAATCTGAGAATCTTAATTTCCCCTTTACCACTGAATGATATTTTTATTGGCTATAGAAATTTAGATTGATAGCTCTTTTCTTCCACCATTTGATAAATGGTGTTTATCACTCCTTCTGGGTTCTATAATTTAGGGTGAGAAATTAGTTGATAGTCTAATTGCTTTTCACCCACATGGAAGGTGTCTTTTCTAACTGCTTTTAAGCTTCTTTGTCTTTAGTTTTCAGAAGTATCACTATAATGTGTCTTGGTATTAATTTCTTTGGGTTCATTTTATTTGTGTTTCATTTAGCATCTTAAATCTGCGTGTTCATATAGTTTGTCAAATTTAGGAAGCTTCAGCTATTATTTCACTGAATACTTTTTCAGCTCTACCCTCTCATTTCTCTCCTCAAAATGTTGTGAAATGAACATTCTTTTGTGATACTTAATAGGTCCTTAGGGTGCTGTTAATTTTTTCCAATTTATTTTCTCTGTTGTTCTTGTTGGCTAGTTTTTATTGCTTTATCTTTGAGTTAACTGTTTTGTTTGTTTGTTTCCTTCTGTTCTCTCCTTTTTTCATTGAGCCAACTTGAGGAGTTATTTTGATTGTTATACCTTCAGTTCTAAAATTTCCACTTGCTTCTTCTTTACAACTTTTAATTCTCTTTTTTGTTTTATTTTGTTTTAAGCATATTCATAATTGCTCATTGAAGCATTTGTATGATGGCTGTTTTAAAATCTTAGATTTAACAGTGCTGCATCTCAGTGTTGGCATCTATTGATTATCTTTTTTTTCATGCAATCTGTGATCTTCCTAGGTTTTGGTAAGAGGGACAATTAAAATCTATGCATTATAAGTGTTATGCTATGATATTTTGGATCATATTTAAACCTTTTTTCTTTTTAAACCCATCTTCTAACACTACTCTGGCAGGATAAAGCAAACAGAGGTTTGGGATGCTGCCTTGTTTCAGCCAAGTGGGTGCAGAAGCCAGGTCCCCCATTTCGCCCTCATTGACCCCCAAGGGAGTAGCCCCTACTTAATTCCTGGTGGAAGTCCAGACTTCTCATGTGACCTCCCTGATACTGTTGGGAGCCTGGAAGGTCATCACTCCTTGGGGGGAATCAAAGTTCAGAGTCTTCACTAGTGTTTTTTGATTCCACTCACAGGAGAGTTGAGGTGTCTCATCATAGTCTGGCAAGGGTAGAACCTTAAGCTCCCACTTAACCTTTCCTGACTAGGGAAAAAGGGCATATTTTTTTTTCCTGTGGTGTTTGGCTAGAGTAGAGAGGTTACCATTTAAATGTTTTTCATCTTGTTAGGTTGCCTCCACCCTGGTCCTTTGGCTAGAGAGAGAGGAGACTGTTTCGAGTCTTCAAGTCCAAGTCTTAGCTATAAAGACGAAAAGGAAACTCATGGAATGCCTCACAGTTTCATTTCTTGGAGTCTGAGGTCTCCAGCCAGTTTTCCTTCTTTTCTCTGTATTTCAGAGTCTTTTTGCCTTGTTTTATGTATACAGTTGACAACTTGGACAACTTGGGTTTGAACAGCACAGGCCCACTTATCCATGGGTTTTTTTTTCAATAAATTCAATACCTGCACTTTCATTTTATAAGAAAGACCTTTAAATTGACTAAGCATGGGGAAAAGTTTGTGTTTGATTAGAGATCACAGCATATGGAATCAAAAGAACTAGGATTTGAGTCCTGATTCTAACAAGACTGTTTCAGCTTCCTGCCCTTGGGTGAGTCGTTTATGGATTTCTTTGTCTTTGAGGCAAAGATAGCAGTTCTCACATTTACACCTACATGGGTCAAAAGTCAACTACAATGTTCAGGGACTTTAGTTGAACTTAGTGGGGAGAACAGAAAAAAAAATATGTCTGATACAAATCATATTAATAATCTGCATTTTGATGCATAATCATTATATAAACACAGGAAATGATGTCTTTTAAAATATGTTTTGTAATTAACATATGCAGTTTTAGCCAGCCCATTCACAGAATAAAGAACCATCTCTGGACTGCTCAGTCCAAGAATCAAAGTTCCAGAGATATTAAGGTTTCAGAATCTGCATCTAAAAAATGCCAGATCTCCTTATGAGGGAATGGCACCCCAATCTTGGGCCAACCACAATGCTCTCATCTGGGGTCTGTCCCTCAGGACCCATCAAATCTTTCTCACTTAGTCCTGTTGAAAGAGAATGATCAGCCACTTCTCAAACTAGCCTGTAAGGAACTTATATAAGTTTTGAAGCAGAAAAAAAAATGACCTTAAAATTAAATTCCTCAAATTTGAAATATGAGAGTGTAATATGAAGAAGGCTGAGCACCAAAGAATTGATGCTTTTGAATTGCAGTACTAGAGAAGATTCTTGAGAGTCTCTTGAATAGCAAGGAGGTCAAATCAGTCAGTCCTAAAAGGAAACAACCCTGAATATTCATTGGAAAGACTGATGCTAAAGCTGAAGCTCCAATACTTTGGCCATGTGATGCAGAGTCAACTCACTGGAAATGATCCTGATGGTGGGAAAGACTGAAGGCAAAAGCAGAAGCGGGCAGCAGAGGAGCAGATGGTTAGATAGCCTCATTGACTCAATGGACATGAATCTGAGAAAACTCTAGGACATGGTGGAGGACAGAGGAGCCTGGCGTGCTGCAGTCTATAGGGTTGCAAAGAATCGGGCATGACTTAGTGACTGGAACAAAAATATGATAGCTTTGGTTTTTTGTTTTTGTTTTCTTGGGCACATGTATGTGGTGTGACTTAACTCCTTTTTATGCTTCATATTAGAAGATGCACTGCATACAGTAGCTGACTGATAGTATCCCCATTTACCATCATGATGGAGATTCATACATGGAGCTGAAAGAATCATGTGGCAGGTTTTCTTGAGCAATTTTCCCCCTTGCTCCTCTGCAGCAAGATCACCTGCCTCTGGCTTAAATATATGAACTAATCTAAACACACAACACACATACACACTTTACAAAAGCACCTGAAGTAATTTATACTTTTTAATTATTCCAAAAGTTCTACAAGGAATTACAAACTATTTTGAGAGACAAATTACTAGGGGGAAAGGAGAGATAAAATAAATAATCAGGAGCACATAAAATTATAAATCCTATAATTAAACAGTTTCAATTAGACAGATTAGTCACCTGAAAGGAAAAATCAATTATTCTGGTAAGGAAGGAAAGAAGAGAAAGGATCATTTGCTCAGTGCCTTCCACGAGCTCAAAGAGTAAGCAATGTTCTTTTACTCTCTCCTTTTTCAATTTTCACAAGACCACAAGGTAGGCATGATTATCCCAAATTTACAGATAAAGAACACTAAGGTTTAAATTCACCAAGTAAAAAGTGACTACTGGGCACAGCTCAGCTGTTTTACCTGGGAACATGACTTATATTCTTTCTGCTCCCTCTCCAAAAGATGTGACTTCAAATTTAAATTTAAATAATGAAGAGGAATATTGTGTGATTTTCCCCTTAAGATCTCTCTTCATATTACAAATATCTTTTATCATTTAGCCCAATCTAATAGTGTAATCCCACACTTAATGCTTGGGGAAAGAAAAATCCTCTGTAATTAAAAATTATCTCCCAGATAAATGAATGATTTAACCATGAAGGGTTAAAAGAGTAAGGCATTCATGGCAATAAAAATTTGGTATAAATTAAATCAAGGGCAGATACTTGATTAGTTTCTCTGGACAGTTCTTCCTTACCCTGCTTTTCTGCATTAAAAAAAACTTTTATTTTGTATGAAAAATACAAATTGGTATAGCTGATTAACAATGTTTTGATAGTTTCAGGTGAACAGTGAAGGGACTCAGCCATACATATACATGTACCCATTCTCCCCCAAACTCCTCTCCCAGCCAGGCCACCACATAACACTGGACAGTTTCCTGTGCTATACAACAGGTCCTTGTTGGTTATCCGTTTTAACTATAGAAGTATGTACATGTCCATCTCAAATTGCCTAACTATGCCTTCCCCCTAGCAACCATAAGTTTGTTTTCTAGGGTCTGAGTCTCTTTCTGTTTTGTAAGTAAACTCATTTGTATCATTTCTTTTTAGATTCTACCTGTAAAGGGTGTCATACCACATTTCTCCTTCTCTGTCTGTCCTACTTCACTCACTGTGACAATCTCTAAGTCCATCCATGTTGCTGCAAATGGTAATTTTTTTATCCTGCTTTTCTGTATTTTATATAACTTTAAAAATTGCATGACAAAAAATAAATAGTTCGGTTATGAAGAAAACTTGTCAAAATGAGAGGAGGATAAAAACTCCAAAACCCAGTTCTTTTTACCTGGCAAGGGGGTGGAGAAAATATTAAGAACTTTCCTGTGCATGCTCAGTTACTTCTGTCATGTCCAACTCTTTGAAACCCTACAGAATGTAGCTCACCCGACTCCTATGTCCAAGGAATTCTCCAGGCAAGAATACTGGAGTGGATTGCCATGCCCTCCTCCAGAGAATCTTCCTGACCCAGGAATCGAACACATGTCTCCTGCACCTCCTGCATTGCAGGCGGATTACCCAGCAATCCACCTGGGAAGCCCAGTCTTTCCTTTCAGGGTTCAAAGTTTTTACCTGGAGGCAATCATTTTCTATGTCTTAAGTGCAGAAAGTAAGCAATAGAATTGAGGAGTCTTCCCAGAGGCATACACAATGTTATTGGAAGATAAAATAAACTCTGTTTCTGGATTCCAGCTTCTTTTCTTTTGAAAGCTCTCTTCAATCTGGAACACAACGTGTTGACAGATATTGTCTAGACTTGGCCTGATATATCAAAACAGCAGTCCATTATGGTTCTCAGATATTCAGCATGGGGAAGGCAATACTAAAGTTTAAAAAGTAGAATGAGTACTGCACGCTATCCACCTATTAGCCAGTATAAGGCTCCATATGTCTCTATGTATCATCCATTTTGGAGAAGGAAATGGCAACCCACCCTAGCGTTCTTGCCTGGAGGGTCTCATGGACAGAGAGGCTGGTGAGTTGCAATCCATATGGTTGCAAAGAGTCAGACACGACTGAACCAACTTAACACATACATACACATCTCATCCATTTACACACTGAAAAGATATATTTAATGATATGATTTGGCATATTGAAGACAATACATTAAATCCTGCTTTAGGGGAGTTTGGGAGAGAATGGATATGTGTATATGTATGGATGAATCTCTTCACTCTTCACCTGAAACTATCATAACTTTGCTAATCGTCCCCACCTCAATACAAACTATTTTTTAAGTCTACTTTATTTGATTGGAAGAAAATGGTAAATTAGATTAAGATTGCATTATAAACACTGTTTTTCCTAGGAGTCACCAAACTGAAATTACTACTTTCATGTAGGGAAGCTCCCTGATGCTGTCAGGAATATGGACGGTATCTTAGGGAGGCAGCAGAGGTCAAAAGACCTGACATGATAGCTAGCTGACATGATCAAGTGAAAACTATTCAACAATTCTCCCCTCTTTTCACATCATCCTTCATCTCTTCTCTCCATACACGAGTGTATAAGACATGATGGCTCATGAATGCAGTGAAGAAGGCACACAAAAATCACAATACAGTCAGAGCCATTTGCGACCATTCCATACATCCTTTCCCGCCCTCCCCCTCTCTCTCTAGTTTTTCATTTTTGCTTTTGTTATTGTCTTTCTTTCTTTCTTTATATTTTGACCATAGTCCTATTGAAGTCATTTTCTTCTGACGCTGGATGAAAACCAAACCAGCCCCACTACATTTCTGATCACTTCTAGGACACAAAATACTGCTTCAATTTCATAATTATAAAAGCTAGATCTATTTAATGAAGACTGGTTCTATTTAACAGTCAAAATGATTGAGATGAATTTAGTGTAACAGTTCTGTATAACTGACAGGAGTCTGGGATAATCAGGAAGTCTGCCGCTGGACCCAGAGGGCACAATCCTGAGTCTTGTGGCAACCTGTGCTCGACCCTAACTCCTCCTTCCCTCAGGTCTCTCAGTTAAGGCACAGCTGATGTAATCTACCGTCATTGCTCTCAGAAACTGATAAGATGTCTGAAACGTATTCTTTCTCTTGTGTTTAGTGGGTTCTTTGGATTTAACCCCATTTCTGCTCATCTTTTTCATGCAGTTCCTAGGAGTTGATATGAATTTTCAGCCCCTTTGTGAAAAATACTAGGACAAGTAAAAGTTATTTAAGTATTTCTTCATACAGTTCTTGGTCCCAGGAACCTAAACCAATTAATGCAGATTTTACACCAAGGCAATTCCAGTACAGTTTGCACATCAAGATTTTCTTTATGATGATGCTTTTGCTCTGTGCTCCAATCTAAAGCTGTGAAACCTACTCAACCTCAGGCAGTGGCTGCCTTAACTCATCCCACCCGGCTCCTACATATAGTCCCTTTTCCAACTTTCCCTATTAAAGACAACATTAAGATTCTGTCAAGATAATATCCTCCCCTGCTGCAATAAGTTCAATAACCTCCCCTTGGCCTGATCAGGGTTTTCCCAAGGTCTTTGAGGTGGCAGTACAGAACTTTGATGTCTCCATGACCTAGGTTGAGGCAGTTGTGTCCTGAGTGGTTACATGTAACTTCCTCAGCCCCTTTTAACCTGGGAAACCTTCACCTTCTCTCAGCTCAAGTTTCTCCATCTTTCCAGGCAACCCTGTTGTTCAGAGTCTTGAGCAATCTTTTCTTCAGGTGTGAATCACCTTTACTCTATAAACAACACTTTATTTTTTCCTTTCTGGACAAACCCACAGTATGCACAGCCTTTGCACACTTCAGGTGGAAGGCCACTATATCCCCTGAAACAATACAGGACAAATGTGACACTCTCTAGCCTCCCTGAAAACCATCTCACAAGACCTGGGGTCAGGAGTTGGCAGCAATATACAGTCGTCCTCTTAGCATATCATAGCTCAGGGGCCTTAAATGATATAGTCCTCTCAAAGCCTTCTTTAATTTCTAATACATAAATCCTTATGTCCTTAATATGAGTGAAACCTTCAGGAGGCCTCCAAACAGCTCTGGCTATCTGTGTTGTATATATTTTACAGAGAAACTTGTTTCACAACTCATGGATCATAGATAAAAAGGTATATATAATTTTAGAGCCTTAGCTAGCACATCCGTTTTCATACATGTTATGGGATAGCTCATTTTACTAATGGAATGCCTCCCTTCTTCCATGGTAACACAGTTTCATTACGCGTCCTTAAGACCCAGCTAAAGACTGAAATTCCTTTCCTCCCTTGAAGCTGATTGTGACTATATATCTAGGTTCTAACCACTGGAATTTTAAAACCAGGCTGTGGAAAACTTCCTTATTACCTATAGAGAAGAAACTGCTTCTCCTCCACTACTTCTTCTTCCTTCCATCACATGAACTAGAACATGGATATGGTATGACCCAGTTTCAACCAGTCCTCAAGGGAATTCAAGAAGAGTAGGAGAAGAGAAAACTGGGTCTCCAAAGAACCAGGTCAAGCAGAACTTCTCAACTATAGATCACTAACTTGTGTGAGGAAAAATAAAATCTATATACATTTTTTGTCCAGGTATTACAACAGCTCAACCTGCATACTAACCAATAAATCTTCAATTTTGTATATAATAACAGAGTTAAAATCTAAACTATGTTATCCAATAGGAGGTTAATTAATGCATGGAGAGCACTCAGAAATAATCAACATAAATAAGCACTTAATGGGACTTTCCTCATGATCCAGTGGCTAAGACTCCACTTTCTCAATGCAGTGGGCCTGGGTTCAATCCCTGCTCAGGGAAAGAGATCCTATATTCCATAACAAAGATTGAAGAGCCTGTGTGCCCCAACTAAGACTCAGAGACCCAGAACAGTCAAAAATATATATATATATATATATATATTTTTAAAAGTACTTAGTAAATATTTATTCACAATAAGATTGTTACCCAGCTTGTAGAAGAGAGGAAAACATGCTTCTGATATAGAGAATACAATAGCTTCTCTGACCCTTATTTTCATCGTCTGTTACATGAGTTTATACTAAATGGTAAAGTGGTTCTAGTCCAAAATTCCAGAGTTTAATTTCCAATATTACAGAGGTGTTGGGAATGGTAGCCTTTTTGCGTCATTCTTACGCCCTTCCACATACACTTTCTGGGCTATAGATTGCCTCTGATTTGTGACTCTTCTTTTCCCTTGCTTACTTTATCCAGCATTATTTACGTAACAAGGTCAAGAATGGAAGACCCGCAGTGTGATTTGCCCTATTTCTAACTCACCTCTATGGTACTGTCAAACACAAGCTGTGGGGATAATTTCCAACTGACCACATGCTAGGAGGAGGCGGAGAGGTGGTGTGAGTGGGAGACGGAGAAGAAATCTGACGCTGCTTTTCAATTCTGTGAATCTTAAATGCTCCACTTGAATGTAACCTTAGAATCAGACATACTTCAGAATACCTGATGCAAAAGAAGGTATATGTACCAATCATCGATTTGCTTGGGGATTTTTTGCTAAGAGTAAAGGAAGAAATGGAATTGCTTGGAGAATCTCTGGTAAGGAGTGGAAGGGAAGGATACGGAGGGTGGAGACGATGGTTCAGTGTCCATTCAAAACACTGACCTGGCTCAAGTTGAGATCTGGAGTATGATCTTTACACAGTTACAGAGGGGCAGGGGCTGCTTTCATTGAGAAGCCTCACTGAAACACAGGCCACAGGGCTTTAGTAACCAGATGACGAGACAGGGGCGGGGGTGGTGGGGGGACAAAACTGCATCACATCAAGGATGATTGAGATGTTCTTTTGTCACCTCAAAGGCTTTTAGTCTAAAGATCTATGATTATTGAAGACTTACACTTATGAAACATTTTTTAAAAATCCCAGTGCCCACCATATCTTATAATTCAGGTTACACCAGATGGAAACTATATCTAACTCTGAATATGGAAGCAAGGATGTGAGTTGAGACTGTGGATACTAAACTTCCCTAAGTGGTAGGCTCATTCATTATGATCAAGGAATTCAAATATTACTATAATCTTGGTTACCTCTGGTAAGTACATGGTAGGGACATTGTGTTAGTCAATGTCAGAGTGGCAGACAGAAGTTGGATTATAAATAATATAAATCTCTGAAGCATCAAGTTGAGCTGCCTAGAACCACAATCACTATTTGTGTAGTTTCCAAATAAGTGCTCATAGGCCAAGACGTCTTGTTGTTTAGCTGTTGGTTTTTCCATCTGTTTTTTGCCATAGCAAATGAATCCTGTAGAGCATACCTTAGCAAACAAGTGCTAAATAACACAACAAATTTGAATGGAGCTGAGGACAACATAGAAAATACATTTCTGAGGCAATAAATGTCAGTTTGCTCCTGAAAAGTTAACAGACAAGTTGGCCTTGAATAATAAGAGGCTGCAAGGTGCCCCTTTACCGCAGCCTCACAGCATCAACAAAAGAAGTTCAAGTAGCCTCCTGCTTTCTTTCATTTTCTCCATGAGACATAAACACAAAAATAGGTCCTCTCACTCTTAGTTTCTAAGGTTATATAGCAAAAATCACATTTATTTAGAGTCCTATTTTCTGTAACTTTCCATTTCAGTGAATTCACAGCGTTGATATTAAGAAACTAGACATGTGAAATCTGCCTTCAAACCTATGACCCCAAATTATTTAGGTAGCTAGATTCCAGCAATATAAATTACATTTGAATATCACTTTATGTACTTTAGACTTTCTTTTATCATTTATTGTCTCATAATTATTTGTTTGTAAGATTAGCTCTAGAAATGTATTTAGCTGGCATTGTTGAGTCACCCTTCCTTTCTCCTAAGAATCTCTTGCTCAGACAAAGGAATCTTATTTCTGGATGATCTCAACAGTACACAATGTTCATCTATGCACTGCTTTGTAGCTCTGAAGCAATGTTTCAGGATGACAAACAGAAAATACAGTTTCTCATAATTTCTGTAGAAAAAAGCCTAAAGGCTTGACTAACACAACAGCTGTGCTAAAGTACTTGATTTAGTCAATTATAAAATATTTAGGAGGCCTTTAGAAAATGCCTGCCTATTTGAGTACTACCCCTCTGCTACACTGATATATTAGGACTTTGCTTCCCAGTAATTCCAGAATGAGTAACGTAGCACATTAAGGAGTCAGTGATTTTAAAAACATCATCATGGACATTCCATGGCTGGCTCAAACAAATTCTGTCTAAAAATTCCCCTATTATATCACAAGACATCTGTCAATCAGATCTATAGCAGCTCATTTCAGAAGCTTCTGAAAGGCAGCACGGGGACTTCACTGGTGGTCCATTAGTTAAGAATCCGTCTCGTAATGCAGGGGATATGGGTTCGATCCCTGGTGGAGGAATACCCCACATGCCACACCCCACATGCCACAGGGCAACCACACGCACATGCCACAACTACTGGAGTCCACGTGCCACAACTAGAGAGTCCATGCACCACAACAAAGGATCTCACCTCATCCACTGATGACCCCTTGTGATGCAATTAAGATCTGATGCAGCCAAATAAATAAATAAAATGATAAAAAAAAAAATCAAAGCAGCACAGAGTTCCTTCCTTGTTGCAAAACCAAAACCTTGTTGCAACCAAAACCTTTTGTTGCAAAACCAATTACTCCAGAACTTAGCAAGCCAAAAATAATAATCACTCGTTATCTCTCACAGGTTCCGTTGGGCAGGAATTCAACAGGCAGGGGGCAGGGGTAGTTGGGTGGAAGTTCTGGTTCAATGTCTCTCATGTGATGGAAATCAGAGATCAGTGAGGACGAGGGTCATCTGAAGCTTGAGTGAAACTACAGGGTTTGCTTCCCAGGTGGTCCCTCACATGGCTGGTTGGTGGATGCCAGTTGTTGGACAGAGACCTCAGTTTCTATCCATCTGGGCTTTTATATGGGCTTCCCGGGTAGCTCAGTGGTAAAGAATCTGCCTGCCAGTTCTTGAGTATCACAGTTGAGTCACTGGCTTCCCCCAAAACACTTGATCCAAGAGACCAAGGCAGAAGCTGGAAAGCCTTTTATGATCTTGCCTCAGAAGTTATACTGGTGTCACATTGACTGTGTCCTACTGGTCATACCAGCCACTCCTGATACAATATGGGAGGGGACTACACAAAGGTATCAACAGGAGAGAGTCACTGGGGAGTGTAACAGAATAGCAAACAGCTAAGGCAGATTGTTCAAAGCATGTTATACATGCTAAGTCTCCTCAATCGTGTTCGACTCTTTGTGACCCTATGGTCTGTAGCCCACCAGGCTATTCTGTCGTGGGATTCTTCAGATAAGAATACTGGAGTGGGTTGCCATGTCCTCCTCCAGGGAATCTTTCCCATCCAGGGATCGAACCCATGTCTCTGAGGTCTCCTGCATTGTCAAGCATTACCACTAGTGCCACCTGGGAAGCCCAAAGCTTGTTGTACTTCATGGTTTTATTATTAAAATGTAGAACTGTTTGAAAAGCTAAAAATTTCTAGCACATGCATTCTACTCCATAAATTAAAAGGAATATATTTTCTAATGTATACCCTCCTCACCCCTTGAATGACTACAGAGAGAGAGAGAGAGAGAGAGAAATATGCATTTCCCTGAAAGTAAGGATCTTGTGATATAGAGTATTCTGAAACAAACACTTGAATTTTATTAAGGAAGGGAATATAATAGCATTATAGACAGTTCAGTTAATCTTAAAAAAGTCAGCAACTGAAATATTCTGCAACACAACTCTTCATTTTATGTATTCTCATTTTTTGTCCCTATGCATAAATATATTATTTACATGGTCATAGTAATAATGTAGATACAAATTATATCCTGCTTATTTTTTCTTAACATTTATGTAATATTTTCATGTTCCACAACTATCATATCAGTTGAATAAATTTAAGATAGTGCTGGGAAGGTTTTGTGTAGGCATGTAAGAGGTTACTTAATTGATTTCAATTAGTGATCAATGAGAATTCATGTGACCATCATCTCCCTAGTTCCTCTAATAGCCTAGAATCTCTAATATAGGACAGAAATACTTTTATTGCATTTAAATAGGTAATTTAATAGATAGTACCCAGACCATGTTGTAGTATAATTTCCTAAAACTGTTGCTTCTTAATAAACTTCTTTTTTTTCAATTATTGAAATATCCATTAAATATGGCAATATTTGCTTAACAGTATTCATATACATTTTTATGAAAATGAGAAATTTTAAATCCCATATATTTTCTTAATTTGTTGAATGGTAAAAATAAGGGATTCTCAACTTAATTGGGAAGACAAATAACACATGCGTAGACAAGTGACAGGGACAAGACAGTTTATACCAGCAGGGAAGAAGTAGTATAGTAAGAAAGAAAACTCTCAACTTGATCTAATTTAGAGCCCAGAGAGTTTGAGGAATGTCTGAGAATTAATCTTTTCACTTATCCAGAATGAAAGGAGACAATTATGGTTAATAAAAATGAAATGGAAATGAGCAGATTTTTTTCTAAACAAATATTCTATCCAATTTCCTAATAACTGAGGGTTTATGAAGCCAAATTTAGCATTAGACTATTTTATACTTATTTTTTATGGAAAGAAGAAAAAGGGATTTGAGGCTGCATAAATTTATATCAAAAAACAAAACAGATAATCATCAAAAACTGTTAAATGTGAAAATCAGATATGAAATTAACATTATGTTTTATAATTACTGGCTTATGTGCTTTTTTTCCCTATTCACCTGGGAGTTCCATCAGAGGAAGATTCATCTTGTCACCAAGAACACTGAGACAAGCAAGAAACACTTGCCAAATTAATTTTTAAACTGTCTTCTAATTTTAATGGAAATAGAGAGTCTTAACTATGTGAATATATAACTTGTCTCTCTTTCCTAAACTAGTACTTCATTCTGTTATTTCTGTTATTTCAGCATCTTAAATGTTCTGACTGGCCATTGACACGTTTAGTTGTCTCCTGTAATTGATTGGAGATGACATTTCTAATATTATTTCCTATAATTACTTAAAAATATATCGTCTAACATTCAAGAAAATATATATACACACAAAAACACATGACCATGTTCAGTAACAGTTCAGTTGCTCAATCACATCCGACTCTGTGACCCCTTGGACTGCAGCATGTCAGGCCTCCCTGTCCATCACCAACTCTGGGAGTTTGCTCAAATTCATGTCCATTGAGTCAATGATGACTTCCAACCATCTCATCCTCTGTTGTCCACTTCTTCTGCTTTCAATGTTTCCGAGCATCAGGGTCTTTACTAATGAGTCAGTTCTTCACATCAGGTGGCCAAAGTATTGGAACTTCAGCTTCAACATCAGTCAGTCCTTCCAAGACTGATTTCCTTTAGGATTGATTGGGTTGATCGCCTTGCAATCCAAGGGACTCTCAAAAGACTTCTCCACTAACACAGTTGAAAAGCATCAATTCTTCAGCTCTCATTTTTCTTTATGGTCCAACTCTCACATCCATACATGACTGCTGGAAAAACCATAGCTTTGACTATGACCATGTTAAGAACTAATAAAACAGGACAGAATGTACCCTTCATTCCACATCTTAAATCTCACTCTGAAATCAATCTTTTAAAAATATTTACATTTTACCTCTTTTTGATGGCTTCTTCCACTTCTCTAAATAGTAAGTTTTATTACTTTTTCCAATAGACCATTTATTAATTTGCAATCATGAAACAATTTGATTTCTTCCTTTTGCCACTTTTTGAGAGTTACGTGTCATTTCCAGTTACTCTATTGTTTACGTTAGGAATTTTGATAGGTTTCTACTTCTATTTTGTTTCTTTCTTTTTTAAAATTAATTTTACTGGAGTATAGTTGCTATGCAATGCTGTTTTTCCTACCATGCAGCAAAGTGAATCAGCTATATGTATACATATATCCCCTCTTTTATGAATTTCATTTCTATCTGGGTTACCACAGAGCTTTTAGCAGAGTTCCCTGTGCTATACAGAAGGCTCTCATTAGTTATTTATCTTATACATAGTATCAATAGTGTATATATGTCAATCTATATTTTCTGTTTCTTTAATACCAGTTAGTATCTTGATTCCTTGTTGGAAGAGAAAGTGTTCCATAGGTTTCTCATACCACACTCTTTTTTTAATTTTTAATGCATTTATTTTTATTTTTTGAGACAATTATTTCTTTTTTCATTATTTTTACTATTTCCCCATTTTTGTTAAGTTTAAATTTCAAGTCCACAGTAAAAGTTTTGAAGTTGGATATCATAGTTCTAAGGAAGGTATTACAGTCTTTAAGGTTGACATGTTATAATATCTGCAGTTAATTTTAAAATAGTTCTAAAAAAAATGCACACACATGTGTGTGTGTGTATGGATGAACACATTCTTCCATCTATACATAATGCAGTTAGACCTAAAAGTTAACAATCAGTATATCTAGTGAAAGGATATATGATGTTAATTATACTAGTATTTCAACTTTTACCATACCACACTCTTCTGTTGGTTAAGCTAAGAAAGCTAGACCCTGACTGCTTTTTACCCAGGCTGCATTTGCAGTGAGCAACCTTGAGGGATGAGGTAGTGTCTCCTCTGGGGCAAAAAGTAGTTAGCTTAATGCCTGCTATAAAAGACGTGGATCCACCAAGTGTGGTGTCCCTCACCTGTTATGCAAACCCACTGTTGGCACAACCTTCCTGCTAAATCCATGTATATGGCACTGGGGAAGAAAGAAAATCTGACTCAGACAAGATCTCACCCTGCTTGCTGCGCTGTAAGCAGTTAAGTCCTTTGGCTCTGATCCAGTAGATGTGGGTCTTCTCTCTGGATGTATAAAACAGCAATAGGCTAGCTTAGCTTGTAGGTTAGGGTAATACTGAATCACAAACTTGACACTCCCATCTATGGAGAACCATATAAAATGTAATTGGGTTCCTTGTCTTTCTTTCAGCTCGTGGTTAATGCCCAGACACACACAACGCCTCAGTCAGCCACGTTCTAACTTTACTTTATTAAGGCTTTTTAACATTCTTTTGGCTTCCCTGTTGGCTCAGTGGTAAAGAATCCCCCTGCAGTGCAGGAGCCACAGAAATGCAGGTTCAGTCTCTGGGTCAGGAAGATCCCCTAGAGGAGGGCATGGTAACCCACCCCAGTATTCTTGCCTGGAAAATCCCAAACAGAGGAGTCTGGCAGGCTATAGTCCATGGGGTCACAAAAAATTGGACATGACTGAGTGACTTCACTTTCTTTTCTTTTCTCACTCTAAAACATTAATTAAACTTTCTGTGCTTAGTTCTAAATTGGCTTTATAATCTAAAATTTGATAAACAGGATCAGGTTTTGTGTCTCTCTAAGTCCAATGTTCTATTCCATGAACCAACCTGAGACCTTTGCAGAGCATCAGGAACCCTTCAGTGTGAAGACTGACTCATTTCTTGGAAGGAACTCAGTTCTTTTCCTGATATTTTCTTCCATTTTCTCTGTTCTCTCACCCTCTACTCTTTCTAGTTGATTCTAACAATGACTATTCACCTGTTCACCTGCTTTTGACCTCTTAATTTTTGCCCTACATTCTTAGAGATTTGCTTAACTTAGGTTCCACAGCTTTAAATTGAATTTTTATATTTTCATATTATTTCTTAATTATAAGAATTTCCTTGTTCTAACACAAGTTTTACAATTATCTATTTCTAGCTTTATTGGTATAACAGTCTGTTGCATCTATTGGACTGTTAAGAGTTTTCCCCCAGTCCTATCTCATGAATTGATATTTTTTCTTGCAGGATAGTAGTTTTCCATTTCTTAAATTTTTTTCTTCCTATTTCACACTGGCTGATTCCTCCTATATATGTGGTGGAGCATGCTATGGTATGTCAATCATATTTCCCCTGCAGGATTAAAGGATTTATTTCCTCTAGCTACTGAGATAGCTGTCAGCTGACCCCTCTCAGCTGTCAGCTGACCCTCACAGCTATCAGTCCACAGTTTGAGCTGCCTCAGCTAGGTGTTCCGTTTAGCCAAAGGTCATGTGCTTTTCTTAGGGCAGCTCACAGGCAATGTCTAATCAATGGTGAAACATAAAGTCTCGGAGCACTTGCTCCAGAACCTTTGAAAGACTATACTAGCTTCAAAGTCCCCTGTAGGGTCAGCTGTATTCTTGTGGTAGATAGATCACAGCACCTTTTCTCCCTTTACCCTATCCTTCCACCTTTCCTTATGCTACAGGTGTTGATCCCAAGATCTCTCCCTCATAAACTCCCTGCATGATACTCTGTCTTAGTGCTGGCTTCATAGGAAACCTAAACTTCAACATACGATTGTTGGTTCCCCAATGTGCTGTGTCACTAAGTCGTGTCTGACTCTTTGCCACCCCATGGACTGCAGCCTGCCAGGCTCCTCTGTCCATAGGGATTCTCCAGGCAAGAATAATAGAGTGGGTCACCATGTCCTCCTCCAGGGCATCTTCCCAATCTAGAGATAGAATCCAGGTCTCCTATGTTGCAGGCAAATTCTTTACCAACTGAGCCACCAGGGAAGCCCAAGAATACTGGAGTGGGTAGCCTATCCCTTCACCAGGGGATCTTTTCAACCCAGGAATCAGACTGGGGTCTCCTGCATTGACCAACTGGGCTACCAGGGAAGCCCCGGTTCCCCAATATGTAAGAACTAAAATTGAGTGTTAAGAATCCTCTGCTACTAGGTAAAGTGATAGATGTCCTTATAAGTCCTCCCTCTGAATGACAAACATTTCTGGAGGGACTGCATAGCATCTCATTAGCTGCTTTCAACCCAGGGTAAGGGCTTCTCTAGTGGCACTAATGGCAAAGAATCTGCCTGCCAATGCAGGAGATATAAGAAAGGTGGGTTTGATTCCTGGGTGGGGAAGATCCTCTGAAGGAGGGCATGCAATCCGCTTCAGTATTCTTGCCTGGAGAATCACACGGACAGAGGAGCCTAGTGGTCTACTGTCCATAGGGTTGCACAAAGTCAGACATGACTAAAGCAACTTAGCATGCACACAACTTATGGTAAGAAGAGACAGTATCAGATATGTCAACCTTCAGGTTCCAGAATGAGGAAGGCTCCATTTTGTGAAGTACAACAACCACTCTAGAGGTCTATAGTTAAGAAAATCCCCCAAATTATTTTTGGATAAAAATCCCAAACACTGTTTGTGGGATGCCAGGTAAATTCATGGGATAGAGGAATCAATATTTCTATATAAAGAACTTCAATGAAATTCCTGATCCACTTCATTTTACCACAGAAACTAACACATCATTGTAAAAAATGACACATGTTATTTTACTGGATTTTTTAAAAACACATCCAGTAAAAAAGACAAAAAACAAAATTAGGATAATATTCTTAAATATTTGTGATGATTCCAAATTTAGGTACACAGCTATAGGGTAAAGAATGAACAACAAATCCAAACTTTTTATTTTCATAACAACTGAAGGCTAATATTCAACTTTAATGATTTTGAGGATAAAAGATTTAAATATCATTTAGATCTTGACTATAAAGAGTATTTAATAACTTCACTATGTAAATTAGAATTAGCCTAGTTTCTGAAGTGATCACTCGTATCTCCTGATTCTTTAAATTATCCCTTTAGTTATCTGTCGCTCAGGTGTCCATAAGCCAGTTATTGATATGTTTCTGGGAACTCAACTTTCTTTAATTGTAGCTCTGTTTTTCAATCATAAGTGAATTTGTGCATTCATGTATGATTTGTACAGATGAGGGGCATTTCACAAGCTTCATTTGCTCTTAATTTGGGCATCTCAAAAATATTCTGGCCTCATCCCTTATTCCATGCAAGTTGAGCTTATTTTGATGAATATGAGTCATCTGCAATTTACTGAGCATAACATGGAAACAAATTATTTTTAAAAATGAGAAAAATTGTGTCACAGGTCAAACATGAATAAAGTCTTTATCATTTTTCTTGCAACACTTCTGTCAATTAATAATTGAAATGGCTAATACAATTCCAACTTTTTTTTTTTACTATTCCAGGTCTTAGTTATGGGACATGGGATCTTAAACTGCAGCTCGTGGGATCTAGTTCCCTGATCAGGATTTGAACCCGGGCCCCTGCGTTGGGAGTGTGGAGTCCTAACCATTGGACGACCAGGAAAATCCCAATTCCAGCCTTTTAAATGTTAGTCATCTATGTGATATCTGGAGGAAAAATACTGTAGAATTTCTGCTCCATTTTATTTGCTGCAGATTATTATAATAAATTCACTAGAAAGCGAAATCGCTCAGTCGTGTCTGACTCTTTGTGACCCCATGGGCTGTAGCCTACCAGGTTCCACCGTCCATGGGATTATAATAAAGCTTTAGATTCTTACTGTGAATAGATAGGATTTCCACATAACTAGAAATAGTGTTATAACATTCCATCAATGAGATCTCATTTATGAGCTGATAGGGACCAATAATGACCTCTGTGTGACAATATTGAGCATTTTGGGCTTTCGAATCCATTTCGTAGGAAAATCTTTGCATATTTATTGAAATTGAATGTCATAATTATTTTTCTAAAATAGTCAAGGAGGAAATGTGTAGTAACATTAAATATCTTAAATTTAAGGAAACTATAACACATACATAATCTTTAAAATGTAGCTCCCAATAAAAATTTCCCAGGTCATCTACTTCAGATGCCCTAAAGAGAGTCCACAATATTCCCTTGTAATCATTTCCAGATCCAGGTGTCTTTGACTTTTCAAAGTAGATTTATATTATCCAAATAGCATTATTTTCACTATTTACATAATTTTTTCAATTATGTTATTGACTGTGGAGCCAAAATTAGATTTGGAAACCAAAGCTGTTTTTAAATTACATTAAAAACTACCAAACCAGTAAAATTCATACCAAGAACATGAGTGCAATGTAATGAATGATATATTTGCCAAAAAATCACTGCTCAAATAGGAAAACATTTAAGTGCAGGTCCCTCTGAATTTGTCATGTCTCTATATTACCATATGCCTTCTGAAAACTCAGTTCTCCCCCTCTTCTAGGCTCAAACCAACAGGGATGCCCTTGTTTACGGAGCACACAAAGACATCAATTAGCAACTGTTGATTTATATATGCTATAAATATTATCATGTAGAAATTATATTAATATAAATTATAATATTATAAATATATTATATTATATACTTATCCATTATAAGTTTGAATATATAATTATTTTTGTTTTAATTTCTATATGAATTAATCATTTATAGTATATATAAATAATTAGTATATAATTAATTTTATAATTCTATATATTTACATACTAATTTCTCTTCTAATTTCCTTTCAACATTTAAGGCGGTCCTTCTTGCGGCCAGTATTATCATAAGCAAAAATGCAAATAAAAAATGAAAATAACACAACAGATGATCCTACATATAGTTAGGGACACATGCACATCTATTTGGAGAGAGAGCAGGAAGAGGAGTCCACACAGTTGTTAGCCAGGCCATGGCTTTCCCTACTGAACATAAACAATTTTACATAACACCAACATGGAAAAAGACTTCTCTGTGACCATGATGGAGCAAACACAAGACCACTTCATAGTCATGTTGGAGCACAAATAAAATAAGGACAAACACAAAGTGATATTACAATGAAAAATGAAACAATAAAAATGATCAAACATGGCATTCCCCCAGCTAACATCAGTGACTGATGTTAGTGACTGCTGTTTCCTTACCAAATGGGGTTTTAGCCTCACCCTGTTCCCCATACATCTCAAATAAAACATATTAGGATAATAATTGATAGAATTATCCCCTTTCTGAGAGCACCCAACTAAAGCTTCCCTAGACCATTAAAACCCTGACACAAAATCTGATCCTAAAGGAAACCCTTCCTAACACCCTTTTTCTGATTCCCTACATTGTGTAGTCTCTCTTATTGCAAGAAGCACCAATAAACAAAACTTTCAGTACAAACGTGTTACTGGAGGTCTTGACCAGTGTGTATTAAATATATAGGTGGCTAGATAGAGGATGGATGGATAGACAGATAAATCAGTTCAGTTCAGTTGCTCAGTTGTGCCTGACTCTGCGACCCCATGGACTGCAGCACGCCAGGTTTCCTTGTCCATCACCAACTCCCAGAGTTTACTCAAATGCATGTCCATTGAGTCAGTGATGCTACCCAATCATCTCATCCTCTGTCGTCCCCTTCTCCTCCCACCTTCAATCTTTCCCAGCATTAGAGTCTTTTCAAATGAATCAGTTTTTCATATCAAGTGGCCAAAGGATTTGGAGTTTCAGCTTCAGCATCATCAGTCTTTCCAGTGAATACTCAAGGTTGATCTCCTTTAGAATGGACTGGCTGGATCTCCTTGCTGTCCAAGGGGATCTCAAGAGTCTTCTCCAACACCACAGTTCAAAAGCATCAATTATTTGGCACTCAGCTTACAGATCATGCATACATGCATACCTGCACACTTATGTGTATGTGTGTATTTATATATGTATACACATTGCTGTTTAGTCACTGAGTTGTGTCCAGCTCTTTTGCATCTCCATGGACTGCAGCCCTCCAGGCTCCTCTATCCATGGGATTTCACAGGCAAGAATATTGGGTGAATTGCAATTTCCTTCTCCAGCGGATCTTCCCCATCCAAGGATCGAAACTGCATCTCTTGTGTCTCTTTCATTGATAGGCATATTCTTTACCACTGAGCCACCCAGGAAGACCTACATATATACATATTTGTGTGTGTATATACATTTGTTGTAACCTAAAGATTTTAGTTCTCTCGAAATGCCAAGTGAGAAAAGGGAAGAAGTAGGTTACCTCACGTTACTGATGGACTTAAAGGTCAGGCTGAAAACTATTCTAGAGACAACCGTTGAAAGAGAAAATGCAGGATTAAATATTAGAAAAGTTAATGGTTTATGCACACTATCCATGCAAACTTTATTTTCCTCATGATTCTCCTAGGTGTATTTCCATTTATTCTTCAAGTGTTGCTTATTCTTTTCATAAACCATTGGAACATTTAGGCTGTAGAATGCTTCCCATACAGATTATCTTTTTTATTTTGGTCCGAAGATATCTGTTAGTATATTAGGGCAAATATGACCTATATGAAATACATATTTATGTGACAGGAACCATATCATTAACAGATATGAAGGGAAAAATAGACATAATCTTCTTTCATTTAATAACACCAAAATAAACATAGAACTTTGAAAGATGCTCGACTCATGCACATCATATTAGCTATTTTGCCTCTCTTGCCAACCACCTACTAGCCACAGGCACTGAATGACTACTGTGCTATACTTGAGGATTTAGCAAGAGCAATCTATTAACAACTCACAGGCTACTTTAGACCATAAGAACCCTGACTCCTTTCTTCAACTCTTTTTGTTTATTAGCCATCATTCATATTGTGTTTTAATAGGGTTAACTGTTACATGTATATTTACACCTGTGATACTAAATTTGAGATTTAAAATCTGCCCCTGTATACAACACCTAAGCAAAATTCTAAACCAGGGGAGAATGATGTTTAAGGTCTGGAGTCATAGTAAGGTAAGGTTAATGATTTGGAAGGTACATGCCTGCAAGTGTGCTAAGTCGTTTCAGTAGTGTCTGATTCTTTGAGACCCTATGAACTACAGCCCACTAGGCTTCTCTGTCCATGGGATTCTTCAGGCAGGAATACTGGAGTGGGTTGCTGTGCCCTCCTCCAGGGGATCTTCCCAACCCAGAGATCAAACTTGCATCTCTTACCTCTCTCACATCGACAGGGGGTTCTTTACCACTAGTGCCACCTGGGAAGCCCTGGAAGCTATATAGTGCTTAATAAAACTGGTAGCATTTCCAAAAGACTTCTCTGTCTGTGTTGGTCAGTTCTGCAAGCAAGAAAATATTATGCAGAAGATGGGTAGATATTCAGAGAGAGGAACCTCTCTGAATATCTACTGAAGATACATCATCAAATTCCAAATATCCATTAGGAAAAAAGAAGATAAGAAAATTAAAAGAACAAAAAAATACTCTATTTGCCAAAAGTCAGTGCTAAGACCAAGATTCAATATTCTTACTCCAAATAAGGAAATGGATGTTGGTTACAAAAGATAACGAAGTTTCAAATGTCATAGTAAATTCAAGTAAACTCATGGCATTTCAAATGACTGGTATCAGGAAATGGAGACAAAGTTAAGGGTTCAAGGAGAAAAGACATTAATATCTATCAAGACCATCACTACAGTAACAATGCCAATGCAGAAATTTTTTTACTAAAATCTTTCACAGTCACCTTGGTCTTTGACTCAGTAGTACGTGCATGCTCAGTCACATCCGACTCTCTGAGACTCTATGGACTGTAGCCCGCCAGGCTCCGCTGTCCACGGAATTTTCCAGGCAAGAATATTGGAGTGGGTTGCCATTTCCTACTCCAGGGGATCTTCTTGATTCAGAGATTGAATTTGGGTCTCCTGCATTGCAGACAGATTCTTTACCACTGAGCCAAGAGTTGGTTCCAAATTCTGAGTTAGGCTTAAAGCTCTAAGTACAGTGCTTCCCTGATGGGCATATGGTAAAGAATCTGCCTGCAGTGCAGGAGACCCAGGTTCGATCCCTGGGTCGGGAAGATCCCCTGGAGAAGGAAATGGCAACCCACTCCAGTATTCTTGCCTGGAAAATGCCGTGGACAGAGGAGCCTGGTGGGCTACAGTTCATGGGGTCCCAAAGAGGTGGACACAACTGAGCAACTAACACTTTCACTTTCTATACGTACAAGTGAAGGTGGTCTTGACCACGAAGAACAGAAAATGCAGAAGCAGAGCCAGGCACTCCAATACAATATAATTAGGAATTTTTATGAAAATAACTATTACAATTATAGACAAATTAAATCTTGGCTATAAAAGTATTCCACTTCAAGTGAAAACAACAGTGATTAATCTGTGTAATTCAGTATTATAAGAGTTTACTCATTTCTCCCCTAATTAAGATTACCAGTTGGTCTACCTGGCTTCATTTCAAAGTAAGCTGGTATATTATTAACTAAATAACACAGATTTTCTCTGTCTCATGTCTTCTAATAACAGTGACATAAATTTAGAGAAGACTAATTAGCTGAGGCATCAACATATATCTCAGAAGAATAAACTTACCACTTCATTTTCTCAGCCATATGGCTCACAGATCACACTAGATGTGACCTTTCCAGCAGTGAGGTCAGAATTTCATTTATAAATAGATAATTGGAAATTCATCCATCTGAGATTCCATGGTGCTAAAGAACTAAGTTTTCCAGAGATAGCTGTTAAAAGACCAAAAGGATCTTCTTTTCAACACCATATGAGCTGGCTTGGCAGAGGGGGGGTGGAGATTTTGAAATACTTAAGCAAAAATTATATGAAGTTATATGTTTGTGTAAATGTGAGTATGTTTTTTTTATAATTATATCTGTGAATATGAAAACTGGTTATAGTAAAACTAATTAAACGATGTGTTTGCGTGTATGTATACTAAGTCGCTTCAGTCATGTCTGACTCTTTGCAACCCTATGGACTGTAGCCTGCCAGGTTCCTCTGTCCACGGGATTTTCTAGGCAAGAACACCAGAGTGGGTTGCCATGCCCTCCCGCATGACATCTTTTCCAACCCAGGGATAGAAGCTGCGTCTCCTGCGTTTCCTGAATCAGCAGGCGAATTCTTTACAATGGGGCCACCTGGTAAGCCCTTCTCAGACTCACTGCCAATCAATGATTCTCAATCTTGCTTGCACATTAGAGTCACCTTGGAGATTTTATTAAAAACTAATATCATTACCTACTACAGAGATTTGGATTTTTTTTTAATTTTCTTTACTTTATTGTGTTGGTTTTGCCATACAATGACATAAAACCGTCATGGGTTTACATATGCTCCCCCTCCAGAACCCCCCTCCCGATTCCCTCCCCCTGGGACATCTCGGTGCACCAGCCCCGAGCATCAACCCTGGGCTGGCAATTGATTTCACATATGATAATTAACATGTTTCAATGCCATTCTCCCATATCATCCCACCCTTGCCCTCTTCCCCAGAGTCTACAAGTCTGTTCTATACATCTGCGTTCCTTTTGCTGTCTCACATGCAGGGTTCTCGTTACCATATTTCTAAATTCCATATATATGCATTAGTATACTGTATTGTTGTTTTTCCTTCTGGCTTACTAAGAAAGCTGTGGTACATATACACAATGGAATATTACTCAGCATTAAAAAAATATTCATTTGACTCAGTTCTACTCAGGTGGACGGAACTGGAGCCTATTACCTAGAGTGAAGTAAGCCAGAGATTTGGATTTAATTAGAGTATCACACTGGTATTTTCCAACAGTTTCCCACGTGATTCTAATATATGATCAAAGTTGAAAATTGGTCTAAATGATACGTGTGGTGGACACAATGATGAGCCATCACCCCAAACCTCCCTTCTCTCTCCTCTTTCTAGCTGTAGGAATTGAGATCAATGTACAGCCCAAATTGGCTCTTTGAGAGTTTGCTTCAGCTGCTAAAAGCCTTGCCTAGGGCTGTGCCCTTTCCAGATGTGAGGGTGCTAAAGTCCAGCTATAACTGAGACGAGTTAAGTAGCTTTAGTCATGTCCAATCTTTGGGATCCTATGGACTCCAGTCGGCTAGGTTCCTCTGTCCATGGAACTTTCCAGCCATCTCCTGAGTCTCCCGTATTGCAGGTGGAATCTTTGCCACTGAGCCACAATGAAGTTTAGATGGTAAGGAATCTGCCTGCAATGATGGAGGCCCAGGTTCAATTCTGGGGTCAGGAAGATCCCCTGGAGAGGGGAACAGCTACCTGCTCCACTATTCTTGCCTGGAAAATTCCATGGACAGAGGATCCTGGTAGACTACAGTCCATGGGGTCACAAAGAGTCAGATACAACTCAGTGACTAACGCTCACTCACTCATAATTGAGACAAGGCGCAGACCTTCCTGATGGGCAGAATTTGATCTAGATTCTCACTGAGTTGACCAAGGCTTTATCAAATGTGTATCAGAATTTGACTACTTCAGCCCAAATCTCCTTCCTATCCCTAACTTTCACAGATGTGGATCCCAAATAAACATTTTTTTTTTGCCTCAGACTTCTTCAGAGCATCTGCTTCTGGAGAATTCACTCTGAGAAGAAATGGTAGATATCATGATACCACTGTGTATGATGGTAAGATCTGCAAATTTTGCCTGCCCCTCATTTTTAACCTAGTGTCACTTCAAGGTTAAGCATTCAGACTCTAGAATTTAAATTCTTGAATTCATATCCCACTTCTCTGTGACTTTATTACCAGTTATTAACTTATGTGTGCCTTGATTTTCTCAACTACAAGATATAACTGTTGTTCCTTAATTGCAAGATAATCATAAGGATTAAATGATATTGTCTAAGAATCATTCTTAGCACAGTGAAAGGCATATATCAAATGCTTCATAAATTGTAGCCAGTTCCTGGGTGAAATTAATTCTGTTTGAGTTGAATAGGAATGTCCTCAACCCATGCCTAGATTCAGTGATGGACCTGGGACTCAAGGCTTTCAAAATTCTTTCTGGAGAGAGAATTCCCTGGTGCTCCAGAGGTTAAGAATCCGCTTTTCAATGCAGAGGATGCAGGCTTGATCCTCCTCTGAGTCAGAGAACTAAGATCCCACACACTGCAGCTGATGCAAATAGAGAGCCCACATGCTCTGGAGCCCTCACTCTGCAGCTAATGATCCCATTGGCCCTAACAGAGATCCTGAGTGCCTCAACTCATGCCGACACAGCCAAAAACAAATGAATGAATGAAAAAAAAAAAAGTTCTTCCTGGGGTGGGTGTTTGTTTTTTTTTTAAGATTTTATTTTTTCATTTTCCACTGGAGTAGATCTATTTCTGTGGGAAGCTGAATAATGGCCTCTAAGATGACCAGGTTTTAGTCGCTGGAGCCTGTGAATGAAAAGTGGCAAAAGGGTCTTGGTAAGTAGAATTCAATTGCAGATTCTGAGATGAGACTATTACCCTGTATAATCCAGGTTAAGTCTTAAACACCCTTACAAGGTGTCTGCATAAGAGAGAGGCCCAGGAAAGGTCACGTGACAATGGAAATAAGATTGAGAGTGATGTACTCTGAAGATGGAGGAAAGGGCCACAAACCAAAGAATACCAACAGCCACTAGAACCTGGAAGAGGCAAAGAAACTGATTTTCCCCTCCATGTCTTCAAAACGGTGGTTCAGCAGTAAAGAACCTGTCTACAATACAGGAGAGGCAGGAGGTGTGGGTTTGACCTCTGGATTGGGAAGATTCCTGGAGAAAGGAATGGCAATCCACTCCAGTGTTCTTGCCAGGAAAATCCCATGGGCAGAGGAGGCTGGTGGGCTAGTCCATGGGGTCACAAAGAGTTGGACATAACTTAGTCACTGAGCATGCACACACATGTCTTCCAAAGAAATCAGACTGGCTGACATCTCGACTTTAGCTCAGTGAAATTCATTCTAGACTTCTGACCTCTAGAACCATAAAACAGTAAATCTGTGTTTTTTGTTTTGGGGACTGCACTGGGTCTTCCTTGTGGTGTGTGGGCTCTTTGTCGCGACACACAGGTTTAATTGTCCCTCCCCACGCAGGATGTTAGTTCCCTGACCAGGGACCAAACCTGCATTGGAAGGTGGGCTTCCAACCACTGGACCATCAGAGAAGTCTCTCCTGTTGTTTAAAAACATTGAGTTTGTGGTAATTTGTCACAGCAGTCATAGGAAACCAAAAGAGTGCCTGACCATCTGAACACACTTCCTGTTTTAGAGCCACCCCTCATTGCATGGTAGGGCTTCTCTCATAGCTCTGTTGGTAAAGAATCTGCCTGCAATGCAGGAGACCCTAGTTTGATTCCCGGGTGTGGACAATCCACTGGAGAAGGGATAGGCTACCCACTCCAGTATTCTTGGGCTTCCCTAGTGGCTCAGCTGGTAAAGAATTTGCATGCATTATGGGAGACTTGGATTTGATCCCTGGGGTTGGGAAGATTCCCTGGAGAAGGGAAAGGCTACACACTCCAGTATTCTGGCCTAGAGAATTCCATGAGCTGTATAGTCCACGGGGTCCCAAAGAGTCAGACACGACTGAGCAACTTCCACTTTCCCATTGCATGGAAACTGCTGGAAAGCAAGGCCTTGTCTACCTTTGAGGACAGCAAGAAAGGTATTCTTTTAAGCCATTCTGGGAAACAAGTGTCTGAGATACTGAGGATTCTTGATAGTAAACCAGACTTCTATCAGCTAGCTTAAGCAGATATGAAGTCAATTGAAAAACTGCCAAGAAGCTCACAAAAATATGTTGACAAGACTTGACACAACAATATATAAATCTTGTCACATTAGCTGATTTGCCTACTATCCCAATGAGAGCCTAAGATACAGCAGCAGTGATCAAACTTGAACCCCCTACCTAAGAACCACCAGACATCTGGGGACGAGCTCTTTGCCTTTAATGCATTCCACCTTAGAGAGAAGCAATTTGCCATCACTAGAATAGAAACTGAATTCTAATTTGGATTTTATCTTTCTGAAAACCACACCAGTTCTAGTCTTGTCATTTGCCTTCTATGCCAGCATTTTATGCTAACCTCATTTCTTATGATGAAGTCATTGCACAGCAAAATAAGTAAATAATTGGACAGGTAGTCCAAAGATACATTGGTTTCACATGAAAGTCAGACAAAAAAAGATGGTCTACAGAAAAATGGAATGACATATAGATGACTTACAGGGTGCTCAGGGCTGGTGCACCGGGATGACCCAGAGAGAGGGAATCAGGAGGGAGATGGGAGAGGGGTTCTGGAAGGGGAACACATGTATACCCATGGCAGATTCACGCAAAACCAACACGATAATGTAAAGAAAACAAATAAAATAAAATAAAAGAATGTTCTCATTTGAAGAGAACACTGCTCACCAACAGTTGCATGAAGTTCAAAGTTGAGAACATTGGAACTTTTAGTCAGCTGGGAGATAAGATAACAAGATCCTATCTCTTCTAGGGTTATGGTATTGACTATCAGTTAGACAACAAACACTGCAACTTTATAATGCAAGAAAGCAGATGTATGAATGAAATAAAGAGATTGCCTGGGAAAACTCACTATGCAACCATGTTCGGTAGTAACCATGAATGGAAACCTACAGCAACCCTAAACAAGTAAGAGGCTACCATACCCCAGGCTTCCCTGATATCTCAGTTGGTAAAGAATCTACCTGCAATGCAGGAGACTCCGGTTCAATTTCTTTATTGGGAAGATCTGCTGGAGAAGGGATAAGCTACCCACTCCAGTATTCTTGGGCTTCCCATATGGCTCAGCTGATAAAGAATCTGCCTGCAGTGTGGGAGACCTGGGTTCAATCCCTGGGTTGGGATGATCCCCTGGAGAAGGGAAAAGCTACCCACTCCAGGATTCTGGCCTAGAGAATTCCATGGACTGTATAGTCCATGGGGTCAGAGTGGGACATGACTGAGCGACTTTCACTTTCACCATACCCCAGAAACTACATCTATTTCACTCCACTGAATAAAGAACTTAGCAGAGTTACTAACTGAAGTAAAATGAGACACAAAATATACTATAGAAGAGAACTTGAAAATAGCAGCTCCAATCTCAAAATCAGTTAAGAGACAAGGACTTTAACACCTTATTATACTTCTTCCCTTCTTTGATCTGTCATCTACATATAAAACACTCAAATTGATTTTATCTTCCTCTTTACCAAAATGGTAGACTTCAATAGATATTCAGCAGCTTCTGCTACATGGTGTTTGAAAATACTTCCTATTGGATGGACTCCTCATTGGCAGGGACCACTTGTGAAATCTAAAAGGGTACAGCACCTCTTTATCTGCTCTCTGGCAGTTAAGACACAGGCATGACACCAGACTACTTCAATCAGCTGCTGCTGTCAAAAAATACTTAGAGACTTTTGTGGGTTTAGTTTGGAGAACAGGAATTATTGAGCCAATTCTCTATTGTCCAGTGCTAAAAGAATCAGCGACAGTAGGGAATGACTGGTAGCAGCTTAGCTTCTGTATCTTATGTCCATTTATCCAGATAAGTCCTCTAGACTCAATCTCCCCTCCCATTAATTTGGCAGAATACTGAGTAGTCTTCCAATAAATTTAGTTTTTCTTCTTTATGTAAGTTTTTCAGTTAGCTTCTGTTTTGTAACAAACAATACTTTTTGATGCATGCAATTTTGTAAACTCATAAGATGTAAATCTTGAATTGATAATGGTGATTTTTTGCTATGTGAAAATATTGTGTCTGTGAAAGGAAATCAGAGAGAAAGAGTTCTGAAAATACAATAAAACTGTTGTAACTACTACTGCTTGAAGCCATGGACCTACCAATGGATTTTTAATTCAGTTACATGGTCAATAAACCCCTCCCATGACAGAAGCAGCGTTTCCAATAAAATGCTTCATCACATCTGACAGTCCAAGATAAGTATCAAAAGTTAATGTCTGCATATTGTCAGATACACAGGGTAAATTAGACTAAAAAGCTATGGAGCCAAATGAAAGAAAGGGAGGCTCTTGGTACCACTTTTGATACCATTTCATACTTGCTCCTATGAACTATTTGCAGGTATGCTGAGTGTCTCTCTAAAGGGGCTGATAGCAGGTGAGCCTATCATAGCAATGTTGATTGTCAGTGACTCTTTACTAATTGTTTTTTGCCTGACTAGTAAATAACTGACATTTACAAAACAGAAATAGATTCACAGACATAGAAAACAATATCAGAGGGAAAGCAGAGGGGAGGGGAAGATAAATTAGAAGTGTGGGACAAACAAATACACATTACTATGTATGAAACAGATAAACACCAATAACGTACTGAATAGCACAGGGAACTATACTCAATATCTTGTAATAACCTGTAATGAAAAAGAACCTGAAAAAGAGCATGTGTGTGTGTCTGTGTGTGTGTGTATATATATATATAGCATCTGAATCACTTTCTGTACACCTGAAACTAAGATCATGGCATCCAGTCACATCACTTTATGGCAAATAGATGGGGAAACACTTGAAACAATAGCTGACTTTATTTTGGGGGGCTCCAAAATCACTGCAGATGGTGACTGCAGCCATGAAATTAAAAGACGCTTACTCCTTGGAAGGAAAGTTATGGTCAACCTAGACAGCATGTTAAAAAGCAGAGACAGCACTTTGTCAACAAAGGTCTGTCTAGTTAGGGCAAAGGTTTTTCCAGTGGTCATGTATGGATGTGAGAGTTGGACTATAAAGAAAGCTGAGCACCGAAGAATTGATGGTTTTGAACTGCGGTGTTGGAGAAGACTCTTGAGAGTCCCTTGGACTGCAAGGAGATCCAACCAGTCCATCCTAAAGGAGATCAGTCCTGGGTGTTCATTGGAAGGACCGATGTTGAAGCTGAAACTCCAATACTTTGGCCACCTGATGTGAAGAACTAACTCACTGGAAAAGACTTTGATGCTGGGAAAGATTGAGGGCGGGAGGAGAAGGGGATGACAGAGGATGAGATGGTTTGATGGCATCACCGACTCAATGGCCATAAGTTTGGGTGGACTCCAAGAGTTGGTGATGGACAGGGAGGCCTGGTGTGCTGCAGTCCATGGGGTCACAAAGAGTCAGACACGACTGAGCAACTGAGCTGACACCTGAAACTGACATATTATAAATCAACTATATTTCAATTCAAATAATTGACATTATTAAGAATTGTGTTGAAACTTGTTATTAAGACAGATCAATTTCCAAGAGTTCAAAATCTCACAATTCTCAGCAGCAGTCCCTCGCCCCATATATCTCCAAAGCCTTTGTCTCACACCCACCTGGGTCTCTGTGTCTTATCAATCCTCTTCCACACAGACCTTCTCACTGTAAATTTCCTCCTATGTACCATTACATCCTTTCCTTCAATTTCCTCATTCATAATCCCATCTTGCTTGGTGTGAACAAAAGAATTTTCCTTACAACTCACCTTAGCAAAAAGAGGGGAGGGGTTCACAATATTTGTTCTGTTCGCCTTTATTTGGGGGGAAACTTATGTTGTCATTTAAAGATATACCAACATACACATTATACAGATATACCTATACATCTTTATCCAGTAGGACTGGGATCTAAGAGCTTCCCAGGTGGCTCAGTGGTAAAGAATCTGCCTGATAATATGGAAGCCGTAGGCGATGCAGGTCCAGTCCCTGGGTGGGAAAGATCCCCTGGAGGAGGAAACAGCAATGCACTCCAGTATTCTTGTTGGGCTGACTCCATGGACAGAGGAGCCTGGTGAGCTCTAGTCCATGGGATCACAACTGAGCAGACACTCATGCATGCTGGGATGTACATACCTACAAGGAATGGGCAGGTTAACTCTGTGGGGCAGACAGAGTTGACTGCTCCAGGGTAAAGGGCTTGGTCTGAGTCTGGGGCTGCAGAGGCCAGGGCTATGGATATTCACCAGGAATAGGTGATGTGTCAATTCTTCCGTCTTGTTCCACATCAATCTCCCTGCTTTGTGGTGGTAAGAATAGTTTTAGGAACTGAAATAGCAGGAACACAGTGCCTATCTATTGGCACCTATATAAAAATTCAGATAAAGGTTTTCAGTAAACAGTATGTCTATGTATCAAAATTACAGTTGTATTTGTACTCAATGAACATCCAGTAATAAGCCTTTTTTTTTACTAGCCATCATCTCAGTGTGTGGCATTTATTAGCTGCTAACATGTGAAAAAAAAAAAAAGTGTCTTCCAATCTTGATGACACCATATTGAGATCCCTTTGAGCCTATTACTGATTGCCAAGTACAGTCTTGTGTAGCATTTTGAGTCCTTTTACTAGCTGTCACAGTCAACTTTAATTGATTTTGAAACATAATGAATATAAATTTGTGCTTTTTTTATCCTGGCTGCCTATAGTTAAATCAAGGTTTTAGAAGGGTTACAGCAGTTGTTCTCAAACCAGGGCAATTCAGGTCCACAGAAGACATCTGACAATGCATGAAACTAGGGATGGGTGTCACTAGCATCTGAGACCAGCGAAGATGCTAAATATCCCACAATGCACAGGACAGCTGCCAGAAACAAGAATTATCTGGTACAACCTATTAAGTGCCGAGGTTTTAGTGCTGAGGTTCAGCAATCTTGGGTTTTGTAAGGAAAGACATAAAAATGTGCTGTTAGGAAGAAAAATATTTCTGAATGTCATGTTAAAAGTGATTCAGCTTTTCTACCCTTTTCTGCACATGTCCCTTTGACTTTCTATGCTGATTTCTATTTCATTCTAAAATGAATTTTGCATACTAATTCAGATTCACCAGGTCTGACTGCACATCATTTAAAAATTAGAAAGACAAAGGCAGTCTCTCAATAAAAAGAAAGAAAATCTTTCTTAAAGGCAAAAGATTAGATTTAATGCTTCAACTGTTGCAAAGGAGGAAGGTGGAAAGAGGGTACCAGAAGAACAGTTGTTAGAGATGAGCATGTTCTCTTTTTCTCATTAGGAAAGAAAACATGTCTGCCTATAAAATGAAACAATCCAAAAAAAAAAGTCCATTACAAAGATCAGGAATTGTTACATCATGATACAACTCAGTCCATCATCAAGACCAGATAGATACATTAAATATTTATAAGGTAAAATTAATCGCTCAGTCGTGTCCAACTCTTTGTGACCCCACTGAGTGTAGCTCACCAGGCTCTTCTGTTCATGGAATTCTCCAGGCAAGAATACTGGAATGGGTAGCCATTACCTTCTCCATGGGATCTTCCCAGGAATTGAACCCTGGCCTCCTGCATTTTAGGCAGATTCTTTGCTGTCTGAGCCACCATGAGAGCTGTAAGTGTTTCTATCGAGCAGTGTTGTTATACCAAGGATAGCAAATCAACTGACATTTCCCAAATATGTCCCTGTATCTAAATGCATATGGCAGGCATTAAAGGAAGTCTGCTATGTTACTAAGAAAATGGATGAGAATTTGAACTAGACTCTTAAATTCTAGTTTTCTAAGAAGGAGACCAGGCTGAATAACAATATAATACAGAAATAAGCAATTTATGATTATAACATTATCAGCAAAATTACAAACTTATCAAATTGGTATGTAGTCCCATAATAGAAATCAAAATGTCCAGGTGCATCAAAGAAGCAACAAATTAGTTTTACTAAACATTTATTATTTCTGTGCCTAAAAATGTCTGAATAATTTAAGAGTGGCTGTAGGAATTTAAGAGATACTATACATGTCAAAATTATACCATGGATTGCCCTCTCCATTTAAACAAAAGTTTCTTGGAAGCAATTATTATGAATGTGGAGTTCCAGTTACACCAACTAATTCTAAAAACTATACTCTGTAAATATACTTTATATTGTCAAGTACCTCATTTACAGATCTCTTTTCAAAATTCTAATTTTTTAGTAATCAAATAGCTATTAGAATGAACCATATGAAACTATCATTTTTATAGGCCAAAAACTATTCAATTTTATAGGCCGACAATTCTAGTTGGTTGCATCTATATTTCTATATTGCTAATAATCCTGTTCTACTTCTCCTATTATTTTTATGTATATTTGATGCTAGCAAATGGGTTACTGATTAAAATATGACTATTGGATACTCTCAAACTGTAACCAGATATTTTGTCTTTATTTGGAAGAGAAAACTGGTGTCAGAGATTGTGGTGCCTGAGAAACAGTGAGCCAGTTACCTGTCCTGACATCTGCATGAGAAAATGCCTCTCTGAACGACTGTAATCTACTTTTTAAAATGCTTTGAAGGTGCTAACATTTATTTTTTCTTATTAAAGACTAGTTTAATCAAAATCTTCATTTTTTCCTACTGTGTATTATCTTATTCATTTGTATATAATAGATATTATAGAGTTTTGAACATATATGCATTTGATTTGTTAAAGATTTATAATAACATTGTTTTCCAATTTTTTGATTGTGATGAAATATAAAATTGAACTACCTTAAAACTAGTTTTAAGCAACAGCTAAGTGGTATTGTTTATAATGTTGTGCAACCATTAGCACCATCCATCTCCAGAACATTTTTCATCTTGTAAAACTAAAACTCTATACTCTTTCAACAACAGTCCCTTATTCCTACTGCTGGAAACCCCCTTTCTGTTTTCTCTGTGATTTTGACTACTCTAAAGTGCTCCGTATAGGTGGAATCATATACTATTTGTCTTTTTGTGACTGGCTTAAATCACTTAGTCATGTTCTCAAGGTTCATTTGTGTTGTAGTACATGTCAGAATTTTCTTCACTTTTAAGTATGAATAATATTCTGCTTTATATATGAAACACATTTTGTTTGTTCTTTTATCAATTGCTGGACCACTTGGCTTGCTTCCACATTTTAGCTATGGTGAATAATGTTGCTATAATCATGGTGTACAGATATCTCTTGAGATCCTGATTTCAATTCTTTTGGGGTTTATACCCCAGAAGAAGAATTACTGGGCAATATGGTAATTCTATTTTTAATTTTTTTGAGAAACCATTGCACTGTTTTCCACAGTTGCAGAACCACTTTACAATCCTATCAATAGTGCACAAGAGTTCCAATTTCTCCACATCTTTACCTATACCTGTCATCTTCGGTTTTGTATTATTCTCTGTTTTTTTGTTGCTTATTACTTGATGGATGCCATCCTAGTGGGTGTGATGTGTAATCTCAGTGCAGCTCTGATTTCCATTTCCTGATGGTTAGTGATGTCAAGCATCTTTTCATATGCTTATTGGTTACAGGGTTATCTTCTTTGGAGGAATGTCTATACAACTCCTTTGCTCATCTTTTGAACTGAGTTGTTTTTGTTGTTGTTTTTCAGTTTTAAGAGTTTTTTTATGTATTCCAAGTATTAATGCCTTATCAAATACAAGATTTGCAAATATTTTCTCTCATTCTGTGGGTTGCCTTTTTACTCATTTAATTCATAATTTTAAAAATTTTCATGAAGTCAAATATGTTTTATTTTTCTTTTGTTGCCTCTAACTCTGGTGTTCTATTCAGAACATTATTGCTAAATCTGATGTTGTGAAGCCCTTGCCCTATGTCTCCTTCTAAGCATTTTGTAGTTGTAGGTCCTACATTTAGATCTTTGATCTATTTTGAGTTACTTTTTGGATATGGAGTTAGGGGGTCTTATAGCTTTTTATTACTTTTCTTTTATGTTTTTCAGCAAGTATAATCTGTTTACTCACTCAGAATACTTTTCTCTGGTTTTAGATTATAAGTTCTAGTGGGATAGGAGAACATAATTGTTTTATCTTTATATCATCCTCAACCATCATAAAAAGAAATTAATAATTATCAAAATATATTTTTAATTTATAAAGGAATGAATTAAATACTTCCAAGATAGCAGATCTCAGATTTTAAACTCTTATTCTTTTAAAGTTATTTAGGCTTAGTGCCTCTTCTCTGGACCTATTCCTAGACTTATTTGGGGAAGAAAGTAATGGGCAAGTGTGTAAAACAACACTTTAGTATGTGTGATTCTAAAGAGTGCATCTATTATGGATGATATTGGGATATTTTTAAAACTTGATGGAGAGAAATTTATACCAAGGGGAAGCTTTTCTCACTCCCCTCCCTCTAACCTTAAAATCTAAGAGAAGAGGAACAGTGAATTAAGATAAAAGTTCTAAGGTACAGAGCTAAGAACTTGTTCTCTGTGAATAAAAATGTTTAGCTACCTAAGAGACACATAAATAGGTTACTGATTTGTTACTGTCTAACAAGCCACATTTTGTCATATATGCAGAATCTTTCTTTCTAAGTCATGATTCTCATTGAATTTGAAATCATTTTCCTGATGTATGCTCACGACGTGCAATTAAGAAAACACAAATTATAAGAAGAGAAATGACAAACACATATATAATCACAACAAAAACACTGCTTACACATGGCTGCAATTTCTTATCTTTTTTATGTAGATGCATGAGTATACTTTGCCAGCAATCGTAGTCAAAGCTATGGTTGTTCCAATAGCTAGGTACAGATGTGAGAGTTGGACCAGAAGGAAGGCTGAGTGCCAAAGAACTGATGCTTTTGAACTGTGGTGTCGAAGACTCTTGAGAGTCCTTTGGATGACAGCGAAGAGATCAAACCAGTCAATCCTAAAGGAAATCAACCCTCAGTATTCACTGAAAGGACTGATGCTGAAGCTCCAATACTTTGGCCACCTGATGCAAAGAACCAACTCACTGGAAAAGACCCTGATGCTGGGCAAGATTGAGGGCAGAAGGAGAAGGGGACAACAGAAGATGAGATGGTTGGATGGCATCACTGACTCGATGGACACGAGCTTGAGCAAACTCCGGGAGACAGTGAAGGACAGGGAAGCCTGGCATGCTGCAGTCCGTAGGGTCTCAGAGAGTCAGTCATGACCTAGCTCCTGAACGACAATGAGTATCTATGAAAAATATGGAGAGAAATAGAGAGATCATGTTTGAGAGTGCAATCACAATAGAAGAAAAACCAAAGTTAAAGCAAGGACACAAAACTGTTCAAGGTAAAAGCAGAATAGATTCCTACCACAGATTCTCCTTTTCCCATGTAAGCATTCCCTTGTTAGTGAAAAAGTTTCTAAGTGGTTTCAAGGCATTCCTTTTCAAGACTATATCATACTTAATTTAGTCATTTGTCTATTGTTGAATATCTGCTTATTTCTAATTTTTTCATATTGAGCTACGTTACAGTGGACTCTTTAAACACAAACTTTTGTTTTCATGGTGATTTTTTTTTGTAAGAAAATTTCCTACAATAAGAATAAATGGGTTAAAATATATGAATCCTTCAAAATTTTTATATATAGTATTAATTTTTATGTTTTAAAAGGTGATGATTTACACTTCTACAAGGAACAGGACAATCTTACTGTATTCTTACCAACACTGAATACTATTATACTTTTAAAATACATTTGCTAGTTGACTAATGTAAAGCTCTATCTCAGGATTTTGGTAATGGTTATGCTTTTGATGAGAGCTCATTACTTTTAGGGGCAACACACCATTCCTAGGAAAGAAGACACAAACAATAAGCCTTTGTCCACAAGCTCCCAGCACCTTTCACTTGTTGTCCCATTGCTTTTTGGAAGTTATACTTTTTCATTGGATAGAGAACTTGTGTGTCTTTTATTTTTTCCCCTGGATGGGAGAAAGTAGAAACACAAAAAGAACCCTTATCATCACAGGAAGAGTATCCATGCTATAAAAATAGACTTGTCTGGTTTTATGATTTACCTAGATTACCTGGGATAGGGGGCAGGTAGATGAATAAAGACAAAATATCTTTTGATCTTGTTCCTGGGAAACAATGCTTCTATTTTTTGAAGAAGAAAATGTCTGAGTGAGACATTGTTTTTTAATGAAACTCTCCGGAAAGGTTTATTTTCATTTTCTGTGCTATGAATCTCAACATTTCTTATCTTCACACTAATGGGAAACTTGGAGATATTGTATATAGGTTTTGGATAAGCAATAGTTTCAGCTACAAGTAAGAAACTCCAACTACAATGACTTAACCAAAGGCACCTTTATTTTCCTCCCATAACAAGGAGTCTAGACTTGACAGTTGTTGACACTTGCTCAGCTGCTAAAAGATATAAAGCAGGAATGGGCAGACTATATCCACTGACCAAATCTGATTCACCATCTGTTTTCATAAGAGAAGTTTTTATTGACACATGACCAAATCCATTTATCAAATATTGTGTATGAATACTTTCACAACAGGACTAAGAAGAACTGAGTGTTTGTGACAGAGATGGCATAGCCTAAAAAACCTAAAACCTGGCATTTTACAGAAAATCTTGCCAATCACTGATACAAGTTTTGGACTCTCTATGCTTTCTCGACATTTTCCAAGGTTGTAAGATGGAAGCTATGGCCATCCCACCCCATCAGAGAAAAAGACAGAAAGCGAATAATTGATAAAACTAACTATATATGGCCTCTATCATCAAGAAAATCTAAAGTCGTCTCAGAAGACCCCATCAATGCTTACATCACATTAGCCAGAACTTAGCTATAAGGGAGGTTGAAACAGTGAGTATCTAAATTTTAAATGAGGAAGAAGAGGTTGAGAATTCCCATTGTCTCAGTCCATAAACAATGGCTTTCATGAGCTATTTTTAATTTTTTTAAGTTATTGAATATCTTAGTTTGGCTTCTGTTCACTTGTTTTTTCCTCTCTGTGTGATTATATGGGCAACAATACTAGCAAAGAGAAACAAGAAATACTTTAAATGACAGATATGATCGTAACTCTCTGGCTGTTATTTTCTGGATTGTTAATAATTCATATACATCATGTTAAGGCTTCTGCTTTCCTACGGTACAGTTTAAATTCCTGGACATCACCTATAAAACATACAGAAGATTACAAAAAAAAAAAAAAGAAGAAGAAAGAAAGAAAACAGCAGACAGGCTAGGGATCTGGGAATTCAAGGAACAACATAGCAGTGAATTCTGTCTTCTTTTTACCTTGAATGTCTGAGACTAAATGCTGGAGAAACAAGCAACCAGAAATGCCAACAGGCACAGACAAAAGAAGCCCAAAGAAAGCTTGTTTTCTCTGTTCAAAGACCAGTGAAAAGGCAACTTAGCATAACTAAAAATTTGAGACAAAAATACTTTATTTCAACCAAATTTGTTCATATTTGTTTTGAGGTATAACATGTAATCTATTCTAAGGAATAGTCCATGTAGGCTTAAGAAGAAGGTGTACACTATTGCTTTTGGTTGGGAATATTTTAAAGTTCAATATTTCCTTACTGGTTTGTTTTTTTTGGTCTAAATGACCTAGTCATTACTGAAAGTGAGGTACTGAGGTCCTCTTTATGGTTACATTACTATCTATTTCTCACTGCAGATCTATTAATACTTGCTTAGTGCATTTAGGTGCTCCCATGTTGTATGCAAATATATTTACGTTTGTTATATTCACTTGATAAACTGACCTCCTTACCATTATATAATGATCTTCTTTGTCTCTTGTTACAGATTTTTTACTTAAAGTCTATTTTTTCTGATATAAGTATGGCTACACCTGCTAATTTTTTATTTATTTGTCTGGGATATCTCCATCCCTTCACTTTCAGCCTATGTGTGCCCTTAATGCTAAAGTTAGTCTCTTATAAGCAGAATGTAGCTAGGTCTTGATTTTTTATTCATTCATGCATTATACATTTTTAATTGGAGAATTTAATCCACTTATATTAAAAATAATTATTCATTGGTTAAAAACTTACTATCACCATCTTCTTAATTTTTTCGTGGTTGGTTTTCAGTTCCTTTTTTCCTCTTTAGCTGTCTTCATTTGTGATTTGATGATTGCCCATGGTGGTATCCTTTGATTTCTTTTCTTTATGTTTTGTGTATCTACTGTAAGTTTTTGCTTTGTAGTTACAATGAGGTTTACACAAAACTGAACTACTGAGTGAAATTAGCAATGTCACATGTTTATTTATAAGATCAACATACAAAATATCAATTGTGTCTATTTACTAGCAATGGAAATCAAAAAAGCACCATTTATAGTAGCTAAAAAAGAAAGAAAAAGTGTACATCTAACAGAAAATGTGCAGGGTTTATATGCTAAAAATCACAATTTTTTAATGAAATCAAAGATTTAAATAGATGGAAAGACATAGCATGTTTATGGATTGGAAGACTCAGGTAATAAAGATGTCAATTTTCCCCAAATAGATAAACAGATTTGCTTCAGTTTCTATCAAAATATTAGCAAGATTTTTTTTAGGTATATGCAAGATTATTCTAAAATGTACAGAAGGGAAGAGGAACTAGATAGAATAGCTAAAACAATTAAAAAAAAAAGTAAATGGTAAAAATTGGTCCACCCAATTTCAAGACTTATTAGCTACACTCATCAAGATGGTGAGATTGTTAGCAGAGGAACAGGCATTTAGATCAATGGAACAGATAGAGAACTCTGAAATAATAAAAAATACAGTCAACTAACTTTTCAGAAAAATACAGAAAATTTAATGGAAGAAGGTATTCTTTTCAACAAACAGGAGTAGAGCAACTGAATGTTCATAGCCAAAAATATAAACCTTAATCTAAAACTTACACCTTGTACAATAACTAACCTGAATGAATCATAGATTTAAAAATTACATAAAATTACATATCTTCTAAAAGAAAAACAGGAGAAAATGTTAAGAACCTAGGACTTGGTGAAAAATTCTTAGACTTCTCACAAAATCAATTAGTAAATTGTAGACTATCAAAATTAAAATATTTTTGCATTGTAAAAGACTCTTTTAAAGAGTTAAAGGTGTAGTTTGTAGCAACAAACCATAATCTGGGGGAAAACGTTTATGAACCATATTTCTCACAAATTTCTAAGAATTTTTAAGTACTCTCGAGACTGAAAACTAAAAATTATAATAATCCAATTAGAAAACAGACAAAAGATATAAAGAGACATTTCCCAGAACAGGACTTATGAATAGAAAGATGAGCACATGAAAAATTGTTCAACATTCCCACCTATCAGAAAATGCAAAGTGAATATGAGATAGGGCTATACTCCTATAGTATAGTATAGTATATAGAACAGTCAAAATAAAAAATAGTGTCAATATTGAATATTGGCAAGGGTACTGAGAAACTGGACTCCTCATCACTTGTAGGAATTTAGTATGGAAAACAGTTACGGAGTTTCTTTAAAAATAAAAATAAATAAATAAATAAAAAATTAAATTTAAACATACGCTCACCATATAACACAGCAATCTCACTCCTGGGCATTTATCCCAGAGAAATGAAAACATATCCACACAAAACCTGTATATGATTGTACACAGCAACTTTATTTGCAGGAGCCACTAAACTGGAACAACCAAAATGTCCTTCAATAGAGAATGGTCAAACAAACTGTGGTACTTCTATACCATGGGATTAAAAGAGGCCTACCAAGGAAAATCAAATGAATAAAAAAGAATGTGTGACAACTTGGATCATTCCTAAGTGCTGAGTTTAAAACGCCAATCTCAACAAGCCACATCCTACATGAATCCATTTGAAATTATGCTTAAAATGATAAAATTATGGATATGGAGAGCAGATTGGGGTTGGCAGAGCTTAGGCATGGTTAGAGAGATGGTAGGGTGAGAAGAAGGATGAGTGATCAAGGTAGATCACTGTTGCAAGGGAGTAGTTCATTCCCGACTGCAGTGGTTGTTACACAAATTCGCACACATGATAAAATGGCATAGAAAGGGGGCTACACAGTGTGCTAATGTCAATTTCCAGGCTTTGTTATTTCACCATTGTTATGCCAGAAGTAGCCATTGGAGAAAACCGGTTGAAGGATCTAGGGGATTTGTCTGTATTATCTTTGCAAGTTCTCTTGACTCTAATTGTTTTTTTTTTTAACTAAACTATGTAGCCTAGTTTTAGGCCTCTCTCTATCTAATTAAACACTACTCAATACTCAAAGTCATCTATATCTGGATAAAGAAAGAAAGTTTTCTGATTTTCTTTTATGGTTTATAAAAACCATTTTCTGAAACCATTTTTATGATTTATCATTTTATAAACCATAAAAAAATCTATTCATAGCAACTTTCAAACTTGTCTGCAAGTGAGATTTGGGTAAAATCCTTTGCTCTCAAGGCTCTATTTTTTTCCTCTAGTTGTAGAAAGTAGGGGCTACTTTCTAGCTGTGGTGCATGGACTTGTTATGGCTTCTCTTGCTACAGAGCATGGCCTCTAGGCGTATGGGCTTCAGCAGTTGGAACTTGCTGGCTCTAAGGCTCGTGGGTGTCAGTAGTTGCAAAAGGACTCATTAGCTGCGGCTTGTGGGCCCTAGAGCGCAGGCTCAGAAGTCACGGCACGTGGGCTCAATTGCTCTGTGGCATATGTAATCTTCCAGGATCAGGGATCAAACTCGTGTCCCCTGCACTAGCAGGCAGATTCCTATCCACTGCACTACCAGGGAAGTCCAAGGCTCTCTCATTTTAACTGAAATGTTTTGATTACATATTATGAATATAAAATATTTAAAGATGAGCTACTTGAACAGATATCTATGTAAATGTAGACCATATTAACTTATGTAATGATGAGTCTTGAGTATATTTGTTTAATGTAGACATATTACATACAGTTAAAACATCAGCCAAATGTATATGGTGGTTTTTGCATGTCTACTTAATTTTTAATAAGTTCTTTACAAAATTTCATTTTATTGTATTAAACCATATAATAATTATTACTTACTCTTTAGTTTAATTGGATATTAGCAGACAGGAACTGCAAGTTTACTAGCACATGAGTGCTAATTCATGTAATTTTTAAAACAGACCCTCAGTGAAGCATAGACTAATTTTGTCAGAAAGCCATAAGTTGGCTATCCAGGGACTCAATGATCTCTTAGGACCTACTAGCTCTAAAACACTGTAATAAAGTCTGTGCAACATCAGGCGACATTTTTGTCTCAGCAGGACAATTGAGAATAGCTTAATTAGTGAATAGAAATAGTCATGGTTTAATACAGTTCTACTTGTCAGAGGCTCTCCAATTAGACTTTTTAATGCAGCTGTATGTTGTTCACAAAAGATATAACTAATACAAAATTTAAAAATTATGAGTTCAGGTGGTAGCCTAAATACTTGTATTTATTTCAACTGCTTACTCCAAATCCAACTGCAATACAAGGAAGAGATAAATAAGATAATAAATCTGTAACAATACTAAAAATGAGAAGAGCCCTTTAGCAAACATGATATTTTGACAAATATCTGAGTGACAGAACAATTGAAACCGCACTAATAAAGAGGCTAAAACAGGCACTGGAGAAAATGGAAGTGGAAGAGACTCCATTTTGAAGTCTATCTCCATTTTAGTGTTTTCAGACACTTTGTTTTCTTTGGTTCTGTTGTTACATTCACCATTTTTAAACTTTTTCCTGAATTTGGTAATATGTAGAGAAACATCTTTAATATTTTTCCCACTGGAAGGACTGATGCTGAAATTGAAGCTCCCAATACTTTGGCCACCTGATGAGAAGAACTGACACATTGGAAAAGACCCTAATGCTGGGAAAGATTGAAGGCAGGAGGAGAAGGGGACGACAGAGGATGAGATGGTTGGATGGCATCACTGACTCGATGGACATGAGTTTGATCAAGCTCTGGGAGTCGGTGATGGACAGGGAAGCCTGGCATGCTGCAGTCCGTGGGGTCACAAAGAGTCGGACATGACTGAGTGACTGAACTGACCTGAACTGAGCTGACTACATGGCCCCTCTGACTTAGTCTGGGTTTCTCCCAAAAGGAGAGTCTGGGACACAGGTTATCTACTTTTGGGGAGTATCTTCTCAAGGCGCAAGAGCAAGGGATGAGGGTCAACACAGAAAGACTAATAGTCAATTCAAGTATTATCCAGTGTGCCTACCTTTATCATTTTAAGCATAATTTCAAATGGATTCATGTAGGATGTGGCTTGTTGAGGTGCCTTCAACATATGACTCAACTGAATCTCAAAACAAAGAAGCATTCTTCCATTAGCTCCCATTTCTCTGCATGCGGCATGGATCAAGGACAAGTACACTCAAGTAGGATTATCAGAAAAGCCCGAGTACAGACAATATCTCTTGAAACTCAGCACATATTTGTGATGGGGAACTGATAGCAAGGAGGTCAAACTTGTGCAGAACAATGATGCAGTGAGGTCTGGAATCAGAGGTCACGCCAAGAGGATGTAGGACAGCACTCTGGTGCTCTCAGACACACCTTCCATTCAGCACTGATTTGAAGCACTCAGACACATATTGGGTTTGATCCCTGGGTCAGGAGGACCCACTTGAGAAAGAAATGGCAACCCACTCCAGTGCTCTTGCCTGGGAAATCCCATGGACAAAGGAACCTGGTGGGCTATAGTCCATAGGATCACAAGAGTGGGACATGACTTAGCGACTTAAACCACCATCAACCACACATTAAATTTCCATAGATATATGAAGTCTTGATTATGTTCCACTGGTCAATTTTATTACTCCTGTGCCAATAAAGCCTTTTTCTTATTCTAGCCCCTTCACTGTATAAGTTGATATCTGGTAGGAATAAATCTCATGACTATACTATTTCAAATATGCAATGGCTATTTTCTGTATTTTATATTCCAAATGTACTTCAGAATCACTGTTAGAATACACACCACAAAATCCTGTTAGGAGTTGGTATTGTATTGCTTTGAACCCACAGATAATTTAAAGAGACTTGAGAACTTTATGACATTATCTTTCCCCATCCAAGAATATACTTTCTTTGCCCCATTCATTCTAGTCTTCTTTTAAGTCCTTTCAGTTAAATTGTATATATCTCTTTGTACATGTTTTACATATCTCTTGCTAGGCTTATATGTAGTTACTAGGAAGCTAACTTTTTTTTTAATCATATTTTCTAATTGGCACTGTTGCATTAAAAAGCTGTAGAAATTTTTTATGTTGATTTTTTTGTGTGGCAATCTTATTAAACAAACAAGTCATCTGTTTTGATCACTTTCCATGTTGTTAATTCGCTGGGGATTCTAGGAATTCATCCTGACACTACTATTTCTTTACATTTAAACAGGTAGCTCAGTTGGTAAAGAATCTACCTGCAATGCAGGAGACCCCGGTTTGATTCCTGGGGTGGGAAGTTCCCCTGGAGGAGGGCATGGCAACCCACTCCAGTATTTTTGCCTGGAAAATCCTATGGACAGAGGAGCCTGTGGGGATACAGTCCATGGGGTCACAAAGAATTGGACATGACTGGGCAACTAAGCACAACAACAAGCTCATTTTAATTCCAATAAGCTTATAAACTTGTTCTTCCTACAGTCATCAATTGCTTCCCTGTTTCAAATTCAAGGTTATTTCTTCAACTGTCCTCCTATTTGCTTTTTCACCTGAATCTCACAGTAATGACCACTTCTTTCTTCTTGAAATACTCTTTTCTTGGTTTCAGAGATAACAGTCTTTTTTGATATTTCTTTTATTTTTCCAGTCACTCTTTTCCAATCTCCTTCTCCATCCTTCAACTGAACTTAGAGATCCTCCTGACTTTGTTTTAGGCTTTTGTCCTCACTAAAAGCTTCCCCTTGTAAAATTCTTATCAACCCATAAGTTTAAATACTATCTATTTTATGTTAACTCCTAAACTTACATTAGCAATTCAGTGGCAAAGCACAGTGGCAGCACAGAACTGCCCTCAGTGTAGGTAAGAAAGAGATGTTTAGCATGAAGATAATTTAAAATAATAACAAAACAAACTAATAGTCTGTTAGGGGAAGCATGATGACTTAAACTGCCCACCATGGGCAGGTACCATAGTAACCATTTGCAGGAATTACTTTACAATAGGAGGTACTGGTAAGAAACACAGAACTAACAAGCCACCATTAACCAGAAGAGTTTGGGGTAAGGCAAAAGGAGATGCCACATGTCCTACCATTTCCAGAATCCTTCTCACTGGCATGCATCTTGGTTGAGCAATGGGTGTGCCCATTTGCCCATTTGACCAGGAAGAAGCCTGCGTCAAAACCATTGGCCAAAGACAACCCAGAAATTAATCTTATCACCATAAAACCCAACTGTGAGCCACGTGGCAGAGCAGTCCTCCTGGTTTCCCTTACCCTACTGCCATCTGCCTGGGCACCCCTTCCCAATAAAGTCTCTTGTTTTGTCAGCACGTGTGTCTCCTCAGACAATTCATTTCCTAGTATTAGGTAAGAGCCCACTTTTGGGTCCTGGGATGGGAACCCGCTTCCTGCAACATCTATTATTTATCACCATTCACTGAAAATTTTAAACATCAGTGATAAAATACTTCTTTCTGAAAGAGTTTAACAACAAAACTTGATGGGCTAAGTTCTAAACAATTGCTGTAATTCTTGTTGAGTTTCAATAATGTATATGTTAGCATCAAACTACCACATCTTAATTTCATACCCTTTAATAAAGATTATACTCTACTGGAAATTAGCTGAGTCAGCTCCTGGTTTACTTGGAGTCACCTAGACATATTGCTTTCGAGATTGATTTCATAAAGGTTAAAAACAGTTTGAACTTGATTCATATATTCTCCAAATCCAATGGTACAGCAAACATATTCTCACTTTTAAATAGCAGATTCTAAATAGCCAGTGATAGCATAGTAATTATGAAGATGAAGAAACAGAACTGGAGTTATTTCAGTTCTGTCATTCTATGTGACCACTTGATATTTTAATTCAGGTTTGCAGGTTTTCAACTGCAGAAATATTTCAAAACCTCTATAATAAATCCTGAAGAAACAAAGACATGAACATTATTTTCATGTTTAGAATTCATTATGAAATGGGATTTTTATGAATCTACCCCAAACTTAACATTACATTTAAAGTTCTCTTTGCATATTTTTGCTTCATGGGAAAGAAGCTTCTGACAATAAAATGACTAAAAAGAATTCTTCAACTATCCAGGGAGGAAGATATATTACAGAATTTTGCTGCCCTACTTATTGAATGAAGCGTGTATGATAAATACACATATTTTCAGAAAACCTTTGATAAATTTACAGAAAGTTCAAAAACAGAAACTGTAATGTTGTTATCCATTATCTTTGCAAAACAATGAGTAGGTACAATTCATTCCACTTTTCTCATGATACTTTAATTGAAAGTATTGTTATATTACTTTTTCTTTCTGTGAACCAGAAATATAAATACTTAATAAAAAAGTTTTCCCTGTAATCTTTCTGGCTATTTTTATTATCTATTTCGTACCAGAATTAGTACTGAAACTAATTTGGTCACATAGAGAAGAGGATCATTTAAAAATATTATCCCTCCATCTTGGTATATGGTGGTCAGAACCAGACCTCAGTATTCAACCTCCTTTCTTGACATTTCCATTCTAAGTCATTTCAAGTCTAACATATCTTAAACTGGACATTTGATATTCTTGCCAAAATCCACCCCTCTTGTGTTTTTTCTAATCTCAGTAAATGATATTTCTGTCCCTCCTTCTGTCTATTTTAGAAAGTGAAGAGGCGTATCCGACTCCTCTCCTTCCCTCACGACTCCTCATTTAACATCCATCACTAACTTCTGTGGCTTCTTCCTCCAAAATAGACCCAGGCTTCACTCCTAACTCTAATAAATCTAGTCTAAAGAATGTTAGTGGTGACCTAAAATAAGGAGAAAAGAGAAAAGTACATGGTAAAAAATAAAAAAGTGAAACCAAAGTCATTTTTTTTCTTAATATTTTCTAAGATCCACAGTGATGAGAGACCTTATGAGCACACAAGGTAAGACTGAGTGTGAGTGGGAGGGAGAAAGCGAATGTCCTTCCCCAGTTGCCTCACCCTCCTCCTCTCCAACAGATTCCCTCCAATTATATCAAAAGCTTAGAACTCTTTTCAGATATCAACATAAAGCCCATTGGAAGAGTACAACTCAAGTGACATAAAGAGTTATAAAGGGAAGAAGAAATAAGTAGAAACAAGGACATGAAGAACAGATGTGACAAAGGAGAATATAGTCCACTATATTTTTGCGGGGAAATAAAAGTTTTTAGAATGAATAATTTGTATAAGTGATTTGCACAGCAAGCCTAGATATTTCATTTATCTTCAGAGCACTTCAACTGTATGTGTTTGCTTTACTGTTATAGTCTCATGATTTAAGGAAGAAGATTGAGTTTGATTGTCTTTGCCTTTTGGTATATCAAAGAAATTAAACACTGTTAATTGCTCCTACAAAAACCTTGTGTATACCTCACTGTAAGCCTTAGTTCTCCTTGCTGAGTTTTTTATTCTCAGGTATTTTGATGCTCAGATATGCAGATGACACCACCCTTATGACAGAAAGATAAGAGGAATGAACGAGCCTTTTAATGAAGGTGAAAGGAGAGACTGAAAAAGTTGGCTTAAAACTCAACATTCAAAGAATGAAGATCACGGCATCTGGTTCCATCACTTCACAGTAAATGGATGAAGAAAAAAATGGAAACAGTGACAAACTTTATTTTCTTGGGCTCCAAAATCACTGAGGATGGTGACTGCAGCCATGAAATTAAAAGATGCTTGCTCCTTTGGAGGAAAAGCTATGACAAACCTAGAAAGCATATTAAAAAGCAGAGACATCACTTTGCTGACAAAGATCTGTAAAGTCAAAGCTATGGTTTTTCCAGTAGGCGTGTATGGATGTGAGAGCTGGACCATAAAGAAGGCTGAATGCCAAAGAATTGATGCTTTTGAACTGTGGTGTTGGAGAAGACTCTTAAGAGTCCCTTGGACTGCAAGGAAATCCAACCAGTCCATCCTAAAGGAAATCAGTCCTGAATATTCATGGGAAGGACTGATGCTGAAGCTGAAGCTCCAATACTCTGGCCACTTGATGCTAAGAGCCGACTCACTGGAAAAGACCCTGGTGCTGGGAAATACTGAAGGCAGGAAGAGACGGAGATGACTGATGAGGAGAGGTTGGATGACATCACTAAGGCAATGGATATGGGTTTGAACAAGCTCCAGGAGATGGTGAAGGGTAGGGAAACCTGGAGTGCTGCATGCCATGTGGTAGTAAAGAGTCAGACACGACTGAGCAGCTGAATAATTTTGATGTCCCTTAGACTTTAACCTCATAAATTTCCACTGGACCAAACCCAGGTTGAGAATGTTGATCATGAGTCTCTTAAAATTTATGAACAATTATCAAGACTAATTTTGTTACACTTCTGACCCAGACATTAAGCTAGGGGCTGCCTTTAAGGGATCTGGGATGGCTTTCAGAAGCTTTATGTGTTTATCCACCTCTCCCCATGGAGCTTCACTCAGAAAGAACAGCTGCATTGAATTCCAAAAAACAAACTTCTAAACCATGAAATCACTAGATGCTAGGTGAGATGGGCCAACATTCTTATTTGAAAGAGAATTATAAATTCAAGCAGCATCACTTTGGCACTACTCACATGTGATGTGTATTTTATGGTTCATAATTAAGAGTATGAATGCATTTATGTCACCAGAGACCATACGTTCAGTTTTTACTAAATTGGATTCATAGAACTTGGATATATGAGGGTTATATTAAAGCTGGACAATAAAGCAAAGAAAACCTTACTTTTTTAAAGTGTAAATTGCTTGAAGAGAGAGCCTCAGAGGACATTGATTCCTTTTGTGTTTCTGCTAAAAATTTACTAGACCTTGGTGATAGTTTGCAAAAAAAAAAAAAAATGACACAATTCACACTTCCACCTACCTCTTATGACTTTCACTGTAAACTTTTTTTTTAGATTTTTTTTTAATATGGACCATTTTAAAAGTCTTTATTATATATTTTGTTACAATTTTGCTTCTGTTTTATGCTTTACACTTTTGGATTTTTTTTTTTTTTTTTTTTTTGCCACAAGGCATGAGGGATCTTAGCTCCCTAACCAGGGATCGAACCCTCACTCTCTGCATTGGAAAGTAAAGTGTTAACCCTGGACCACTGGGGAAGTTTCATCACTGTAAACTTTGTAGGGTTCTCCTACTCTGATGCTGAGTCTGGCCATGCGATTTGATTTGGTCAATGGATCTCAGCAAACATAACATAAACAGAAGGTTGAAAAGTGCTTGCATGACTGGTCTTCTCTACTCCTTGCTGCTGTAAGATTTTCAGAAGAATATTCCCAGGTTAGAATAATGAGAGTCACTGTAGTCATTCTGGACCATCTAGGTCTGCCAGCAGCCAGCCAATCTCCAGACACATGAACTAGCCACGTCAGGATGAGCACAGTTGCCTAAGTGACCCACAGCTGACTGCAGACAAGTAAGCCAACCCAGCCCGGATCAGCTAAGCCCCTCCAACACATAAGCTAAATTAACAGTTGTTGTGTGGGTATAACTGAAGCGTCATAACTGGGTGTTATACAGCATTATTGTGGCATTAGATATATGATACACCCTTCTCATCTTTTAAACAAATTTGAAAGTACCTTAATAGGTTCCACAAGGTTAATATGATGTAATAAAGACAGAAATACCACAGAAGAATTCAAAGTATCTTAAGTCAGAAGATTCACTTCGAGTGCCTGCTCTGCTACTTACTAGTTTTGTGATACACGGTAAAGTATTTAAATTCTCTGCACCAGCCAACTGGGTAATTGTGAGGATTAAAAGCTATGTTATGCCAAACTTGTGGTATGACCCTGGGCAAATTACTTAATTGCTTAATCTTACTTTTCATTACTAAAATTAGGTTTAGAATGGTTGTTATCCCTCTAGAGTAATTGTGAAGGCTTCTTTTTTTTTTCTCAAAAAAAAGTAGGGGGGGATATAAAGCACTTAACAGAGCTTAGCAGTTAGAAAGTGCTTAATGTATATTAAAATTTATCATTTTATTATTATTGTTTTATTATTTATTTAACCAGTGAAAGTGCTGAATTTGCATTAAAAAAACTAAAATAACTTTGCACACTAAGGTTTGAGTTTTACTCTGCCTAAATTAATGATAAGCTGATCAGCCCTGAAAATATTTTATTTATACAATCCTGTTAAAGAATATAACTTCTATATAAATTCTTTTTTATCTCTGTTGTAGCTGTGTAAATCTTTTTAAAATGCAATTTCTAGTTTTGTTTTCCTGACAAAATTCTCCCCCAAAACAGCATTTCCAATGGTGACAAATTGTGTACTCATATAGTTCCTATATCTGAACACTTTTTGCTACCTCACAGGAAAATAGATCTTTCATGTTAAAAATAAAGTCTGTTATTCTTGAAGGAAAAAAAATTATTATTTTATCTATTAACTACACTTTTCATTTTGACAACAAAAGCAGGGCATGGTGGCTGAAAGACTTCCGCTAAAATGCACTTGTTACTCAAGGAGGTCTTCAGGGCCCCAAGTGCAAGAATCTGTCTCCCATGGCCTCTTTTTTTAGCACAAATGAATTGTTTGATAACAAATTAGCTAACTGTCGCTTTGGAAGCGGAAAAAGTCTCCATAGTATGAATGAACTTTAAAATCTGGTGGTTTAACCCAAAAAAGCAGTGAGGTACACTATCTTTGTCAGCCAGAGGGCCCATATGAAATGCCTTGCAGGCAACCTGAGGTGGTGAGAGCCGTGTGGGTGAGATGGAGGACAGAAAAGGTCATCCTGAGTATTAGGATGCTGAAGGGGGAAGTGGGAGGTGAAGTTAAATAATCCTGGTGAATCATTTTAATGAAGGTTTTTAATATTTATTTATCTATTCTTTATCTGGCTGCCCTGGGTCCCAGTTGCATCATGTGGGATCTTTGTTGCAGGCTCAGTGGTGCCCAGGCTTATTTGCTCTGAGGTATGTGGAATCTTGGGGCTTCCCAGGTGGTGCGAGAAGTAAAGAACCTGCCTGCCGATGCAGGAGACATAGGAGACAGGGGCTCTTTCCCTGGGTCAAGGAGATCCCCCAGAGGAGGGCACAGCAACCCACTGTAGCATTCTTGCCTGGAAAATGCCTCAGACAGAGGATCCTGGTGGTCTATGGTCCACAGGGTCGCAAAGAGTCTTAACACACACACTCACGTGGGATCTTAGGTCCCCAGCCAGGGATGGAACCCGCACCCCTGCATCAGAAGGCAGATTCCAAAACACTGGACTTCCAGGGAAGTCCCTAATGAAAGTTTTAAAGTCATTATTTCTGAAATTTTTGTGACTTTCTTTTACCCTGCGTAAAATAAAGCAAGCTGTGTGAGGGCTCCTGTGAGATGGCTGATTGCTGCTACAAGTGATAGAATTTGGGCCTTTAGCAAGTCTACGCTGGTAGTGATGTAGGGTGGCAAAGACGAGTGTCAGAGAACGAAGAATGAAAAAGTCTACAGAGCTCAGTAGAACCAGATACAGACAGGAATCTTTTTCAGCCTAGAGGCAGAGAAGTGTTATAATATTCAACAGCTCTAGTATCTGAAGCCTGGCAAAATAAAAACAGGTGGCAATCAAATTCCAGAGGTTAACTGAGCCCTGCAAGACCTATAGAAAGGATTTCTCCATTTTTGTATACTGAGGATAATGATTAGAAATATTTTAGAATTTTATTTTTTACTAATGTGTGGCAATATGAGGAATAATGTCTTTGGGGAGAAATAAATACCCAAGAGAACATCTTTTCTACCTCTGAAAGTGAGCTGGAGCTAGGGAGAGCCCTCCAGCAAACTGTGCCCCAAGCTCCAAGACCTTCCAAGATGAAAAGCAGGAGAGATAGTTCTAGAGGGCAAGAGGCTGTCTCTGATTTAATGCACACAAACACAAATGGTCCAGAAGAGAGGATGAGGACAACAGGGGTAATGAGAAAAATTCTGTAAACAACAGAAGAGCAAATTATAAGGAAAGCATCACAACGAGACATATGATTTAAGAAATAAACAGTCACTCTTATAAGTTCTGTTTGGTCTGTGCAATTAACAGCCTTCATCTGCTACTGCTTACCAGTGACTCCATAGATTAGAATCATGTTATTCCCACTCCATACCTACAAAGGGATAAGCCATCATCACCTACTCACTTCTCTAAGAATTGATTTTTTTTGGTCTGCCTTTGGAGTTCCAAGCTGAATGGGCTGAACTTTTCTTAAATTTGATGGGAAAATCAGTTACAATCAAAATATCTAAAAACAGTAAGAGGTTTTGAATACTAGTCCCAGAGCTGTGAGCAGCCTGAACATGGACATTTAATTTCTCCTGGGTGAAAGCAAGGAGGCTCAATTAAAGAGAAGTTATTTGTTAGTAAGTTTATGACCAGAAACATAGCTCTATAAAAACGCTGCAAGGCAAGAATCAAAAGCAGCACAGAAATTACAACAGGAGTTTCTTTTTATAAAAGTACAGAAAATCCAGAAGTTTTTTCAGTGCCTTCAACAACAAGGTGGCCCTAAAATTTTAGCATGGATTTCCATTTATCCATTTGGTTTCCATAGAGCTAGATTAACACTGTCAAACTTATTTTTTTTCCAAAAGGGCTATAACGTTTAAAGTACAATTTCCCCCACAATCATATACACATTAACATTAGAATTGAACTTATTAATTAATTAGTTCAATAAACAGTTTGGAGCACCTGTTATATGTATTATTTTAGGTGCTGGGAATATATCATTGAAACCAGACAAATACACAGAAAAGAAAAATCCTAATTCTCATGGAACTTGCATTCTAATGGGGTGAACTGAACAAATACAAAGAATTAAGTAATTATTACTTAATAAACAGAAGTAAACAAACATATTAGAAGATATAAGTGTTTTGGAGAAAAATGGAGGGTCAAGGGGTCATGAGATATTTAAAGAAGAGTGACTCCATAGAATCCAATAGAGTCAGACACACATGACAAGCCCACAGCTAACACCATACTCAATGGTGAAAAGCCAAAAGCCTTTATTTTAAGATCAGTAACAAGACAAGGAGAATGTTGTGTCTTGGAAGTCAAGTGAAAGGAGGGCTTCAAGGAGAAGGGATTTAGGTGGATCAGCTGAGAAACGGCCATCAGATTTAGCGAAGTGAAGGAGGTAGAGGGTTGAAGGAGTGCAGTTCTCTCACTGCAGACAGAAAAGCTATCATTTGATAGAGAGGGAAGGGAAGAGGTGTCGGGTGGTTGTGGAGACAGGAAAGTATACAGCTGTTTCCCAGGAAGGAGGAAGAGCGAATGGGCCAGGGGTGTACAGTGGGGCTCCAGGTGTCAGGATTCCACTTGTGCCAGCAGCCAAGGATTTCAACTGGGGACTTCTCTGGTGGTCCAGTGGCTGAGAGTCTGCCTGCCAATTCAGAGGATATGGGTTCAATCCCTGGTTTGGGAAGATTCTACATGCCCTGGGAGCAAGTAAGCCTGTGTGCGCCACAACTTCCGAGACTGCGTGCCCTAACTATTGAAGCCTGCACACACCTAGAGCCCATGCTCTGCAAAAAGAGAAGCCACCACAGTGAGAAGGCCGCACACAATTAGAGAAAGACCCCGTGCAGCAACAAAGACCCAGCACAGCCGAAAATAATAAATTAATTAAATTTTTAGAAAGTATTTCAAGTGGGATGAGTCAGCCAAAGTATATGTTTACCTCCAAACACACTGAGCAGTGGAAGGTACCCTGGGAGTCAGCAGAGAGTGGGATTTAACCAGAATTGAGATGAGTGGGAGGAAACGAGAGAAGAAAGAGGAAATGAGAGAAGGCCAAGGACGTCAAACATCTGCACAGGGGCGTGATGACAAGTGCCCACAGAATGGAAGATGGGAAAAGAGGAATGAAGATAAGAAGAGAAGGAAGACAAGTGAAAATCAATGTGGTTTTAAGCCCCAATGAGAAGAAAAAATAAAGACTGCTGACATAAGGGCACCAGAGGAAGTGAAAAGGAAAAACAGGTGGTAGTTTGAATGTGGGATACTTAACATTAGAATATGGAGTCATATTTATGGGAAATGCCAAGACCAAGGGTATAAGCCTGAGTGTGAGGGGTGGGAGGAAGTTGTTGGACAAGATCTTAAGAGGAGAGGAAGTCAAAGAATTGAGAGTCCAGGGTATTGGAGAAATGATTTACATGGATATTGCAATCATGACAAATTGTGCCAAGAGCAACGTTTGAGAGTGAGCGCCATGTTAGGGGGAAGAAAAACACACAAAGTTCTTGAAATTTATTTTTTTTTACTGAGTGTCCAAGAATTTGTAAAATGACTTAAGGGACTAGATCAACAAGGAGCACACACCATGCTTTTCTTTGAATTGATTTAGGGGAAAAGCTTTAAGTTGTGTTCATATCCCTCATATTGCTAAGCACTTGACTCTCTCCGTTGCTTCTCTCCATGTGCTCTGGGCAACATGTTTTATTTTATTGACCAAAATTTCATTTACAGTTCAATTAATGCAGTGGAGAAAACATGGTACATGCCAAGCCATTCGATTCTTTATAGTCTGCACTGTGATTCTGGCAAGCCAAAGCCAATTAATTCATAAGAGAAAGCAAAGGAGAGAGAGATTTAGTTCATTCTTATTAAGAGCCAGTAATTCCTCCTCGTCATAAGAAAATCTATGGAAATATTGACACCAAAGTTATTGTATCTTAAGAGTTCAGGACCCTATTGAAATTTTAGCATTTTTCTAACTTAATTTGAAATATATTAAAAATACCAGCCACAAAACTTAAACTTGTATACATACATGCAAACACAGATAGGAAACACAAAGAATATAGTTGTGCTAAAAATATAGATGTAAAATAGGGTGCTTGATATCATTCAGCAAATACCATCCTTTGAATATTATTTGATTTTATCCATATTTCCTTCATTAGAGATTATAATCTACTATACACAGTGTGCTATCAATTTTGGTGTAAAATTTCTTGTCAACAGACTTCTTACAAATAAGATATAGTAACATAACTGATGTGTTTTCTGTCTACTAACAACTTTATAAAATAATTGATTGTTTTGCTTCCCTTCCATATGAAGGAAAAAGATGAGGTTTGGGATAAACAACAGTTATTTTTATTACTGCATATCCACTTAAAATAAAACCAACATAAGCTGTGGATAAATAAATATGCTAAGCTATGTGTCCTTGAACTGTTAAAGATGGTTTGACATCCTATAATAAAATTTTACTTTCAAATATTTCTTTGTGATGTAGACAGGATCACATAAATTTTTTAAAGTGACTTAAAAATAAATGGTAGTGTATCAGATTCAGGGTCAAATTGTAAGACATTTTCTTAATTTATTTTTACTTGTCAGAAAGAAGGGCTATTTAACATCCAGATAAAGTTGCTGATGTGAAAAGCCTATGAAATTATAAAAGGGATATGAGTTAGTCAGTAATACTAAAAGAAAAAATCAGTATTGAATTTTATCATATAAAGCATAACAGTGAAAACTTGAACAAACTTTAGAGGAAACTAAGTTGCATTTAATTGTAAAAGGGATTTATAATATTATATGAGATTTAAAGATAATGAGTAAATGAAATGGTAATCAAAAAATAAGAATTATTTATTTTTGCTTTACCCCTCTAATTAGAAAAAAGTTAATGGAGGCGATGGGATTCCAGATGAGCTATTTCAAATCCTAAAAGAGGATGCTGTTAAAGTGCTGCACTCAATATACCAGCAAACGTGGAAAACTCAGCAGTGGCCACAGGAATGGAAAAGGTCAGTTTTCATTCCAGTCCCAAAGAAAGGCAATGCTAAAGACTGTTTAAACTACTGCACAATTGTGTTCATTTCATATGTTACCAACGTAATACTCAAAATCCTTCAAGCTAGGCTATAACAGTACATGAACCAACAACTTCCATATGTACAAACTGGATTTTTAGAAAAAGCAGAGGAATCAGAGGTCAAATTGCCAACATCCATTGGATCACAGAAAAATCAAGAGAATTCCAGAAAAACAGCTCCTTCTGTTTCATTGACTACACCAAAGCCTTTGAATGTGTGGATCACAACAAAATATGGAAAATTCTTACAGATATGGGAATACTAGATCACCTTACCTGCCTCCTGAGAAACCTGTATGCAAGTCAAGAAGCAACAGCTAGAATGGAACATGGATCAGTGACTGGTTCAAAATTGGGAAAGGAGAGTCAAGGCTGTGTACTGCCACCCTGTTTATTTAACTTATATGAAGCATAAATCATGTGAAATGTTGGGCTGGATGAAACACAAGCTGGAATCAAGATTGCAGGGAGAAACAGCAATAACTTCAAATATGCATATGATACCACCCTTATAGCAGAAAGCTAAGAGGAATTGAAAAGCCTCTTGATGAAGGTGAAAGAGGAGCATGAAAAAGCTGGTTTAAAACTCAACATTCAAAAAACTAAGATCATGGCATCTGGGCCTATCACTTCATGGCAAATAGATGGAGAAAAAATGGAAACAGTGACAGACTTTTTCTTGGGCTCCAAAATCATTGCAGGTGACGACTGCAGCTATGAAATTAAAAGACACTTGCTCCTTGAAGGAAAAGCTATGACCAACCTAGACAGCATATTAAAAAGCAGAGACATCACTCTGCCTACAAAGATCTGTAAAGTCAAAGATACAGTTTCTCCAGTAGTCATGTACAGATGTGAGAGCTGGACCATAAAGAAGGCTGAGCACTGAAGAATTGATGGTTTTGAGCTGTGGTGTTGGAGAAGACTCTTGAAAATCCCTTGGACAGCAAAGAAATTAAACCAGTCAATCCCAAAGAAAATTAGTCCTGAATATTCATCGGAAGGACTGATACTGAAGCTGAAGCTCCAATACTTTGGCCACCTGATGCAAAGAGCTGACTCATTGGAAAAGACCCTGATGCTGGGAAAGATTGAGCACAGAAGGAGAAGAGGGTATACAGGACAAGATGGTTGGATGGCATCACTGAGTCAATGGACATGAATTTGAGTAAGCTCCAGGAAATGGTGAAAGACAGAGAAGCCTGGTGTGCTGCAGTCCATGGGGTCACAAAGAGTTGGACCTACACTTAGCATCAATTTAAATACATCTTTTACTATCTTATGACTTAATTAAGACTATGATTCAATTCCTAATAGATGTGAATCTTCAGATTTATTTTTTTTCTCCTGTCCATCATTATTCTGTTGTAAAGTACAAAACAGATGGAGTACCTATATTCTCTGGAATCTGAGCCATCATAATTTCCTAATCACCCTGTTTTCCTGACTCACAACTCCATCAAGCCTTGGGCTACTGGATGTTTAATTCATACGTATTTGGCAAGGTTTATCTCATCTGCAACTTGAATAATACATCCTCCTATAATTCAAATTTGTGTTACTACCACCAACACAACAATAATATAAGTGCAACATCTTGTGTATGAAATGGAAATGCTCTAAAAAGGAACACTTTAAAAACAAAAGTATAAAGCCAAACATCTCAACTGTTTCCTGAAATCTGTGCCAGGTCTAACATTGAGTCAAATGCAGCTGCCAACCTCTCCTGCTTTTGAAGTTCCACGTGCTTCATCTCTTCTTTCTTAGGGCTACAAAATCCATTCCACCTTACATCTCCCACAATGGGAGTGGAGCAAAAATGAAGAATTTCTACCACTCTCCCAATCTCACTAACTCTTTGGAGTTCTACAGCAAGGAGTCCACATGGAACCCAGTTCTGTACAGGACATTGTCAGTTATACTCACAGACAACAGAAAATACTGGCCAATTTTTTTTTCAATTCCACTATCACTTCCCATCATGAGTTGTGAATCATGTAAAGCTGACCGTAAAATCTCACCAAAGCCTATACTGATGCTCATTCACTCTCAGAGTGCTGTTCCAACTCTGAGTAAGAGGCTAGAGAAGTATTCTAGTTCTAACAATGTATCCCTACTGAGTTGTCCCCTTTCTGATGTGAAACATGGAGTCTTGGAATCCAGGTTATGATAAGAACTGCTAGAAATAGGAGGAAACCTCAAATAAAAAAAGAGGAACCTCCACACAGGCATGGTGAAGTATGTAAAATGGAAAGGCATGTGCTATCAATTTCCTCTTCTTACTTACAAGTTGAACCCCCAAATGCTAATAGCGTGCATGGGCCCCAAGAATCGAGACCGCATAGACCAGCCTTCATTGTGAGTCTCTTAAATTCTAGTCAGTGCAATACATTCAGAAGTTGTGGAGAAACTTTTAGCAAGTACTCTGCTGCCAAAATAAAGATGAAATGTTTTAAGCTGAAAGGCGTTTTGGACCACAAAATGGAAGTCAAAATAAAAGTTGATGAATAAACTAGGTAGATGAGGGAGTATAGATACCTGTATATGTATGGCTGCATCCCTTTTGCTGTCCATCTGAAACTATCACAGCATTTTTAAACAGCTATATTTCAGTACAGGATTCCCAGGTGGCTCAGTGGTAAAGAACCTGCCAATGCAGGAGACATAAGCGATGCAGGTTTGATCCCTGGGTCAGGAAGATTCCCTGGAGAAGGGCATGGCAACCCACTCCAGTATTCTAGCCTGGAAAATCCCATGGACAGAGGAGCCTGGCAGTCTACAGTCCATAGGGTCACAAAGAGTCAGACAGGACTGAAGTGACTTAGCAGACATGCACACATATACCAGTACAAAATAAAAGTTAAAAAAAAAAAAAAGAAAAACAACTAGGTAGAAGAAACCTTGACCTGAATGAGCAAGAAAGGCCTGGATCTCTTATCCAGCCTTTCACATTAAAGAAAAATAATTGTGTCTTATTTCAGTCATTGTTATATATGTTGTTTGTCACAGGCAGATGAAACTAATCATAACTAATACATTAGAGAAGGCTAATTGTCTCATTTTATTAGACGCATTCAGAAACAATTATGAAAACCTCTCTTTCACAGGTGTTCCTATGAGATGATTTCAACATTCTATGTATTTCAAGGAGTATAATAACACTGGGGAATGTAATTAATTCAACCCATTTTGCTCCCTCATCCATCTTCTCTGAATCCTACAGTTCCCTTTTAAGCTTTTAATGCAGCGTTGTAATCATTACAAATGTTCACAGCATTTCTGCTTCACCTTCCAGACATCTGTGGGCCTGCCCTTCCCTGACCACTTGAATCAGATGGCTCTATGGCTAGCTTGGCCAAGGAAATACGAGCAGAAGTAACACATGTCACTTCCACAAGAATGCTTTAAGAACCTGTGTGTCTTTCACAGTGCCCACTTCCTCCCACAGTAGAGATTATAAGAGTATTTACCAAGATTGTACCTCTGTCACTTTGAATCCCTAAATAAATGTTATGATTGACTTTTGCAGCCCAAAGAAAAAAATGACGCAAGATAAGAACTAATCTTTATTTCATTGAAACACTAATTTGGGGGGCGGGGAATGTTGTTCTTGCAGCAAAAATTAGCCTATCCTGACTGATATATGCAATTCTCTGAGCATATATTATGACGCAAATCCTCCTGTGCATGACTGTGTATGGAGAAGAAGGTGGAGAATTGAATTTAACACTTTCTTTTTTCTTTTTTTTTTTGAGATGGACAAGTTATTTAATTAGGTTCTTTCAACAAGTTCAGAATACTACTTTGTGAGGATAAATTCCATTTGTGAGAGAAAACACAGAGCGGAGGTAGCCCTAGAGCTGAGGGACAGCTTTGATTCTTCGCAGAATTTGTGAGTCCACAGCTTTCTGATCAACCTTGCGCTGCTCTGTTATCTCATATTTCTCTCTCTCTGTGTCGAAGATCTCACCCTCCTGGTGTCTGGGCTTACGCAGCTTCTTCTTCTTGAAGTAAGCGTCAGTGAGATGTTCCGGGATTTTCACACCACTGATATCGATTTTGGTGGAAGTGGCAATGACAAATTTCTGGTGTGTTCTACGCAGAGGAACTCGATTGAGGGTCAGAGGCCCAGTCACAAGTAGCAAGCCACTGCCCAGCTGCTTCAGGAAAACGACCCTCTTGCCTCTGTGGCACCCGGTGAGGATGATCAGAATGGTCCCAGGGGTGATGCTGGCACGCAGCTTCCTCACGTGCTTACTGAAGGGTTTTTTGCCGTGACTCAACAGTTTCCAAGGCACATCTTCAGTAGGGTAATACCTAGGCATTTTGCGAAGTTTGACCACTCGGGTACCACCATTCTTGTCACCACCAACTGGTTTTGTGACAGTAGCAAGAACCCGAACCTTCTTTTTCTTTTCGACCTTGGATTTAGCTGCCGAATACTTTCTCTTGTACAGGGCCTTTCTGGAGTACATGGCTGATCGGGAGTACCTGCCAATTCCTCTGACCAGGACAGGGTTTCGGCTGCAGTGAGGCTTCCCCTTCTTAACTTTCTTCACCTTTTCCACGTTTTTAGCCTTGTTGCCAGCATCAGCCTTCTTGGCTTCAGGTTTTTTCTCCTTAGCATCTGGCTTTTCAGCCTTTTCACCCGCCATCTTGCAAGATGGGAAACGAATTTAACACTTTCTTAAAGATTGAACCAACTGAAATGTCAAATTTCTTTCCTAAGGGTTTTCTGTCTCCACTGGACTCTCCAGTATGACCACACAAACACTTTCGCATCTCTCTTCCATCCCAAGTATCTTCCAATATGTGCCTTTTCAAAACATTGACTCATGTATCTTCTTAGTTTGGTTTCAGAATATCTATGAAGGTAACTCTCTACTACCTCCCTCCACCTACTCATAGCTCTCATCACTTATATTCCGATCATTTCCAAATCCCCTGCAGGTCATATCCCTACCACTCTGCTGAAAACACTGTCTGTAAAAATATCAATGACTTCGTACTTACCAAAACTACAGGCTTCATCCTCCTCAACTACTTTGTCCCTTGTGCCCCTGATGATGTTTCTCCATAGTTTAATGATAAAGCTCCTCTAGAGAGGCTTTTCTTGGCCCTCTTATCTTACTAATCACTTTTCTCCATCTCCTTTCTTGATTGCTTTTTCTGACCTCAGCCGCCACCAAGATTCTTCCATCAATCTCCTTTATATTTACTCCTTTTTTTTTTTTTTAACCTCTCCAGATGGGCTCATCAACCCAATCATTTATGAACTGATGTCTCAAAATCTGTATCTATAGCCCCCAAATCATTTAGCAATTATTCACAAACTTCACAGAGCTCTAGGTTCTCATAACTAAAGCAGAAATCATTATCTTCTGCCTCAACTGGGAGCTGCTTCTTCTGTTTTCTGGGCTTCCCTTGTGGCTCAGCTGGTTAAGAGTCAGCCTGCAATGAGGGAGACCTGAGTTTCATCCTTGGGTTGGGAAGATCCCCTGGAGAAGGGAACAACTACTCACTCCAGTATTCTGGCCTGGAGAATTCCAAGGACTGCATAGTCCATGGGGTCGCAAAGAGTTGGACACGACTGAGCAACTTTCACTTTCTTCTATTTTCTACCATATCGCAACCTAATGTGCTAAAAACCCCAGTGATTCTGGACTCCTCTTTCTCCCATCTCCAATCAGGTCCTTCAACCTCTTTCTTTCTCTGCATTATAATTGGTAATTCTTTTGTTCATATTTGTTTTGTCTCTACTTGCTCTCTGCATAGCCTCCTTACTGATCTCTCTGCCTCTTTGTCTACTCGTGTGAACTCATTTATGGCATACCTAAATTATCTCCCTCAATATTTGATTATATATTTCCTATAAAATGGAATGAAAATTATTATTGCATTACAAAACTCTTTAAAACTGACTTTATAACACTTTTGTTTTACGTCCTACACTATCCAGCAAAAAGTTGGACACGACTGAGTGACTGATAATACCACCTATCTAATGCTATAATCCAAAACCTCAGATGGCTTTGTATGATTCAAATCCACATATAATTCTTGAGGTTCCTCTTTTTTGCTGTATTTCTTTACTATCCTTTATGTTTCCATTTCCCTGTCTCCTCAACTAGACCATGAACTACTCTCTGCCTCATTAAACTTGGTATTTGCAATAAGTGGTCGATCTCTTTATCCACCTATCTATTCTAAGCAATAAAAAGTTCTAAGCTTCTATCATTTTTGTAGTAAAACAAACAAACAAAAAAACTGTCATAATTTCTTTCAACTTTACTACATTTTTTTTTCTTTCATCAAGCTCAATGTAAAAACTAGTTTTCACTCTTTGTGAAAGTTCATGTAATCAAAAAGTAACTATTTCCAATAGGCAAAATTATTTTATGATCTTTTATAAAAGAGGAGAGTCAGTGCTGAATTACTTAGAAATGGTTTCAGAATGATGTAAAGTAAGAGCTATAATGAATAACTTGTCCATACTTTGTATGCTGAGACATTTTTGAGCAAATCTTAAAAGCAATGCATAGGAATTTAGTCATGAGACTTTCAACAATATTAATGGGATCAATGCTCCTTAAATCCCCTGACACAGCTCTGAAAACATCCCACATGCTTCAGGGATGTCTTTGTGACTTAAAATTCTGGCTTTAGTTTCAGGTTGCAGATTTCAGGAAGCAATGATGTGTTTGATATTGACAACCTTGTGGCCTCAATTATAGAATAACAAGATATCAGGTTTTGATGATAACCTAGAGACAATTCTGTCTGATACTTGAATTCTTTCTAAAACACTGGTCAAGGAATTATGCTATTTCTATCTGAGCAGGAAAATCATTGCCTCCCAAGTGTCCGTTTCATTTAGACAAACCAGAGACAAAGATGAAAGTAATTTATGATGGTGAAAGATATAATTTTTAAGACTTTAAAAAGAAAGTTTTTTTCTTCCAAATACTCAAGCTACCTAAGTACCCCAGTAAAGCTTCTAATGATAGTTGCAGGTCACATGAAAAAGAGCCTTCATATTTATTTAGTGTGGGCTCATTAATATTAGATCAGTCTTGGAAGAGATCTCTCTACAGTTAACCGGCATGGGATAGCTCTTGTTCACAGATATCCTTGTTGTTACTGCTGCTCAGCTGCTAAGTTGTGTCCGACTCTCTGCGATCCCATGGACTGAAGGACATCAGGCTTCCCTGTCCTTCACTATCTCCTGGAGTTTACTCAAACTCATGTCCATTGAGTTGGTGATGCCATCCAACCATCTCATCCTCTGTTCCCTTCTCCTTTTGCCTCCAATCTTTCCCAGCATCAGAGACTTTTCTGATGAGTTGGCTCTTTGCATCAGGTGGCCAAAGTATTGGAACTTCAGCTTCAGCATCAGTCCTTCCAATGACTATTCAGGGTTGATTTCCTTAAGGATTGACTGGTTTGATCTCCCTGCTGTCCAAGGGACTGTCAAAAGTCTTCTCTAATATCACAGTTATCAGATATCCTTATGATAAGACATTTGTAAAAATTTCTCCCCAGATGGCACATCTTCATCTATATCTAGTTGGTAGGAATATTCAGGAAGTTTAACATAAAAATTCTTTATTTTGAAGAGCCAACATGCTGTGGAGTTTTCTGAAACTAATATTTTCCTTTCAGGGATATTCTACATAACCAAAATCATTCTTAGATTCAGTGGAAAATTCTGCAAACTCTACGTGAGCCCCGTCTTGATTTATATCTGCTGAGAGGTTCAGCAATTGTGTAAAACTTAACAACCAGCATTCCCGAATTCCCCATTCTTTTACCTTGGTAGTCAAGAACTGAAATATATTTATGTTTGAAAAAATGTTTCTTTCTAATAATATTTATGGCACCATTTTTCTCTTGTCAAAATCATCTTAAGAAACTTCTGTAACACTAAACTTCCACTAAATGTGCCACCAGTTTAAGCCAAAAGCATGTCAACAGCAAACATATTTTAACATGAACTATAATCTATATCTCCATAGAGATGGCTGTTTCTAATGCAGGATTCTGCCAGAGTGCCAACCTAAGAAAAAGCAAACCAAATCTATTTTAAGTGGAGAACAAAAACTAGAGTTCAAAGAATGGCAGCTACAATCTGAGCATTTTACAGTCTGTTTCATAAAGTAACTAAAGAGTGTGCTTTTGATGTATCATTGCTTCCCTTAGCAATAAGCAGGATCTTCGTATCTTGAAAGCAATCAGAATCCCTAGTCTAAATTATCTTAACCTGAAGTTGGCCTTTACACAAAGGTCATTATCATTTAAATATCTAAATTTTCAATAAAACCTTCTTGGGAATGAAACAGGAAGCTCTCAGATTGAAAGTCTGGGCCTTTGTAGAGAAAACCTACCATGATAATAATGTAAATTAAGAATGTGTATTGGAAAATATACATTATTTTGTTTTAAAAGGACTGAAATATATTTGAGAAACAAGTTCCGAGTTCTGCTGACCCAATAGGTCAGGCAGAATAACAAATAATGCCACTGGGAACACGGACGAAAGATGATAGAGGAAGTTCTCTGGATTTTTGGAATATTTAGGGGATAAGAGGCAAGGAAGACAGATGAAGGACATGATAGAATAACCTAAGACATTTCTCCTGAAGAATGGATGAAGAAAGGGAAAAATATGTGACTATAAGGTATTAAAATAGACCCACAACTGGACTTCAAATGCCTGTGAGGAAAAGTTTGCATCTAACATTGAAAGAATAGACAGTGTGAGACACAGAAGATGCCTCACCTTTAGGAACCAAGAAACTGAGCCCTGGCATGCTTTTAGTCACATTCTCTGAAAACAGATTCGACCCAGTCATAGCAGCCAAAATACATTGCAAAATCTTTAACCAGAATAGCTTGTGATTGGATTATTAAAGCATGGACAGGCATTGTGGGAGAAATTGACATACAGGTAGGAGGATGAAAAAGGATGCAATGAAATTAAAATTAAAAATCATTGTGATTAGTTTTGTTAATTTATGCCTACCCTAGTTGAATACAAAAGAAACTAAATTTTATTTATCCTTCCTTGACATATACATGTCTATTTTTGTTGTTATATAAGTGTTATCATATGTTTTAGTGTTCAGTTGGATGACACACGTGTTTGTCTTGGTGATGAGCTAAGTGAACACAGGGAAAGTTTTTTAGGCAAACTCTCCAAAGAGGGGAGGTGGAGTAACATTATTTGAATATTGGTGACTTAAATGGACATTTGTACTCCAGATTTATGTGGTACACTGACTTTTTTCAAACATAACTTCTACCCTCTGGGCAAATGATTAACCTTCAGTGTTGGAATGCTGGGTCTATGTCATTATGTGCACTTAGACTTGTACATCTCTTTCACCAAGTGACCACTCTAAAGACATATATAGAACAAGACCCAAGCGAGTTATTATTTGTCCATAACCTCAACACACTGGAGTAGTCTTTACATGCTCTCTAGTTTTAGCAAAACCAAAGTATGGAGGTTCAAAGAAACTTCTAACATGTATGATTATCTTTGTCCAAAATTACCCTTGTAATTATATAATTGAGCTCACAGGGCCATGGTGGAAGGGCATTTCATCTAAAACTTATCTCAAATCACTCTTTTGTGGGCAAGCTTTCTCTAGCCACTCTTCAAAATCCAGCAGGAAAGTTGCCTAATTTAGTCTAGACTGTAGCGTTCTCAAGTAAAAATAAAGTTCTTTAAACAATAGCTACAGAGGAAAAATTCTTCCTAATTTATACAAGCACCAAAATTTTAAACTTTATAGTTGATCTGGTTAGGTATCAATAATAAATAGTACCTAGAGTGAGTCTTTAACTTGTGTTCTGAGTATTGCAAAAATAAAGTTTCATTCTCACTCTCTTTTGAGAACCATACACATTTTTATGCCTCCTTATACAAAGTGAACTATAAGGTTTTTATAACAAATTCTAGCTCCTCTTGCTAAAAATAGAAAGTAAAACGTTCCATCATGTGGTTACGGTCTAAACCACCTGGATGTTCTTCTGTGTTCATTAGTACTTCCTTAGAGTCCAGTTTTCTCTGATATACAGACTTTGCTTGTCACTAACTGTAGGCTTCATGGGAGTAGATTGTAAATGCAGGAATGAATGCATATGGCTTGCATCTCTTTGTTGCTTCCCTGCGTGTTTGCTTGTTTGCTCTCTTGGCTACAATTATTTTCCATTGTTAGTCACTATATTCAATGAAAAGGGAAATATTTCTCTCCATAGAAAGAATAACTTTAAACTTGATGGGGAAAATGAAAATGAACTCCTTTATAAGGCTATTATACTCTTTATATAACATATCCCTGGCAGGCATAGGTATCGCTTTTCTTAAAGAGAATACAATGAGGTGACTCATCTTTATCTAAAGAATATTGTGAGGTGGAAGGTACAGTGGATGCCAATTCTTTTCCTTCAACTCTTTTCCTTCTTCACACTTGCCTATGGGAATTTCATTCACACAGATACACACTGTGTGTATCAGATCATGTGAATCAGATCATGCACTCTGTTTCTTGTAGGAGCTTGCATACCTTCTGCGACTTCATGCTATGGTGATAGTTCATTGATTCAGAGATGAGCACTGGACCCCAGATGGGCCTGTATGAGTACTTAACTGGAAATTTTGCAACAGGGACTGAAGAACTCAACTTTAGTTTATATGATATAAAGGAAGGGTATTGGCCATAGGCTGGTGCCATTGACTAAAGAAGTAGAGAAAAGGAATTTGTGATAAAAGGAAAGAATGAGTCAAACAAAACACAGTAAGGCAAAGGTATTAGAATAATGTTTGATTGTTTTAAATATCTAGCCCTAATCCTCTATCCAGGTTTGGTAATACTTGGATGTTCCTATCCCCCCTATTTTGAACTGGTTGAATGTTACTAGCAAACTAAACAGGCTGAAATGAAACATTAGCATATAGCTCATGTGATCTTAAAAGGTAGGATGGATGTCTTACTTTCAGGAAAATGGTACCCACTAGTGTATTAGATTCTAACTCTCCGGACCTCCTTCTCCTTAATCCAGGAAAAGGCAGTTGACTTTAACGAACAGGATGCCATGAGCCTTTGTCACCCCCAGGAGCTAAACTGCACTGTTCACCGAGAGGCAGATGCTTCATAGTCCCATTATATTCAGTGCTTCACTCTCAGGATGATAGCGCTTAACATGGACTAATTTATAGTTCTTACCAAGGTAGCCTGAGCCAAGCAGCTAAGTGAATTCTCTAAAAGGACCTCCAGATAAGCCTGATAGAAGATAGACTGATATAATAAATTTCAGGTAAAGGTATATGTGAAAGACACTGAGTAGCAAAAGCAAGTTTTGCTAATAAACATAGGATAATATTTTTAACCTCTTAATACCAAATATTATGCAGATAACACTGGCTTGGCCTTTTCTAAATTTTCTTTCCTTACAGTTGCTTCTGGTTGCCTAGCTACTAGTTACAGGGTTCTCTGCAGTGCTACCTTATAAAATTTTCTACTCTGAGAAGTTTAAGGTGGATCTGTGTTTGGATCTGCGCTTTATAAGGCAGGGCCCACAGCAAAATCCACTCAATCCCAAGACTTAAGTTAATGAAACCAAGAGGGGTAGGATTGACTTACACATCAAAGAAAGTGCTTACATGATGTGATTCTGGGTGACCCTCTTCACACCCCTTCCTCATCTATTGATTCATAAAGAAATTCCATCATTCTCTTAAAAAGTTAATCCATTATGAATGAAAATCCCCAACAAAAGGCAATGTATTACACCTTGATGGAAATGAACAATCTGAATATTTATTGAGGAGTGAAAGGAGGGGGTGGCATGTACACTTCCCAGACCTGTGGGTTGATAAAACAGTACCAAATAGGGAGACTGCATTTGCCAAAAGTAAATTCTTTAAGTTGATGACTTTTACTTATTTTCCACCTTACTGGAAGGGATTAAATGACATTTGTGAATGTTTTAAAGACGTGAATGGAGATTATCAACAAAATATTGGCTTTAAATACTCTTTCGAAAAGTTTCAAGAAACTGATATCTAGGTGATAACAGTCTCTGAATTACTGGTGACTGTTGACCAAAGGACTATTTTTAATGTAGGTATGATTTAACGAGCACATATTCTAAGAGACATTACACAATAATGCTTCCCTTGATGATCTTAATCACATAAACATAAAATTATTGCTAAATTATTAAAGTGCAACCTCCTTCAAAGGGGAACCATGTAACAGTTGATTTCTATTTTTCTTTATGTGCTTAGAACAGAAGCTGGGAAACATGACACTAAACACTCCAACTTTTGAAAATTATTTAAAACAAGATAGCAAAAAATCTAGAAACTGTAGGTTCAGTGAGGTTATTTTGTATTTAGTCTTCTTCTTAATCATAATCTTAGATTTTCTTTTCCCTAATTCTTTAATAAGATTATGAGACATGGGAAATCATGCCACCCACTGGAAATATAACCTTTTTTGAATGTTATAATATTTTGTGAAAGTCAAATAGTTAACATGTGTGCTTTCATCTTGACCCTAACACACAGAATACTAGGGAAGAGTTTCTTGACCTTAGATATAGCCATAAACCTCTGAACACAAAACATGCATTAATCACTCACAAACTTCATGTTCTTAGGAACATAGTTCTGAAAATACTGGTTTAAATTTTCCCACATTTTTTCACCAAGAAATACATCCAGCTATCTCAACACTTTCCTTCCTAATGTTCAAGGCTTCATTTTCTTAACTGGAACAAAAATTATCATGACCGCCCTCCTCCCTTCTCACAACAGCTGTGCTTACAACATGGAGAAAGATTTTCTTCTGGCTTTCTGTTCAAGAATCGTACCTCTCAATAAAGAGCTCACCAAAAACCTAGGTAAATCTTTTAACACTTCAACATTGAGATAGGTGACTTTATTAAGGGTTATTATTTAAAAATCCACTTTTAATTTTTGAAATTGATATGTTTCAAAACATATTATGAAAATTCCAAATCTGAGTCACTCACAGTCTCACAAGGACTCCAGCATCAGGGCTGCCTATATTCATGCCCTTCACTCTCACTGTTCTAGAATAACCTCACTTCCAAATATTTGTTGGAAGTCTTTTCTGAGTCCAGACAAATTTTCTCTACTTAAAGATATACAAGGAAGGCAAGGTAGAAGATAAGAAGGAGGTAGGCAATTCCCTGCCCCCAAGTGTCTTACAATAGGGGCTTCCATAGTGGCTCAGACGGTAAAGAATCTGCCTGCCAATGCAGGAGACACAAGTTCGGTCCCTGATTGGGAAAGAGCCCCTAGAAAAGGAAAGGGCAACCCACTCCACTATTCTTGCCTGGAAAATCCATGGACAGAGGAGCCTAGAGAGCTACAGTCCCTGGGATCACAAAAGAGTTGGGCATGACGTAGCTGCTGGGAGCCGTCAGGATGCCCCCTTGCTCGGATGACAAGGTCACGAGACTAAGAAAGTAATTGCAAAGCTGACTTTCTTTATCAGGGCATCCTGGGCAAGCCCCACCCTGGTATTTTTCTTGGAAGTTCTGTCCATGCTCGGAACATTGGCTCATCTCAGTAGGTCAGTCACAGTTGGAAAGAATGCATCCTGAGATAATCCCCCCAGACCTTATTGACCAGAGGATCCTGGAAGGCGGATCACCTTCCCTGGGGGCTAAGGAGGAATGAAAGGGACATTTAAATAGGTTACTACTCCTCCTACTAATTACTGGGGAGTTTACCAAGAGTTCTCTGGGGGTCATGGCAAGGCCACCACCAGAAAGGCTCTACTTGGGTCACCTTTCCACCTCCCACTCCCCCCACCACTCCAGGGAGGAGGTTCTCTTCCTTGAAGAAATCAGGCTCGATTGAGACTTAGGAATGCTCATAATTGTGGCCAGCATAGTTGGAGATATTGATTGCTTTAGGATATGTAGACATAGGAATTCATTATAGTAGTTATAAGGTTAATAGGGTTTTATTGCTAAAGCAGTGCTGCTTGACTGTCTCTTAGTCCTCTTTCCTCTCTCTAAACTGTCTCTTTGTCCTCTTTCCTCTTTTCTCATAAGAACTGGAGTAGGTTACTAGAATAAACAGTCTCAAGCTTAAGCCCTTCCCTCTAGCTTCTACATAGTTGTACCTGATAAGAGAAATGTAACCTTTCTACTTAGATTGATGTACTTATCTTGATTGAATGAAGTATACTGAAGACATTCAAATGGTAAACATACTATTGTTAAATCTAATTACATAAAAATCTGACTTCTGCAAAGGGAATGTTTCATGATAGTTTGGGGAATGAACTCAATGATAAGGTTGCTATGGGAGGTAGAAAACAAAAAATTGTATAGAATGATTGGGGATGTCTTTTGGCTATAAAACTGTAAACCAACAACAATAAACTGAGAGACTGCTCCATCACCACACACCGACTCAGCTCAGTTCTTCCGCCGATGCCACTCATCCTTCAAGAGCCCCGGACCCCGCCGAGGCTGGACCCCGGCACGTAGCGACTAAACAACAGTAAAAGTATCTTATAATAAATACACTAACAAATAGACAGTTAGCAAGGAAATAAACCTTCTACCCTAAATTTTCCATCCCCAAGTCTATTTCCAGGGAAACCTTGCCTCTGATGGTTACGCCCTGTCACTGGGCCTCTGTTATTTTGGGATCTGATGACTCCCTTTGCTATCGTGAGCCCAGTTCTTTAAGACGGGGCTCCCCTCCTCTCAGCCCTGGCTTGTAGGTGACAGCTGCCCCTTCTTGGTGATGCAGGTGGCCCCTGGACTAATGCATTCTCAGCGATGCTGGCAGACAGTGTCCTCTCCCTTTGTACATGACCATCTGGAGAGATTCCCTGCCTCACTTATGTGAGTTTTCTGAGCCTTCTTCTACCATTTTCAGCAGCATTTGTGGCATTTTTATCACACTTAGAAAAGGCCAATACTCTCTCCAAAATTTCAAGAGTCAGAGCAGCATCATGTCAGTTCCACAGCCTTTGCCAGGTAATTAAATCTTCTAGTGTGGGAAAATGCTTTGTATCAACAAACTCTTCTTTATCTGGCCTTCAGTAACAGTTGTCTTGTTCTAGTACTCTCATAATCCAGTCTGAGAGACACCATCAGACCCCTGCCAGGAGGGGTTGGCTAGGACTTTCAGCTGTTTATTTCCTCCCTTTAGAGGCTCAGCACTTCATCTCTCTAGCCAGTTCATTCTATAACTTCACTCTAGTGACCTAAAGGAGAGGGGAAGGGTTATATTCTAAAGGTCAGGGTGGGAATCTGTCCCATTTTGCGAAGCAGAGGCTTTTCATCATCTTCAATCAAGTAGAAATAGGAGGCATGAACCACAACTACAAGCACAAATGCTTCACAAAAAGCTTGAATTATCATGTTTTCCAGTATATACTTACCTGGCAGGGGAGGTGCCATGATCAAGAAGGTGGTTCTCCCAGGAAGAGGCTTAGCCATTGCACTGCAGGTGTGCTGACCTCTGTGATTTCCCCAAATGCAGGAAACTTGACGGCATAGTTTCTGGTAGTGGGGGACTGTGTTCACGCTCTTTTTTTTTTTTAAGAGCTTCCCTGATAGCTCAGTTGGTAAAGAATCCACCTGCAATACAGGAGACCCCAGTTTGATTCTTGGGGAAAATCCGTTAGAGAAGGGATAGGCTACCCACTCCAGTATTCTTGGGCTTCCCTGGTGGCTCAGCCGATAAAGAATCGATCTGCAACGTGGGAGACCTGGGCTTGATCCCTGCGTTGGGAAGATCCCCTGGAGAAGGGAAAGGTTACCCACTCCAGTATTCTGGCCTAGAGAATTTCATGGACTGTATAGGCCATGGGGTGCAAAGAGTCAGACACAACTGAGCAACTTTCACTTTCACTTTCCAGTATATTAGTCCAGACTTTGCTGTTGTTGTTCAGTTGCTAAATTGTACCCGACTCTCTGTGACCCAGTGGATTGTAGCATGTCAGGCTCCTCTGTCCTCCACTATCGCCCAGAGTTTGCTCAAATTCATGTTCATCATCTTTTCTCTTTGGTGACTAAGAACATCAGTTACTGGAGCCATGTCCACTGCCAAGTCTATCTGCTGAGGAGAGAATGGACGCCCCAGAGAGAGAAGCAGAGAAGAAAGAAGAAAAGTAGACTTTATACATTTCCATCTCTGGATTCATTTGTCTCTACCGCCGACATCGAACATACATTTTTATAAGTGGGTCACACATTATATTACTGGGTCATACATTTTTATTACTCTGATTCAAGTTGGATGTGTGTCCCTTGCAGCGAACATACTCAACCTGGACATATATTTAAAATAAACCCATTTCAAGCAGTGGGACAGTTCCAGATAATATTCTTGAATGTTTAAGAAGAATGTCCTTGAAAGGTCATCTAAGTCATTCTTTTGCCTTCAAGCAGAATGACACAAACTACCCAAGAACGCATGTCGATTTTTAATAAATGCCATCTGTTGGTGACATATGCCTGTGGGATTTGCATGTGTAAATTATAATTATGAGACACTCAAAAAAAAAGACAATTATACATTTTTATCTCTTTCTCTGTAAAGTGATGAGTCATGTTAAACAGTGCCTACTTTGTTTCTCTTTCTGAAAGAGCATCATCAATTACTTTAGTGAATGATGCAAAACAAAGCTGAAAGTACTTTAATGAGACAATATCAAAATTTCTGCATTTTAAAAATATACTCAACTATCAACAAAGTTTCAGTTTTACAAACTCTTACCTTTGACAAAGACTTATTTTCTGCCATCATCAGTGCCTTATAGAAGAAGAAACAAAAGTTCACGAAAAACACTCTCTTCCCAGAACAGTATGACCTCATTTCTGACATTATCAAAGATGCTTCCAGAAAACACTTCACACACCAGGGCAATGTTGAAGTTTCCTCCATGAGAGCCAGGACCAGTGATCAATGCTCAACAAATAAGAAAGGATTTTCTAAAAGGTAAAGAGAAAGGTTTGTTTAGGATCTTAAAAGAGAACCAGCAATAACAGAGGGAAAAGAATAAAATCACATCAAACTATAACATGTGAAGTAATTTACTATTCCATTATTGGTAATACCACGGGAAATTGTAAGTGTGTTAATGATATTTCAAATTAGACTGAGTCTATCTTAAGGATTGCATATCCAGACACAGATAAATGCCTATTTCAGGCTTCATTCTTTGAGAAGGGTATATATGGTGACCAGTCATTCTGCAAGTTGAAACAGACCAAGAAATCAATGGAATCAGCCCCATTCAAATCCTTTCTATAAAGCACAATGTTGTCTAAAAGAGCTCTTTGGAATTTCATACATTAAAAAAGAAAAAGAGGGGAGGAGTTAAATGAAATTTAATGCCCTCTTTCTGTATAATACATAATTTATGTAGCAAATTTTAAAATATGTCTGTTTCAAATTGAGTGTATGCTTGTATGTGTATAGTTGTTTGTGTATTGTGTGTATGTTTGTCTCCCTGAGACTGTCTCAGTATTGTCATAAAATATCACAGTAGGAAGAGTGTTACAGACTATTTTTCTCAGAATTCTCCAGACCAGAAAGGCACTATGGCACTTCAGCTGTAACAGACACAAGCCACTGAAATGACTTAGCAAAAATAAAGTATGATATCCAAATCAAATAAGAAAACTCGTTTCTTTGTGCCATTTACATCTTTCTGTATAATAAAAAGAATCATATTTTCTTCACTTGTCTTAATTCAATAAGCAATTGTCTCCTACTTCTGATCGAAAGTGAAGCCAAGTTATTTCACAGTCAATAGTTCCAAGAAATAACATTTTACATTTTCTTTTTCTATAAAATACATGTAATGTATTAAAAAATTAAATAAAAATGATATTTTGTATACTTTGAATTTTTCTCTATTACATGTACTACATTATGATGCAAACAATTTATGAGGAATTTTAATTTAAATGTTGTACCTTTACTTATATTTTCCAGAGTGAATTTCACAGAATTCTAGTCACAGAATATATTTGGCAGAGTTTTCATAAAAAACACATTAGGAAAATGCTCTTACGTTCTTAAACTCCCTAGTTTGAACTGGTTGAATGTCACTAGCAAACAAAACAGCCTGAAATAAAACACTAGAGTATAGCTCATGTGACCTTAAAAGGTAGGATGATGTATGTCTTGCTTTCAGGAAAATGGTACCCACTAGTGTATTAGATTCTAAATATCTGGACCTCCTTCTCCTTAACTCAGAAGATGCAGCTGACTTCAATGAACAGGGTGCCAGGAGCCTCTGTCACTCCCAAGAGCTTTACTGCCCTGTCCACCAAGAGGCAGAGGTTTCATGCTTCTATTACATCCAGTGCCCCACTCTCAGCTTGATAGATATTGAAATCCCTAAGATCAGCACTCTCATGCACACATTTATATAACTTCATATAATCCAAGATTCCCCAAATTTATGTTACCATAGAGCACCCTAAGTAAGTGTTAATCGCTCAATTGTGTCCAACTTATGACCCCATGGACTGAAGCCTGCCAAGCACCTCTGTCCATAGAATCCTCCAGGCAAGAATACTGGAGTGGGTAGCCATTCCCTTCTCTAGGGAATCTTCCTGACCCAGGGATCGAACCCAGGTCTCCAAATTGCAGGCAGATTTTTTACTGTCTGTACCACTAAGAGAAATGCCATAGAGTACCTTGAGGGAAACACCATTTCTCTTGACTTAACTTTTATTTATTTTCTTTAATATATTGTTTTTGGCCATGCCACAGGGCATGTGAGATCTTAGTTCCCCAAGTGGGGATTGAATCCATGCTCCCTAAACTGGAAGCACAGAGTCTTAACCACTGGCTCACCAGGGAAGTCCCTCTATTGACTTAACTTGGAAATGGACAAGTCTACTATTCATAGAAATAAACTGCATGAAAAAGTGCTAAAACAACCAAACAAACAAAAGGACCCTTCACTTATACATAAATGGTTGTGTGAACACTCCCTCCTTCCTGGAGAAACCCTCTGCCAAGGATGTGGGGGGGCGTGACCCTCCTCCTCTTGCAATTCCCCCTCACGTCTGCGGCCCACATTGCTCCCCATGCTCTACCATGATTACTTCTGTGTATCATACCCAGTACGCCAATTTCAAAGAAGTCTCAAACTTGAAATTTCTCATTGCCCTGAATTCAGTCTGTCTTGGATGTATGTGCCTGTGCTCAGTCATTCAGTTATATCCAACTCTTTGCAACCCCCTGGACTGTCGCCCACCAGGCTTCTCTGTCTATGGCAAGAATACTGGAATGGGTTGTCATTTCCTACTCCAGGGGATCTTCCTAGCAGGGATTAAACCTGCCTCTCTTGCAGCTCCTGCAATGGTATATGGAAACTTTTCCACTGCACCACGTGGAAAGTCCCACCTTGGAGGTACATTCATTTTCATTAATTTAACTTAATACCAATAAAAGGAGAACAAAAAGGAATCAGAGAGAATACAGGCTGTGTTTTAGGTAAGATGTTTAGTGTAGGACCTGCCCTGATGCAGCTTTTATGCACTCAGAGGTCTTTTTGATTGAGAAGACAAAAAAGCAAGTTGAGCTTTTTTTCTTGCTCCAAACAGACCTTAAATGAACATTTTATATTTTTCTTAGCATTTTTCTAAAGCATTTCCTGGCTCTGTCTGGACCTTCTGATAGTCTTCTCAGATATCACAGGTATATGCAACACTTGTATCTTCATCCTGTGTTCTTCTAACTAACATTCAAATTCAAAGTTTTCAAATACCTGATCATCTGAGAGCAAACCAAACAGCCAAAAGACCTCATCAAATACTGCTCCTTTGTCTTCTCATCAGCTCCTTTGGGACGATATCCCTCTCCTGATTACTTCTAAGGGGATGATTTCACCTTCACTAACTTCTACAGTTTTGAATGCTCACCCATCAAACTTTTTTCTTAAACCTTTGGTTTTTCAGCAATGCAAAATCCAAATAAGTGAGAAAATAAATACTACTAAAGAAATAAAATCATCATCATAATCTCAAAAGACATTACTAAAGGAGAAATGTCCCATAACAGAACCCAGAAGCTTCAAAGTTAACTTCTAGGTTCTACATTATTTCACTATTTTATATTTTCATAAGTCCTTCCAACAGATAGAACAATGAAGAGAGATAAAGCTATGGGTCAATAAATGATGATTACAAAAAAATATTTCACTATGCTCTAACAGGTAAATAAATTATATCTTGTAAGTGGTTTGATTTGATTGGCTCAGATCATCAGTGCTTTGCTAAAACACACACACACACACACACACACACACAATATTTTAGGTTCAAGACTTTTAAGGGATCAAGAGACTATGGACAGTTTCATAATCAGAAGCAACACACATAATCCAAGCCAGTCAGCTCATGATTGTCTGGTCAGCTGGTTGCCTGGATAAGAGAATATGGATGAATCCTCACAAAAGAAAAACAAAATTGCTATAATAAACATCTCACTGAGGAAATGTCATTTTCATATATATTTGCAGAGAGTTTATTCATTCAAATTAGATGCTTCCAAAATGTTTGTGTTGATTCAAACCCAATGGAATTTGTACATGCAAATTCCTTCTCCTAGTTAAGTTATTTATGCTTCTTTCTTTGAAAAAGGTCAGATGCAGCTTCCTTCGAGAACACACTCATGACCTTCTCTCTGCCTTCAGTAAGAGTTAAGGGCATCTTCTTCTTGAGGCATTCTCACTGACTTGTCTACTTTTCCCACCCCACTCTGGAATATGAATGTCTACATACCCAGTGGCTCAGGGGTAAAGAATTTGCCTGTAATGCAAGAGATGTGGGTTCCATCCCTGGGTCGGGAAGATCCCCTGGAGGAGAGCATTGAAACTCACTCCAGTATTCTTCCCTGGAGAATCCCATGGACAGAGGAGCCTGGTGGGCTATAGTCTATAGGTTGCAAAAAATAGGACACAACTGAAGCAACTGAGCACATGTACTCTACACATAATTTTTGAAATGTCATTTAAGAATAGCATCCTCATGGACTAATAATATAACTATTCATATTTTGCCCCCAGAAGACAGTGCTTTCCTGAATTGCAGAATTGAGGATTTCCTCTCTGTGTTCTCATTTCATAAGAAGTTTTCACCACAGAATTGGGACAAAGATCTTCACACTGAGATTCAAAATCAACAAAAGATGGAAATGAATATATCTTTTTAGTTTGTAAAATCATATCAATCAACTCTGAGCCTTCATATACATATCTGGTGGTCTGAAAATTAGCCCTGCTAATAGTCTGTTATGGGAGAAGGCTCCAAAATCACTGCAGATGGTGACTGCAGCCATGAAATTAAAAAACACTCCTTTGAAGGAAAGTTATGACCAACTTGGACAGCATATTAAAAAGCAGAGACATTACATCACCAAAAAAGGTCTGTCTTGTCAAGGATATGGTTTTCCCAGTAGTCATGTATGGATGTGAGAGTTGGACTATAAAGAAAGCTGAGCACCAAAGAATTGATGCTTTTGAATGGTGGTGTTGGAGAAGACTCTTGAGAGTCCCTTGGACTGCAAGGAGATCCAACCAGTCTATTCTAAAGGAAATCAGTCCTGAATATTCATTGGAAGGACTGATGCTGAAGCCGATGCTCCAATACTTTAGGCACCTAAGGTGAAGAATTGACTCCTTAGAAAAGACCTTAATGCTGGGAAAGATTGAAGGCAGGAGGAGAATAAGACGACAGAGGATGAGATGGTTGGATGGCATCACCGACTCAATGGAGATGAGTTTGAGTAGACTCTGGGAGTTGGTGATGGATGGGGAGGCCTGGTGTGCTGTGGTCCATGGAGTGGAGAAGAGTCAGACATGACTGAGCAACTGAACTGAACTGATGGGAGAATGCATCTCTAGAGTTCTCTAAGATCATGCAAGAAGAGTCCCAGGGTTTTTAGACAGACCAGAACGGTCAGATATGTCCTGCTCTCCAATCTACTTAGGACACAGTTGATACCACCTGAGCTTACAGAGCAGCCCTCTGTCCCCCAACTAAGCCTGAACATAGAAATCTTATACCAACAGTCTCGAGGTCTCAATAGTTTAATGTTCAGGCCATCAGCATCCCTGTGTCACACATCAGAGGCTCTCTATACTCTTACAATGCTGCATGAGAGCCCATTCCAGGTACCCCAAACATGTGCATGCAAGCATGCCAACTAAGTCGCTTTAGTTGTGTCCAACTCTTTGCGGCCCTGTGGACTGTAACTGACAGGCTCCTCTTTGCATGGGATTCTCCAAGCAAGAACACTGGAGTGGGTTGCCATGTCTTCCTCCAAGGGATCTTTCTGACTCAGGGATCAAACCCTCATCTCTTACATCTCTTTCATTGGCAGGTGGGTTCTTTACCACTAGTGCCACCTGGGAAATCCATAGGTACCCCACATGCACTCCTAATTGTCCACCTAGTGTCTAGGGTTTTTTGTTTGTTTGCTTGTTCATTTTTGTTTTTTTAGCCACAATGTGTAGCATGCAGGATGTTTATTCCCTGACCAGGTGTCAGAACAATACTCCCTGCAGTGGTAGCACAGAAACCTAACCATTGGACCACCAGGGGGGTCCCATGTGGCCCTAGTGGTAAAGAACTTGCCTATCAATGCAAGAGACTTGAGAGACCCGGGTTTGATCCCAGGGTCAGCAAGATTCCTGGAGAAGGCAATGGCAGCACATTCCAGTATTCTTGACTGGAGAATCCCAAGAACAGTCGGACCTGGTGGGCTACAGTTCATAGAGTCAGTCACGACTGAAGTTACTTTAGCAAGCATGCATGGACCACCAGGGAAGTTTCTCACTTCAGTTCAGTTTAGTCACTCAGTCCTGCCCAACTCTTTGTGATCCCATGGACTGCAGCATGCCAGGCTTCCCTGTTCATCATCAACTCCCAGAGCCTGCACAAACTCACTTCCATCAAATCAGTGATGCCATCCAACCATCTAGTCCTCGGTTGTCCCCTTCTCCTTCTACCTTCAATCTTTCCAAGCATCAGGGTCTTTTCCAATGAGTCAGTTCTTCACATCAGGTGGCCAAAGTATAGGAGTTTCAGCTTCAGCATCAGTCCTTCCAGTGAATATTCAGGACTGATTTCCTTTAGATTGGATCTCCTTGCAGACCAAGGGACTCTGAAGAGTCTTCTCCAACACCACAATTTAAAAGCATCAATTCTTTGGCACTCAGCTTTCTTTATAGTCCAGCTCTAACATCCATACATGACTACTGGAAAAACCACAGCTTTACTAGACAGACTTTTGTCGGAAAAGTAATGTCTGCTTTTTAATATGCTGTCTAGGTGGATCAAGGCTTCCTTTATGGCTCAGCTGGTAAAGAATCTACCTGCAGTGAGGGAGACCTGAGTTCAATCCGTGGGTTGGAAAGATCCCCTGGAGAAGGGAAAGGCTACCCACTCCAGTATTCTGGCCTGGAGAATTTCATGGACTATAGTCTGGGATCACCAAGAGTAAGACACAACTGAGTGACTTTCACTTCAGTTGGTCACAGCTTTTCTTCCAAGGAGCAGCATCTTTTAATTTCATGGCTGCGGTCACCATCTGCAGTGATTTTCGAGCCCCAAAAAATAAAGTCTCACTATTTGCATTGTTTCCCCATCTATTTGCCAAGAAGTGACTGGACTAGATGCCACGATTTAAATTTTCTGAATGTTGAGTTTTAAGTCAACTTTTTCACTCTCCTCTTTCATCACTTTCATCCAGGGGCTCTTTATTTCTTATTCGCTTTCTGCCATAAGGGTGGTATCAACTGCATCTGAGGTTATTAATATTCCCCCCAGCAATCTTTATTCCAGTTTGTGCTTCATCCAGCCCAGCATTTCACATAATGTACTCTGCATATAAGTTAAATAAGCAGGGTGACAATATGCAACCTTGACGTATCCTTTCCCAATTTGGAACCAATCTATTGTTCCATATCCAGTTCTAACTGTTGTTTCTTGACCTGCATACAAATTTCTCAGGAGGCAGGTCAGGTGGTCTGGTATTCATCTCTTAAAGAATTTTCCACAGTTCGTTGTGATCCACACAGTAAGGCTTTGGTGTAGACAATAAAACAGAAGTAGATGTTTTTCTGGAACTCTCTTGCTTTCTCAATGATTCAACAGATGTTGGCGATTTGATCTCTGGTTCCTCTGCCTTTTCTAAATCCAGCCTGAACATCTGGAAGTTCACAGTTCCCGTAATGTTGAAGCCTGGCTTGGAGAATTTTCAGCGTTAGTTGCTGGTGTGTGAGATGAGTGCAATTGTGCGGTAGTTTGACATTCTTTGGCATTGCCTTTATTTGGGATTGGAACGAAAACTGACCTTTTCCAGTCCTGTGGCCACTGCTGAGATTTCCAAATTTCCTGGCATATTGAGTGCAGCAGTTTCACAGCATCATCTTTTAGGACTTGATATAGGTCAACTGGAATTCTATCACCTCCACTAGCTTTTGTAAGTCTTCTGTTTCCTGTGATTCGAGCTCCAGATTTACCTCCCAAAACCCTTCTCACTGTAGCCTGGCTTCCTCTGTAGTTATGCTGATGAGGATAAACTATGATAGGCATGCCTGAGTGCTGATTCCAGCTTGCATGACAGTTGTGCTTTCTTATGGTGGAGTAGTAAGTTGGCATTCTGGTTCTGTAATAAATTGGCATTTCACTAGGGAAGTCTCTCACCTCCCTTTTTTTCCCTTTAGCCTAGATCTCCCTTATCTCTCCCAATATGAACTTTCCCCTGGGGGAGAGGAAGTAGCATCAGGACAATTTACCTGATACAGTGCTGGCTTCTCTTTCCTGATGTGTAAGTGGGAGAGGGGATGTTAACCACAAATAGTTTCTTTTTATTTTCTATTAGCTCACTTGTTAAGCATCCTTCAAAGGAAATGACAAGTCAGCGCTGTCAGCAGAAACAAGGGCTCACTGAGGCAAGCGCTGTAAGCACTAATTCAAAAACACATCCGAGAAGAGGCAGCCTTAGCTGAGTGTCTTCAGGTGTTGTAGCACCTCTGCAGCGTTGACACGTTTGTGAAGAGTCACTGTTTTGGGTCAGCATTCAAAGACTTCTATTTCCTGTGAACGAGTTCCAGATTTACCCCCAAAACCCTTCTCACTGTAGCTTGGCATTTTCTGAAGTTCTGCTGATGAGGATAAAATGTGACAGGCACGCCTGAGTGCTGATTCCAGCCTGCATGACAGTTGTGTTTTCTTATTGTGCAGTAATAAGTTGGCATTCCGGTTTTGTAAATTACTCTCAGGAGCTTTGATAATATGCACCTTTGACTGGAGCAATGGATTCCCTGTGTACCGGCTGACAATACGTGGGAGGTGGAAGGCCAGATCGGGGTCATACCACCACAGACAGCCTTGGGAGACCACAGGGAAGTTGTCCCCACAGGCTCTCCCAGAGTCCTCAGATGCTCTTGCTTCATCTCGTTTTCAGTCTGAACCTTTACAAGAGCTCAGTAGCCTTGACTTGTTGAATGATTAACCCTTTTCCACCCCGGTGGCTCCGCAGTAAAGAATCTGCCTGCAGTGCAGGAGAAACAGGAGATATGGGTTTGATCCCTGGGTCACAAAGTTCCCCTGGAGAAGAAATGGCACTCTAGTGTCCTTGCCTGGGAAATCCCATGGACAGAACCTTGTTGCTACTGAGTCACTTCAGTCGTATTCAACTCTTTGCAACCTCATGGATTGTAGCTCACCAGGTTCCTCCATCCAAGGGATTTCCCAGACAAGAATACTGGAGTGGGTTGCCATTCCCTTCTCCAGGAGAACTTCTCGACCCAGGGATCGAACCCTCATCTCCTGCACTGGGAGGCAGGTCCTTTACCACAGAGCAACCTGCAGAGCCCACAGAGGAACCTGGTAGGCCACAATCTGTGGAGTCCCCAAAGAGTCAGATACGACTAAACAACAACCACAACAGCACTGTTTAGGTTACAAAATGAGTCCCCAAGCATTATCTTACTTTTTTGAAAAAGCCTGCATTTGTTCTACTGTAGTTCAATGCAAGAGCTCTGCAACGATCTCTGAAATTTTATCTTTTTTAGATATTTATTTATTTGGCTGTGCTGGGTCTTATTTGTAGCATATGGTACCTTAGACCTTCGTTGTGGCCTGAAGGCTCTAGTTCCCTGACCAGGGATCAAACCTTGGCCTTCCTGCATTGGAAGAGCAGAGTCTTAGCTGCTGGACCACCAAGGAACTCTCAAGCATTATCATTTTTGATTCTTGACAATATTAAGAGGGCATATGAAAGTTTATATATCCATTTTATAGATGAAAAAACTGTGCTACAATGTATTATTGATTTGGGATCACAATGCAAGCAATCAACCAAGCCACAACACACTCAAAAAATGTGACTACAGATATTTTTAACCTGGATGTGTCACTAATGCCTTGTTACCAAAAAGGTGTCACTCAAAATATATGTGAATAAATAATAATATAATAAATAAGTTATGCAGCTCTTACTAAGTGAAAGGTACTGTGCTAAGCAATTTACATACATTAATCTGTCCAGTCCTTATGAAGTTAGTACAAATTATTATTCTCAGTGTACAAGTGAGGAGAATAGACCTCAGAGAAATTATGCAAGCTGTTCAAGGTCACATGGTTAGGAAGTAGGAAAGCTGGAAATTAAACCTGAACACCCAAAACCTATGGTTTTACCCTATGTTATACTAGAAATATATGAAACCCTTTGCCTGGCTAGACACCATAAATCTTGAATTCTTCTTCCAGCTTGATTTGTCATGTGCAAAAGGCATCTTTTCCACTTGGTTTGGTAGCCAAGTTTGAGATTTGGTTTCTATGCTCACAACTCATCATGCTTGTGCTAGGAAATCTGTCACTTCCTCCAACTCCACCACATGTGCCAATTTATACTTTCTAATATAAGGACAATCCCAAGAATTGACACCTAAACTCCCAATTCTAGATTTTCCTATTCTGATTCAAACTGCTTCTGAGAAATCCTAGTTATGACAGACAACGTGAGATGAAATTGTATGCTATTGAAAGACAATTCCACCAGAATACCAAGCACTGAATAAAGCCCGACCTTCACATTTCTCAGATTTCAGATCTACTTATTAGATGTCAAGCTGTAATGCAATTGAAATAGGTATCTCATGTAATGGAAACTTTTGTGATACGTTTTAGAGTATTCTCTCCCCAGGTCACCCACCACAATCATCCATATTATTCTTTCATTGAATAAATATTTATTAAACCACTAATATTTATTGAACCACAAGTTTAACTGATTCCTTTGAGAAACAAGGGAAAGGCATAGTCACTGTTGTCAAGCTCTTACCACTTAAAATATGTACGAAAATGAGTATTGAAAGCATTATTAATTGTGGGGCTTCCCTGGTGGCTTAGCAGTAAAGAATTCACCTGCAATGCAGGAGATATAGGAGACATGGGTTTCATCTCTGGGTTGGGAAGTTCCCCTGGAGAAGGGCATAGCAACCCACTCCAGTATTCTTGCCTGGAAAATTCAATGGACAAAGGAGCCTGGTGGGGTACAGTCTAAGGGGTCGCGAAGAATTGGACACAACTAATCAATGGAGCACATTATTAATTGCAGAAGGTGAAGGGAATGGCAACCCACTCCAATATTGTTGCCTGGAGAATCCCACGGACAGAGGAGCCCGGCGGGCTACAATCCATGGGATCACAAGAGTTGCACATGACTTAGAGACTAAACCACCATGTATTTAAAAGCTATAGACGTTTAGAGGAGGGACTGTGCTCTGTAAAAACAGCTGCATTTAAGTTGGAGTACCAAGGAAAGACACTATTCCAGGTTAAGGAAAAATCAAGATCAAAAGAAGGGCCAAGACAAAGCAGAACATTCATCTAGCTTGGTTGGAGCAGTGGATGGATTGAAAAATGTAGCAAGAAATCATCTGGAAGCCACTGCACCTTGAAATGTACAGCCCTGCATTTTACTCTGCATTAACCAGTAGAAGGAAATGGCATTCTTTTTGATACATAGCAAGTGGTTAAAAAATAAATGCTGGAGTCAGACAGATTTCCAGCTTTGCCAGAGTATTTCAGTGACTCTGAGAAAGTCACATACCTATTCTAAATCTGCGTTTCCTCATCTGTGAAATGATAATGGATATAAAAATTACATGTTGAGAGGTTGTGATGATTAAATAAAGCAATGATTACAAACGGAGACGACATTGAGGTTGGTGATAGCACGTGCTTGGAAATGTTGTTATTTAGTCACTAAATTATATCTGATTCTTTTGTAATCCCGTGGACTGTAGCCCGCCAGCATCCTCTGTGGAATTTTCCAGGCAAGAATGCTGGAGTGGGTTGTCAGTTTCTTCTCCAGACTAGGAAACAATATTAGTGTTAAATTAGTAAACAGTCAAAGACTTTTACATTTCTTATAACTCACTCTGTGCACACTGGAACAATTTCTAACTCATTTTTGCCCCTTCGATTGTGACAAAAGGGCTTCCATGTCCGTTCAGTTGAGTGTCTATGAATACTTCTATTCCTTGAGCTCTTTTCCTATTTCTGTGATTGCACTGGCCTTCTTGGCAAACACATCACTCTGATATTTTATATTAATCTTCTATTTAGGTAAAACTTAAAGGACTTTTTATAAATATTATACCTGCCATGGCCAGCCTCCTAAATCCTGTCCTCGTGTGATTATTTTTTTCCTAAATGTAGACATTTACACTCAGTGTTCATTTAATTTCATAATTTCAGTCAAACTTTTCTTTACAGAACTCTTCCTAAAAGTACTAATACCATCTAATATTTAACTCTACATCATCTGAACATTTGATAAGCATTGAAAGAAAAAGTGAGCATGCTAATCATCCAGTCGTGTCCAACTCTTTGAGACTCCATGGAATGTAGCCTCCCAGGCTCCTCGTCCATGGGATTCTCCAGGTAAAAATACTGGAGGGGGTAACCATTCCCTTCCCCAAGGAATCTTCCCAACCAAGGGATTGAACAAATCGATCCCTGAGTCTCCTGCATTGCAGGTGGATTCTTTACCGCCTGAGCTACTAAAGAAGCATTGAACTAATCACTAAAAATAGGTTAGAGCAAAAAAAACGTTCTGAACTAGATGGCTTTATGGGTCCTCTCTGTTTTATTAACCCATTAATCAGCACTATTAGGCTACAATCGTTCAACTGGCTAGGCTTTTCTTAATGTTTGCACATCTTTTTTTGTTCAAAAGGCTATCTGGACACTTGGAATCATATATGCTAGCCAATCAGGATGTAATTTACCTGCCCCATTATCTATAATAAAAAGGTGAACTAGATGTTGTTTCCATGACTTGTTCTTTGTTAACATGAGCTGCATTTTTGTGATCACTATTTTCTTATCTAAACATTTCTCAAATATTTGTTTCATATCTATGCTTTTCACAAAGTTCCCAATGTACACACAGAAGAAGGTTTGCTCACCAGGAAGGATCTGGCCAAATGTCCTTATGGGAGCTTTTCCAGGGAAGTCAGTATGGATTCTTGAACTTATAAATTACTGTGTGGGGAGGTAGCATGAAGTTGGCTCAGGAGATAGTGCAAGGCTTTGAGCTATATCTATTTAACACAACATGAAAAATGTTAATCTACAAAACCCTTTATGAGGCAGACTGAGTAACTTAAGTATTATTTGTTTTATTTTTAAGGCATATTTGGAGGTATTCTGCAAGGAAGAGAACATATTCTGAGACCTTAATTTTTATCTGCAACCATCATATATGCAAAGGAAGAATACTACAATCAATTCTGTTTTAGAGGTCATTTCATCCAAAGACAACAGCTGGAAATTCTGCTATTTTAAAAAGGTTTAACAATTAACAGTATATTTAAAAAAAAAAAAAAAAAACACCAAATCCAAAGATTTTATCTTACCCAGCAACCAAAAGGAGTTGTTCTACCAAAAGGAGTCAAAAGAGAGTTCTTTTGACCCTGACCACAGGTTGCATTTGTACTTCATTGTCCCAAATCTCTTGTCCTAAAAAGTCTTCACAGAGTGAACACCTTGGTAGCTTGTTCTGTCACCCCTACTGCACTTTGTCCCATAAATTGGGTCAGTATACTGCCTATTCTCAGCCTTTTCTTCTGACTCCACAGGATGCTGGCATCACTCCAAACCTGCTGGGTCCCAATCCTGGTTTTATAGAAATTAAAAAAAAAAAATCAATGAGAGAGAAAGAAAATGTTTCTAGATAGCTCAGCTGACATAGCCACAGGCAGGACGTGGCTGGTGCAAGTCGGTATTATTCACATGACCAGTCAGACAGAGACTTTGTTATTTCACAGCACACCTTGCCATCCATGTCTTTCAATTGTTGCAATCAGCACTAGTGCTTCAGGGTGAAAATACATAAATAACAAATGTGGGCTAGCGCAGGTTCTGGCTGATGCTGGGAATACATACACAACAGCAGTTCAGCCTGCCGGGGTCTAAATCGACTAATCAGTTCTTGAATTTTTTTCCTTTTCCTTCTTTTTTTGTTTATACTTTGTCAGCTAATAGATTGTGACCCATGAAATTACTTCTCTGAAAAGGAGCTTGCTCTAGGTAATACTTTTCGTTCTGAAAATAAAATTTACTGACTATGGCATCATTGGGTGAGAGCCCCTAGCATGGGTTACTGCAAGGCAAGCGACAAAAGGGTAGAGTTATTTAGAAAGTAAGAAGGGGAGACTCCTTACTTTGAAGTAGGTGGACTCTTTAAGGATGTTAGAAGCTACCTTCCCATGCAGTAGCCTAGGGAGGCTATAATGCATCCAAAGAGCCTCATTCAGAATGGGAAAAATAAAAATATGAACCTATCCAACTTGGCATGAAAAACATAAATGGTTTTGAATAATTGAAAGCAAGCAGACTTTACCATATTGCAGCCAAAACTCAAAACAGCATGCTGGCTCCTGCTACATAGAAAAGCAATCTAGGGCATTATCTCCTATGTCATTCTTTCTCTTTTCCTTTAAGAAAACTCTAGCAAGAGGATTTGTGTTTTAAAGATCAATGCCAGATATATGCACCATGAAGAATGAGTAGGCATATCTTAAAGTGTTGAAGAGGCAGGTTTTGACGAGAAAATAAACTTATTCATAATCTGAAATCCTGTCTTTCCTCTGTTTGTGCCAAGTAACAGGCTTTGTCATCCATTACAGAAGCACAGGATGTTTAAATGTTAAAGGAGCAAGAGGAAAAGGAGGTTGCTAGAGGCAATTCCATTTTTATAATCTGTTTTAAAAGTAAGAAGAGCATCATTTTAATAACAGAATGAAATACTTGGTTTCACCAAAAACAGTAGAATTTTATGGCTTTGTTTCACTATGCTAACTTCTCCCAAATCAGTTCTTATTTCCTATCACTGCACTGCAGTACAATCCAGACTTTGTACAAAATATAACATACATTTTATTTTCTTCATGCATGATGTCCAAATTAGAGTCACAGTTTGACAGCAGTTTAAATCATGCAACCAAGCAGGTTTCCTTTCTAAACAGAAATTTTGTCATCTTCGCAAGGTAAGAGGAAAACTACAAAAACATTCGGTGAAGAAATAAGAGCTGATGGGTTGTCACTAGGACACAGATTGTTTGGAACAAAAGGTTAATTCCATCAACAGAAAAATTACAATCAGAGCAGAAATGGCTGTAATCACACAGAAGTAGGTAGTAGGGACAACACATACTAAAGAAAGCAGTAGGAAACTGAACAGAAATGGAACAACTGGCAGATAAAGACCTGCTATTGAACAAGACCAGAGAAGTGAATGTATGACCAATAAATTCCAATTTGATTAAGAAAGTTATAGGCATCTGGGGAAGAGAAAGAAGATGGCTCTTTACTATTGTGGAAGGGGTGCTTGTTGATTGTGTAGCCTCTGAGCCTGTCAAGTGCTCCAGGCTAAACAAAACACTTCATCACACCTCCTTTTTCTCTCATGTGTCAAAATGCTATCCACTCCCACTTTCTATAGGTGCTTCCTCTACAAAGAGTGACATGGCTCATGTCTGAAAGCTAAGCAGATGAAATCTAGGTGTAGAAAAGTCCACCATGAGTGGTAAAATAAACCACTTTAATTAACCACTTGTTTCATCTATTTACTGAAATGGAGTCACCTCTCAACACTTCCCCAGAGCAGGAGGGTGCCCATCGGCCTGGGCCCAACACTATCTAAAAATGCAACTAGGGTCATTCCCTACAGTGGGCAGCAAAATGTCCCAGTACAAGATGGGGCCATATCTAAATCATTCAAGATGATATTTCAACATTTACAGGCCAACTACACAACTGCACCCTAAGGATATGGCTGTTTCATAGGCTGACAAAGTTCAGCTAGCATCTATATTTAGCTCCATCACATCTAATTTTCACTTTCATTCCATGAGGAGAAGCCATCCAAGACTGAAGTCAAGAAAGGAGAAAGTTTATAAGGAAATTCATATTCATTGTGGCTTATTTTTACACTTTAAAAAGTTGAATTTACACAATTAATGGATAACTAAAGGAGTTAACTTGTTTTATAGGATTCTTAAATTTTAATGAGTTGATTTCCTTTTTATATAAATAATACCAAGTGAAACAAAAGTGAAAGAAAAGAGTATTTAGTATGAATGTACAGATATTTTTTTTGACTTGACATAGCAGAAAAGTCACAATCTATAAAAAAGATATTTTACTATAGGTTTTAGTTGTTGTTAATCTCATTATTCTCTTTATCATCAACTAATTTCATTAAGAATTTAGAAGAAGGCCTATTAAATGAGGTCATTATACCTCAGACTAGATCAGTTGGTTTCATAATATGATATTTGGAAAAATACCTTTTAATTAACTAACTAATTGGTCACTTCACGAAGTCTCAGGATTTCTGCCACTTACATCATTTTCTATGCATTCATTTTTCTTATTCTAAAGCTTCAGTTCACAGTTCAATCACTCAGTTGTGTCAGACTCTTTGCGACCCCATGGACTGCAGCATGCCAGGCCTCCCTGTCCAACACCAACTCCTGGAGCTTACTCAGACTCATGTCCATTGAGTCAGTGATGCCATCCAACCATCTCATCCTCTCTTGTCCCCTTTTCCTCCTGCCTTCAATTTTTCCCAGCATCAGGGTGTTTTCCAGTGAGTCACTTCTTCACATCAGGTGGCCTAAGTATTGGAGTTTCAGCTTCAGCATAAGTCCTTCCAATGAATATTCAGGACTGATTTCCTTTAGTGTGGACTGGATGGGTCTCCTTGCAGTCCCAGGGACTCTGAAGAGTCTTCTCCAACACCACAGTTCAAAAGCATCAATTCTTCGGTGCTCAGCTTTCTTTACAGTTCAACTCCCACATCCATACATGACTACTGGAAAAACCATAGCTTTGACTAGACAGACCTTTATTGGCAAAGTAATGTCTCTGCTTTTTAATATGCTGTCTAGGTTGGTCATAACTTTTCTTCCAAGGAGCAAGTGTCTTTTAATTTCATGGCTGCAGTCACCATCTGCAGTGATTTTGGAGCCCCAAAAAATAAACTCTGTCACCGTTTCCATTGTTCCCCATCTACTTGCCATGAAGTGATGAGACCAGATGCCATGATCTTAGTTTTCTGAATGCTGAGTTTTAAGCCAACTTTTTTTTTCTTCTTTTTTTTTTTTTTTATTGTTTTTGCCATACATTGTCATGATATCACCATGGGTTTACATATGCTTCCCTTCCGGATCCCCCCTCCCTCCTCCCTCCCCCCTGGGAAATCTCGCTACACCAGTCCCGAGCATCAATCCTGGGCTGGTGATTGATTAGACACATGACAATTAACATGCTTCAATGCCCTTCTCTCATATCATCCCACCCTTCCCCTCATCCACAAAGTCCACGAGTCTATTCTATACATCTGCGTTCCTTTTGTTGTCTCCCATGTTGGGTTCTCGTTACTGTCTTTCTAAATTCCATATATATGCGTTAATATACTGTATTGTTGTTTTTGCTTCTGGCTTACTTCACTCTGGATAATGGGCTCCAGTTTCGTCCATCTGAGTAGAATTGCTTCAAATGAATTTTTTTTTAATGCTGAGTAATATTCCATTGTGTATATGTACCACAGCTTTCTTATCCATTTAAGCCAACTTTTTTATTCTCCTCTTTCACTTTCAGAGGCTCTTTAGTTCTTCTAAAGCTTAAGCCCTTCCAATTTGACCTATAAGTAGTGAACCACAATTATATTTGACTAGGTAACTGGATTGGTATTTCCATTATTTATCAATATTTCCATCAAAGGTAGTATACCGGTATCAGGGATGATTAAAACACAAATATTATCTTTCCACACTGTCATTCCTCTGAGATTATTTGATTTGATGTGAGCTGTAAACCAGATAACAATGGATCTAAGATCAATATCAGTTTGTGTCTCAAATGTGCATTATGCTGTATATTTGTGTGACCCATCTAGGAACTTAAAGAGAAGAAAAGTGAGCATTCTGTGTGAATTCAGATGTGCAGACAAGATGGATTGAGATGTGCAAAAGATTTATTGGGGGAGAGAGAATATGATGGAGGTCTGACACTTGTGACAGGAGAAAGCTAAGTGAAGGTGATTGGATAGAAGGAGTTTCCAACTGTGACAGCGTTTCAAAAGTTTCAGCACGGTTGATGGGAACTCCTCAAGTCAAAGTTACTCATAAAAGCAGTCCTATATCTCATAGGAAGGGGCTGCCATAGTAACTTCACTCTGCTCAGTCATTGGCTGGGAGCAGCCTACCAGGAAGGAGAGTCTCAAGGCAAACATCATGAGGGAGCCAGCAGGGCGGCTACTAGCACTGTCAGTCAATTATGCTCCACCAATGAGATTTGATGGGTGTATTTTCAGGGCCACCACAGTTAGTGTAACTTTGCAACATTTCATTTTAGCTCAAATAAGAGATTGGTTAAATCACCGACTTCAATGCATTTAAAACATAAGTAATACCAAGGATGTATAATGGAGATTCATTTATTTCATAAACTTTTAAAAAGCACATACAATAAACAGTTACTAAGCCAGTTGCCATGGATAGAAAAGTTATTAAAACACAATACCAGCCTCAAGGAAGCTGCACATACAGTTTTACATGACAGAAAACAAGCAACAGATGTGCATTGCATGCTAAAAAGAAATAAGATATATTCTATCATAACATGGGAATCTTTCAACATGGTTATGACACAGTCACCCAATGAAACATTTAATAAAACACTTGAGTAAGAAGAAAACAGTTATGTCAGCCATTTTCTAAAACCAGGCAGTAAATCAAATGCTACCATGTAGAAAAATTAGTAGATTCATTTTTAAACTTAGAGGCTTTCTATTAAAATAATTTAACATTCTGCAAATGATATCAAATCGTTTTATAGGTAATGGGTTATTTTCTGTTAATTAGATTTGCTTATAACAAATACATGATCTCAGCTTTCTTTTTCCCTTAATTTCAATCATGTTTCTGAAAAGCTAGAAATTACATGATTTCAAGTGATAATACCTCACATTTGTAAGAATGAGGAATATAAAAATTTATTCTTAAGGATGGAAGTCACCCCAAGAATTATTTATTGGATATTAATTCTTTGCCAGATACTTATTGAGCTATTAGAGATAGAGCAGTGAAGAAAACAGGTAAAATTCCTATCTTTATGAAGCTTATATTCCTGTTGGGGGTGACAATAGCGAGACACAATAAACAAGATAGATAAACTATAACATGATAGGAATATCCTTGCTCAGGAGAAAAAGAAAGCAGAAAAAGGGAGGGTAGAAATTTAGAGGTGTGAAGATGTAAGTACTAGAATTTTACATAGATGGACAAAGAATGAAAAGTTTACTGAATTACAGTAATAATAATGAATTATAAAAAGTTTATTCATTTTTTCCAACAAGCCTTTTTGGTAGGTACTAGGTGATACAAACCCAGAAATGAATAAGTCAGTATCACCACCCTCACACTGACCATTAGGTAGAGAGAGAATGTCAACAATCAGTAATTACATCCCCAAAAAAGCTAATACATGAGCTAAAAATAAAACATATAAGTGTCTTTATTTTGTCTATATTTCTATAAACTGGTGATGAAAATGTTGATAGATTTCACCTTATGAACAAAAGTGGAAGCCTTCTGATATCAAACAAACCAGTAATTGGCAAAGTGATGATGTCAGCAGTATGGTTTTTTAAATACTCCCCCCAAACTTTCCTAAATAATAAATCAGGAATATTAAAGAAAACAAACAAAACTTTGGAGAACATCCTCTAAAAAATGAGGTACAAGGGATTCTCATGAAGTTCAGGACAGGCATGACCGAGGCCCTTGCACCAACAGCTGTGTGCCCTGCACAGCATAGTAATCGTGTGGTTGGAGAAGTGAAGAGAAAAAGAGTGAGACCCACTTACACCACAAGCCATGGGAACCAAATCTTACTCCAAAGTAATCACAACCAGAATGAGACAACCCTGCAGAAGCAGAGACTAAAGGATCTGGGAACAACCTAAACGTCCTTACAGGATACAAGAGTCACAGAGAACAAATAGAGCTTACCAACGTGAGCAGACCAAACACAGCTTCGTCAAGGTAAGCCCTTGAGAAATACGGGACAAATATTCATTTTCAGAAGTGAGAAAGCTTCCTCTCAAGGAGCACTATTGGAAATACATGCTAAAGTAAGCGGAAGAGGAACCTTGAGGTGAAAAAGTGAAGCTTCAGATAGAGGCTGGGGGCAACCCAAAGGAGGAAGCTAGTCCTGAAAAGCAGTATAAAAAGGCAAAATTATGAGACTAAATCTGACAGGCCTACATAGTTCAGGGTTGAAGGATGCAGTTGAAGACAGAAAATACTTTTGATGAACACACACCTATAAAAGACAGAAAAGCAGCTACAAAAAGCACCCCCCTCCTTTTTTTTTCTTTTTACTATTTCATATAACAACCAAAATAAAATTCTCAACCCAAGCAGCTCTTCACAAGAATATCTTCCTAATAGTCTATGAAAATCTGAAACACTGAAATATGAGTAGGGAAGCTTACAGGCTATATAGTCTTTCAATCTGAAAAATAAAGAGACATGACAGCAACTGTACACACAAGAATGACCCTTCATAACTGGAGTATTTTAAAAGGCAAATTGTAAGGAACTCAAAATTGAATGGCAGAGAAATATTACCCTAATGTCAGGCAGTAATTTTAAACTAAATGTACAAAGACTTGGGAAAATGCACCACAGCTTTAGGCTCTTTCAAATTATCATGAGACAGTTGTAAAATGTTTATTCTGGTAACCAATTTTATTAATATATAATATTCTACAGTTCTCTATTTCATAAACAAAATATCAATTGGGGTATCCGAGAGTATCTCTGTGCCCCCTAAAATATAAATCATTTCCACTCATTCTTTTCCAAGAAATTGTATTTTTACTTAAATAAGTAATAAACTATATTCTTTTTGCTAAAAACACAACAGGACAGGACAATACTTAGCATATGAAGCATAACATAAAGCCTCATTTGCCACCATACCAGCCCCCATTCCTTTTCTCAGAGGAAATCAGAGGGTGAATCCTTCTGTTCTACTTTCCACAAATTTATATAAATGCAAAATACACACATACAGATACATGTTTGCATGTTACATAGGAGACCTATCTGTATACTAAAATATACATATGTATACATGTATACATATACAGAACACACTCACACACATAAGACAGGCAAATATATTTACACCAATCCAATGATATCTTCATATAAAATTTCTGTCCATTTTCAAAGACTTCACTAATTTGTATACCATCAACAGGGTTTGCTCACATTCTGGCCAAAGAGAGTTCTTAACAGTTTCTTCAAATTTGTCAACTTTATGGAAGAAAAGTGTCTTTAGTATTTTAATTTGCATTTAGAAGGGTATTCAGTTTCTTATGTTTATCATCCATTTGTGTACCTTCAACAATAAATTGCCTGTTCGTATCCATTATTCATTTTCCTATTTATCTTTTACTTTAAATCCATAGTAGCCCTTTATATTTATGCTAATTTATCCATTATCTATTGATGTGTGGCCAACATTTTTTCCTTTTTATGAGATTTTTTAATAGAAGTTTTAAATTTTTTATCAAAAAACTGCCAGTCATTTTTAAGGCTTTTGTGTTTTGTGGTCTTTTAATGAAGAAATTTTACCGTTATGTTAAAAAATAATTGAATTATCTTCTCTTATTGTTTTATTATTTGTGTACAACATTATCTTTTCAACTTCCTACATACAGTTTCTAGAGAAATACCTATTTTTCCTGGATTTTTCCACTTGTTGCCACACCGGTTATCCATTTTTAGGTAGTGCTTTAATCACGTCAATATTGATAAATAAAACCATTCCAATTTCTAATTTTAAAAGGATTTATTTCATGTTTCACCAGATCAGACTTGCCAACGTTAAATGTATTTTATAGACTTTTTTTTTTTTTTTTTTTTTTAAGCATCAGCTTTTAGTTTTAAGGGTAAAATAACTCTAAAAATCGTTCAGGGCCTGGCCCTGCGCAGTGGAGGGAAAGCGGGGTCGCAGCGCCTTTTCCCGGAAGCGGAGAGGCGGGAAGCGGTGCCAGGAAGCAGACGGTCCACATGGTCCTGTGTTTAAGTCTGGACCAGAGCGACCGCCTGGGGGAGGTCCGGGGGCCTTCCCGCGATGGCCCACCAGAGCAGGGGCCTCTCCGGCTGACGACCGCCCGAAACCACGAAAGGTCGAGCGGACGGACGCAGAGAAGCTGGAGAAGATGAGGGGTCACGACCGAAAGGCAGAAACCTTGCCCCAGGCCTGGCTCTCAGTCCCGGAAACCTCCCCAGCTCCTGCTCCATTGGCCTTCAAACCCCATGCAGATGGCCCAGGAGGCCGGGGCACTCCCGGGGCAAGCTCAGGGCAGCGCGCGCCAGGCCCGATAGCCTGCCCTTGGGGGAGGTCGACGCCCGCGGGCTGCCCTCCCGCAGCGGCGCACCCCAGGGGCACACTCCGCACGTCCCTGCAGCCTCCTGGAACCGCCTCTGCTCCAGGCTTCGGGGAGAGGCCGGCCTGCGCAGGCCGGTGCCCGGGGCGGGAGGCTCCAGGTGGCGCGCGAGCGCTCAGGGCCGGAAACAGATTCACACTCCTCGAGTTCTCCAGCCGCTTTGGAAGGTCTGGGAAATCGAGCTGCGACTCAAGGAGACGCTTTGCAGCGGTGTGGGAAAGCAGCCGGCTTGGGCTGAGTCCTCGACACCTTCTGTACTTCCACACTCGCCCTAGGAGCCGGCTGACCTTTTCTGCGGAAAGAAAGAAGCTTTGGCAGACCAAGGGGTTTCCCCAGCAGAGCCCAGCAGAGCCTCGGCCCTCCTCGCCACTGTCATGGGCAGGTGAGTGTTGGAGGAAGTCACTTGGTGCTTTCACTAGCAGCCAGAGTAGTGAGATCGCCAAGATCCTTTTTGTTTTTGTTTTTTTTTCGGGCTTGATCCTGATCTTGAGCTAAATTTAGATTCGCCTACACAGGGTGATCACAAGGAGAAGGAGAGCAGATGAGTGGCTGGTGGTGGTTGACCCGTGTTTACCATCCAAGCCCAGATACCCAGAGAAGCTATAATTTTTTTTAAAAAGTTCAGAAATACTTTAAATCTTGTCATTAATTTTATTAATGATTTCATTCTGTTTTCTTTAGTTTTATTTTATTATTTTCCTAGCATCTGAATTCATGTTAATGTCTTCTTTATATTCAGTTTTTCTTGTTTTTGAACATATATATGTTTTTTATTTAAATGGTATATTTAAATCATTATCTTTCTTCTGAATAGATTTTGAGCTATTTTGATATCAAAATAATCCTGCCAGTGGCATCTGTGTTTTGATATTTGCACACAGTCTGAGAGCTGCCTATTAATAGAAAATTTCAAAGTATTTAAATATATTTTCATGATTAATATGTCTGGTCTTCTTTAATCTGGCTTTATACTTTAATCTAGTTTTATACATTAATCTAGTTTTATACTTTAGATTTATAGCACTTCCTTTATATTATGCTTTATTTAATTTTTCCTTTTTTATTTTAAAGGTAAGCATCCTGGTTTTGTTTTATAACTGTTAAACTTACATTTTATAAATATTAGACTTCAAATGTCTTTATTTATGAATATTAATGATTTGAAGGCCTATCTAACCTCCTCTATGGAGAAGAAGAAAATTACCAAACCATTTTATTCCACTTCTACCCTTCTATTCTTTAAAATTTTTTGTTATAACCTGTATTTAAACCTTTATTATCATTTTTAAGCTATTTTATTACTAGAACTTTGATAGAATTTTGCAGTTTTCCATCATTTTTTCTGAACATCACAAATTCTTCATTAAAATGTTAATTTAATTGTTGGCCACTTGACTTAAACAGGACTTTAAATTCCTTGATAGTTGTTTTCAGAATAGAATGAATGCTGGCTTTTTAGTCTTTCCCTTTACTGTTCCTAATATAAATGAGAACTCGAATGGGTTCAGATCTCTTTCATCACAGCCTTTTCTTTTAAAATTCCTCATAACCTTTCAACCTGGTGTGTCAAGAACGGGTTCAGGAATGGTGACAGGGCAGGAAGCCACCAGCCTGAAGGTGGCTGGGTGAACACCGAGGCGGTTGGGACACCATGCTAGTCACCTGACTGCAAACGGCCCTGAGCACGGAGCAGGTGACATTTCATTCTTCTAGTGCCATGTTGCAAAAATGTTGGAAAATTCTGCTGTAGGTCTTGCACGGTTGTTTTCTTTATAGTTTTGGAGAAGTTTGAACCCCAAGTAGTTTTTCTTTCATTCTGTTTAATTTTTTTGTTTATTCTAGATGCTTGCAGTTTCTTTGTTATTGTTAAGTGCCCTGACTTTATCAAAGTGTGTTTATATTCAGTTACTTTTAGTTTGAATTTGACAATTTATGGGCCATTTGAGTTTACATAGTAAGTTTATTCTTCAGTTTGAGTGCTTTCTCTCATAATAGTTTTACATATTTCTCTTAGGTCATTTGTTCTGATTCTTCTTTGGAAAAAAACAAATTTCCATCCTTTTTTATCTTTTGTGCTTTTATCATTTTTCCATTTATCATGGCCACCTCTTTTTGCTTTCCCCTGCCTAAAATGCACCACCTTAAGTTAATCTTTTAGATAATTCTTGATCTTCTGCCATGTGGGTCCTATTCTTTACCTTGTCAACAATAGGTAAAACATTTATTTCCACTTTTTAATAAATTTTATAACATTTTTATTTATTGTACTAAATCTTTATATTGCTTTATATCTCTTGGTCCACACATTTTTTTTTCATCCCTATTACCTTATGTCACCTCTTTTTTATATTGTCATACATAAATGCAATATTTTATAAAACTTGCTTGGTTTTAAAGTTTTATATTGACTAAACTATAACAAAATACATATTTATTTATTATGTATGTGTTATTTATTTTTTCTTTTTGTTACAGAATCTTTTCATAGGCATAAAGTGACTTTATTTTGTTTTTCCTTCATATTTGCCAGAATGGTGATATTTCTAGACAGCCTTCTTTTTTTTGGCAAAACAGAGAACTATATGATTTAGGGAACTCTCATTCTTTGATTGAACACCAGTGATTTCCTCTCATTTGATCTAAAGTTTGACAGTTAGTTGATTGGTTGTTTTCTGTTATCTGAAAGCCTGAGGGATACAGACAAAGAATTATGGCCAGTGGGAAAACTGTCTTCCAGTGTTTCTATATATAGAAAAGATAAAAATATCTTATACGGCACATCAGATCCAGCATCTTAGTGTTATTACCAACTGCCTCCAGAAAGAATTTCTGTGTTTCTAAAAATGAAAAAAAAAAAGGAAGAAACCTGTCAAAATCTGCTCTCCCTCTAACTCTACCCTCCACCTAAGCTTAGGCCTTCTGGCTTATGTACACTCAGTTCCACCTGGTTGCCATGAGTCTCACCACAGAAGAGCCTTGAAGGTTTGGGCAGTTGCCTCTTCCTTTCCAAAGTAAGGACTCTAGAGCACATGTTTAAATTTGTATGTAACTTAATTCCATGTTTGTTTGTTTGTTTTTCTACTCAGGTAAACTGCTCCTCAGACTCGTATGAGGGATACCTTTAGAATAAAAGCCAAACCTTGTTTTCTGTCTCCATTGTACCCAAACATTGCTCGACAGGTAACTGTTGAGTGTTTGCTTACTTATTCTCATTGCTGATAGGTTGATCAGAGAAGCTTCTGTCACTACAGGCAGCCGGGTGTATGGGATTCCCATTTCAAATGTAGATACACAATGCTGATTTTAAGGAGTCCTGAAGCTTAGAACCTGTGTGATTATATTTCAATACACCAGTAAAAGAAAGACCATGGAACTCATATCTCAGTGCACATCCTAATGCTTTGTTCTGTCTGATCTGCTGTATTTCACTCTCCTTTGAGGCAATAAAAATATAAGTGACCAGTAAGGAGTCTGTAGATCCAGTTGTAACATTACTTTAAAAAGAAAGCTAAGTGTGGGTGCTAGGTCAGAAGTGAGGTCTCTTCAGAGCCAGGACCTTTCCTGGTGGGCTATTTATTTGGTCGATGAAAATCTAGTCCAGTGCTGGCTTATATAACTTTGAGTTATGATGCACATATTTTATATCTGTAAATATGATACAGTAGCCATTGGCCACAAGTGGCTGTTGAGCCCTTGGAATATGCCAGAATGACTGAGAAACTGTATTTTTAATTTTATTTAAATAGTCACATGCATCGAACAGCAAACATCTGGGCAAATCCTTGACTTGTGCTTAGTCAACTTGCCTCTCATAAAATCCAATCCTCCAGCAATCCCGTTTATTTCAAGGAGACTTGAAGCAAGTTATTAACTTTCTCACAGTTTTGTGGCTTTTGTTTGGTTTTGGTTTTTTGTTTGTTTAGATAGATAGCTCACTCTAGATTTTAAAAGACCATGTGCGTTAGATCTGGAAGGTTGAAGGAAGGAAGTGTCAACATCTTTCCTCCAGGAATTCTGAGTCTTGTCTCCCAGCTACACTACAATTTATGGTCAAATATGAGTTAGTAGGCGATTTGAGGACACTGTAAGTTTGACAAAGACTTTAGGAAGGAACTGGGCTCTTTTATCTTCACATTGTCTTTATTCCTTCTTACATCCCTTCCATTTGTGGAAAAATTCTAAAGAGTCAGCCATTAAGTGATCTCGGTAGTCTTCATCATCCCTTCCCCAAAACTAGCAAGATCTGCTCTCATAAAAACTAACACCTAAACCTCAAGCTGTTTGTTAAATGTGTGAGTTTTGCAGTTGCAGATATTCAATTTCTAATCTCATTGTGTCTCTAAAATACTGCATTTCCAGTGCTACTTATCATATTATCCTTTTGAGTTAAAAAATTGTTCTACCTAATGACCTATTTTATACAGAGCATATGGTTAAAATTAAAGTAATACTGTCCATTCCACATACAAAATATTTTTCATCTGGGGAAAAACATTGATTATTCCCAGAGAATGCTGCTGCACGGTAGTTATTACTTTACCATTTTGCGGATGAAGAGGGAGAAGAGGAAATGAATAGTGACTAAAAAGGAGAATGTCTGTATGTGGAGCCCTAGCTGGAATCAGAGTTGGACTTTGAAGGTCTGTGATTTTTCATTTCAACCTCAGACCTGTCCTCACTCTATTTAAAATTATAATTCACTCTCAATTAGCTGTGAGTATATTTTATGTAACAAACAGGCTTCCATAAGAAGAAAAGAAGAAGGAAGGGAGGAGAAGGAAAGAAGGAAGGGAGGGAGGAAAAAGGAAAGAAAGAAACTTATAAGACATTATTAATAGCCACATTGTGCTATTAATTCCATCAAATATTTTATTGACTCGTTCCATAGGAAGAACTCAGAAATAAATATGTATGGAACAAGGGGTATTGCTACTTCCTCCACCCTGGTTTAGTCACCTGGAAAATACCATGAAACCACACATCACGTGATTTATAAATCATCCACACACAGAGATTAGCCTCTGCTTCCAAATCTATTGCCAGTATCACCTGCCTTATCACTATAAAGATCACTATACCTAACGGTGTGTGGATGGATGTGTGTGTGCATGTGTTTGTAACTATTTCAGGAACCTTTACTTTCATAAAAAAGAGAGGAAGTTGTTTCTCTTTTGAGAACCATCTTTGAAGATGTTATTCCAGAGGAGAGTTGCGGATATATATATCCTGTCCATACAGTTTTGGCTGTCCCAACGCCTTTTCTTCTTAACTACATTTTCTTCTTTAGTATGTCTCAGAAATCCCTTCTCTCTGTTATCATGCCTAAAATTCTGCCAAATGGAATTACATTTTAGTTAACATAATTCTCTTTTAAAACCCAAATATCTTTGAGAATATTATAGATCCTGTCCCTCTACTGACACCCCAATGAGCTTTGTTAAGGAAATTAATTTGTGAAGGCTGCAGAAGAACAATTATGTGCACCAGAGAAAGCATGGATAAGCATGCACAGTGTAGACTAGTGGTCCCCATACTTTTTAAAAAACTCTTTATTTCACATTTGAGCATAGCCAGTTAACAATGTTGTGATAGTTCAGGTGGACAACAAAGGACTCAGTCATAAATATACATATGTGCACTCTCCCTCAAACCCCGTCGCATCCAGGCTGCCACAGAACATCGAGCAGAATTCCCCATACTGTACAGTAGGTCCTTGTTTATCCATTTTAAATATAGCAGTGTGTACATATCGATCCCAAACTCCCTAACTATCCCCCCACCTTTCCCCAGGTTACCATAATTTTATTCTCTGAGAGTCTGGTTTTGTTTTGTATATCAGTTCATTTGTACCACTTCTTTTTAGATTCCACATAGAAGGTAGATCATATTTCTCTTTCTCTGCCTGACTTACTTCACTCAATCTGACAATCTCTAGGTCCATCCATGTTGCCAGAATGGCATTATTTTTCATACTTCAGAATGTGTAACATCAAATTCTAGACTTGGGGAAAATGCAGAATTTTTGGCTCCAACTCAGAGATTCTAAATTGGTAAGTTTGAGGTATGTACTGGGATTTGCATTCAAACAAGTGTCTCTAGGTGATGCTAATGCGTGTTATTTGGGTCTAGGAAATGGTATGCCCTGCAGGTGTGCACCCTACATGGGGCTCTGCACTTCTCCCATTTTCATAAGGGATTAGGTGATTTGAATACACAGACCATAGGGGAACCTGAGGAAAGGGCTGAAATGGAGGGAGAGATGAATATTTGAAAATGACTCAGTGCCATTTCAAAATTTCATCAAAGGTTGGCTTTGCATCCAGGAGAGCAGCAACCTCTCATTTTCTTCCTCCTCTTCTTTCTTCTGCTCTGCTTCTACAAAACTCACTACTGTCACAGTCTAGAATCTGTCTTACAACACAGAGTGATAGTCTATAGACAAAATATTTTTTTCTGTTACCTTGGGAATCTGTTGATCATTTTAACATTGCTTCAATAAGAAAATTTGTAAAGTGTAAGCAATCCAACACACCGCTTCCTAAAAAATAGAAACTTAAATGTATACTAAAAAGGAAATCAGATGGAAAAAATGCCAAAAAAAAAGCAACAGCTCTACTTTGTTAAGAATTGCATGTAAATTGATTATGTGCATGCTCAGTCACTCAATCTTGTCTGCTCTCTGAACCCCCATGGACTGTAGCCCACCAGGCTCTTCTGTTCGTGGGATTGTCCAGGCAAGAATAATGGAGTGGGTTGTCTCCTTCAGAGAATCTTCCTGACCCAGGGATGGAAACCCCATCTCCTGTGTCTCCTGCATTGGTAGATGGATTTCTTTTTTTACCACTGAGCCACCCAGGAAGACCCCCCAAAACTGATTATATTGCCTATCAAAAAAATTGCAGTTATTAGGAGTGTATGAGAGGATTATTGCCACACCCTGGGGTCTCCAAAGTCTTTGTAGCTGTTCCTTAGAATATTTCAATTAAAGTGCTCTAAATTTTTTAAGTGTAATATAAATTCACAATCAGATAAGTACAAGAGAATATTCTGAGGCCGTTTAGCAATGATTTTGGACTATTCATCTGCTTCTTTCCATTAGGACAGTCAAACTGTTACATCTTTATTCTTTTGTTATATAAAATATGGAACTCAGGCCTGCAGTATCACCCAGGAATTTGTTAGGAATGAAAAGTTACATTCCCCACCTCAGATCAGCTGAATTCATACCTACATTTCAGCAAGACTATTAGTGACTTATATGCACATCAACATTTGAGAAGCCCTGTGTTATTTCACAGCATGACTTACCTCCGAAGGAACTCAGAGCCTGTGTGTATGGACACTCTCCAGTGTTGGTGATATTGATTATCTTGAGTCTGGGTCTGAAATATTCAGACATTATGACTTTAGAATTGATTTTTAGGAATAAATCCATTTTTACGAATGCAGATTTCTACCAGAAAATTAAATTATTGACATTTTAATTCTTACTAAGGAGTCTTAAGTGAAGAGGAACTAAAGAGCCTCTTGATGAAAGTGAAAGAGGAAAGTGAAAAAGTTGGCTTAAAGCTCGACATCCAGCAAACTAAGATCATGGCATCTGGTTCCATCACTTCATGGCAAATAGATGGGGAAACAGTGAGAGAATTTATTTTGGGGGGCTCCAAAATCACTGCAGATGGTGACTGCAGCCATGAAATTAAAAGACGCTTATTCCATGGAAGGAAGGTTATGACCAACTTAGACAGCATATTAAAAAGCAGAGACATTACTTTGCCAACAAAGGTCTGTCTTGTCAAGGCTATGGGTTTTTCCAGTAGTCATGTATGGATGTGAGAGTTGGAGTATAAAGAAAGCTGAGTGACAAAGAACTGATGCTTTTGAACTGTGGTGTTGGAGAAGACTCTTGAGAGTCTCTTGGACTGCAAGGATATCCAACCAGTCCATCCTAAAAGAGATCAGTCCTGAGTGTTCATTGGAAGGACTGATGTTGAAGCTGAAACTCCAATACTTTGGCCACCTGATGTGAAGAGCTGACTCATTTGAAAACATCCTAATGCTGGGAAAGATTGAGGGCAGGAGAAGAGGACGACAGAGCATGAGATAGTTGGATGGCATCACTGAATCAATGGACATGAGTTTGGGTGGGCTCTGGGAGTTGGTGTTGGACAAGGAGGCCTGGCGTGCTCTAGCTCATGGGGTAGCAAAGAGTCAGACACGACTGAGAGACTGAACTGAACTGAACTGAAGGAGTCTAAACAAGGCGAAGTTCCTCAATTTGGAAGTTGACCAGTAGGTAGAGATAATGGCAGTCTCCCTTTTCTTTGTAAATATTATTTATTTATGTGGCTGTGTTAGGTCTTAGTTGTGACACTTGGGATCTTTTGTTGTGGCGAACATGCTTCTCTCTAGTTGTGGTGAACTCAAGTGTGGACCCAGTAGTGGCCGTGTTTAGGCTTAGTTTCCTCACCCATGTGGGATTTTGGTCCCCAGGGATTCCAGACCAGGGATCACTGCCAGGGAAGTCCCCCAGTGTCTCTTTCAATATAGAGTAGGACCAAGAATCTTAACTAATTAGGATTTTTTATACACATGTTAAAAAACACACAGTACTTTAAAATAAATGCTTTTTCCACCCTCATCTATGTATGTGATGGTCGGGCACTTTCAATCAAAATTTAGAAGAGAAAACTGTTACCTTGAGTATCCATAAAGTCCTCGACATGTCTTTGGTTATGAAATCCAGAAAGAAAGAAAGTGTAGTTGCTCAGTGATGTCCAACTCTTTGCAGTCGGACTATAGCCTCAGCAGGCTCCTCTGTCGATGGAATTCTCCAGGCAAGAATACTGGAATGGGTAGGCATTCCCTTCTCCAGGGGATCTTTCCAACCCAGGGATCAAGCCTGGGTCTCCTGCATTGCAGACATATTTTTTACTGTCTGAGTCACCATGGAAGCCCCAGAAGCAGAATTTAATTCCTTCATGACTCTCCACCTCAGACATCTTAAATCCTCAATAAAAGACATCAACAGAGTTAGATGTCACACAGTAAAATGCAGGGAAAAAAGAAATGGACAAAAGAGGTCATTCATAAGTGACATTTTAAAATTTGTCTTTTTAGTTTATAAACTATTTATTTTGCTTGGTCATTAGCTCCTAGAAAGTAGGCTCCAGATCCTGAAACCTATGTAGTTGGTTTTGCTGGTGAATTAATTCTGTTATCAGCTGTGTTAAGTAACTATTGTACCCTGGGTCAAGGACAGAGTTTCTGTCCTTTGAGGACTCTTTCCCCTACATAATTCCTTAACAGTTACTGCAGCCCATACTCAAGCCAATTAGCGTGAAAATATATGCATAAATGTTAAAAGCAAGTTGCAACAGAGTAGGTAGATGAACACAAAGTCATCAGCATAGTCAAATAATTCAAAGCATGTCCCTTTAATGAATTCATGATGCATGGGATGAGAAAGCTTTTTATTCACCGTAATAAAACACTATGTGATTTTGATGACCTAATTTTTGCTCACTTAAATTATTTTATCTTTAACTTACTTTGATTTCTTGATTTCTTATTGCTAACTTAGCATCATTTCAATTTATGACAGTCTTTATGACAATTTTTCTCATCATTTTTACAAAGTTTCATCCATTTCATCACTCCCTTTTCCAGCGTTTTAATGTTTCATAATCAATTACGAGGGCTTTCCTGGTGGCTCAGTGGTAAAGATCCACCTGCCAATGCAGGAGACAAGGGTTTAATCCCTAGGTCAAGAAGATGCCCTGGAGAAGGAAATGGCAAACTGCTCCAGTATTCTTGCCTAGGAAATCCCATGGACAGAGGAGCCTGGCGAGCTGCAGTCCATGGAGTCACAAAGAGTTGGACATGACTGAGCACCCACGCAGGCACTAATCACCTACAGTATTGTAGGTAATCAGCTTCTCAAGGACAGAGCTTGGCTGTATCATTAGCATGGAAATGATGCTACATTTCTTCAACAGAAAAAAGTCACAATTTAATTCAAATTAATTAATCTTTAATGAGTATGTACACTCTCTTATATGAATAGAATAAAAGGAGATCGATATTTGTGATTTAGCTTATATAATTCAAAATCTTCATTTGTGCTCTTTATAATTATATATATTTGCTGTTACTAATAGATAGAGGGTATAGGTAGCTAGACACAAAATTTAAACAGAAAGAAATAGCTTGAATTTATATGATTTTGTCTTAATTAGCAGTTGGTAGCTTACCTACCTCTTTAAATACTCAGGCAGACCTATACAAGCATATGCAGTACTTGTAGAGTTTCTCAATGTCTATCATATAGCTTAATGCTATCAAAGTACTCCACTGATAATGAAACTCAAGGCTCAAAGGACAGTAAGAATATTATTCCATATAATGTATTATGCATCAATAGTTTTAGCTGGGCAAATCCTACCAGCCTCTCAGGCCACCACAACAGAGCTAATGCTAATGAAAAGAATATTAACTGATTCAAGAAATGGGAAAGTAGAAAGAAGAAAGGGAGACCAAAGGGAGTAAAAATATAGCAGTAAAAACACAGACTCTTCTTTCTGGCCTTTTTTTTTTTTTCTTCTAGTCATCTTTGTCTATCTACCTTTTGTTCCACAAATCAACTCTGTGAATTCTCCCCTGTTATCCCTCACTCTCCATTCTCCAAGCCTTCTTTTGCCTCCACTCTTCTTTCTTTTATTCTGTTTTGTTGTTTATTTGTCATCAAGTTCAATTCAAGGTCAAAGTTAAATACATACTTGTTGCCACTCAGCTCCAGATATTTACTTATCAAATGAACACTTCTAATTCAAACCAATCCATTATTATGATTGCACACTAATTGTAACCCTAATTAATATGTGTATGCCATGGTACATGACATTACCTCCACCTGAGAAATATCTTGTGTTTTCTTTCTGCATAGAAAAACTGCTCTGTCACAAACAGCAAATTTTATAGAAAATTTTCTGAAGTCCCTTTGCCCTATAATAGTGCCTGTTGTCATTTTCAAGAAAGATAAATTGGATCTATTACCAGGGAATAGTTGCTATTGCCAGTTTTTTTAACACCAAAACTGTACCCTGATCTTTAAAATCCCTTTCTATTGATCTCTCTCATATCAGGTTGTATTAGAAAAATGTATTTTAGACAATTTAAGATCCTTTCTCATCATTGCATAAGAAAAGAAACAGACAGTTTCAACTGATGTTTACTCAAAGATATGTGCTTCATTTCTGCGGTTGTTGTTTTTGTCGTTGTTCAGTCACTAAGTCGTGTCCGACTCTGCAATCGCATGGACTGCAGAATGCAAGACTTCCTTGTCCTTCACTATCTCCCAGAGTTTGCTCAGATTCATGTCCATTGAGCTATCTAACCATTTCGTCTTCTGCCTCCTTCTTCTCTTTTTGCCTTCAATCTTTCCCAGCATCAGACTCTTTTCCAGTGAGTCGGCTCTTCATATCAACTGGCCAAAGTATTAGAGCTTGAGCTTCAGCATCAGTTCTTCCAATGAATATTCAAGGTTGATTTCCTTTAGGGTTGACTGGTTTGATCTCCTAGCAGTTCAGAGGACTTTCAAGAGTCTTCTCCAGCACCACAATTCGAAGGAATTAATTCTTCAGTGCTCAGCCTTCTTTATGGTCCAACTCTCACATCCATACATGACTACAGAAAAACCATAGCTTTCATTTTTTGGGCACTATATGAAAGAATAACACACCCTTAATATCAGGAAGATTACACAAATTTGCATGAGTATTTTGAAAAGATGACTTAAAAAAATGTTTGAAGTAGCACAGAGAGAAGTTTTTTCAACTTCATTATTTTCCAAACAGCAAGGATTACCCCAATGTTCATCGCCGCATTGTTTACAATAGCCAGGACATGGAAGCAACCTAGATGCCCATCAACTGACAAATGGATAAGAAAGCTGTGGTACATATACACAATGGAATATTACTCAGCATTAAAAAAAAATTCATTTGAATCAGTTCTACTCAGGTGGATGGAACTGGAGCCTATTATCCAGAGTGAAGTAAGCCAGAAGGAGAAACAACAATACAGTATACTAACACATATATATGCAATTTAGAAAGATGGTAACGAGAACCCTGCATGCGAGACAGCAAAAGGAACGCAGATGTATAGAACAGACTCATGGACTCTGTGGAAGAAGGAAAGGGTGGGATGATATGGGAGAATGGCATTGAAACATGTTAATTATCATATGTGAAATCAGTCGCCAGCCCAGGGTTGATGCTCGGGGCTGGTGCACCAAGATGACCCAGGGGGAGGGAATCGGGAGGGAGGAGGGAGGGGGGTTCTGGAGGGGGAGCATATGTAAACCCATGGCAGTTTCATGTCAATGTATGGCAAAACCAACACAATAAAGAAAATTAAAAAAAAAAAAAAAAGGATTGCCAACACTGCTCTCCATTGAGCTTAAATATCTACATACTCAAGTGTTTTAACATGTGCATTTTTAAATTATAAAGAAAGATTTGCCTCCAAATAACTTAATTAAACTAACCCAGACTTTCCTGGTGGTACAGTAGTTAAGAATTTGCCTGCTAATGCAGGGGGCATGGATTCTTTCCCTGATCTGGGAAGATCCCATGTGCACAGAACAAGTAAGCCTGTGAATCTCAGCTACTGAGCCTGTGCTTTAAAGCCCTGGAGCCACCAATACTGAGCTGTTGTACTGCAACTGTTGAAGCCCGTGTACTCTAGAGCCTGTGCTCTGCAACAAGAGAAGCCCCAGCACTGCAATGGAGAGTAGCCCCTGCCCACTGCAACTAAAGAAAGCCAGAGCCAAGCAAGGAAGACCTAGCGCAGCCAAAATAAAAATAAAGAATTCCCTGATGGCTCAGCTGGTAAAGAACTCCCCTGCCAGCGCAGGAGATTTACAAGAGTGTGGGTTCAGCCCCTGGGTCAGGAAGATCTCTTGGAGAAGGAAATGGCAACCCACTCCAATATTCTTACCTGGAAAATCTCATAGGCAAAGGATCCTGGTGGGCTGTAGTCCATGAGTGACTGTCCAGCTCTTTAAACCAGAACCCTTAAATCACAGCCATGTATTCTGAGGGTCCCTTTTTGCATCCCACCTCTTTGAATTACAGTCTCTACTTAGATTGAATTTCATCATCAGGCACACGTCACAGCAGGTGTGTGTGCACGTCTGCTCATCTTTTTTATGGTTGCTGCTCACATAAAGGTAGTCCCACTTATGAAAAACGGTGCAGGAGACTGTCAGTTCAAAATCTGGAGAACATCAGTCCAAAATTTGGAGAACATCGAACTTCAAAGTGTGCAACAAGAATGCTATGGAAATTTTGTAATGTAAATTTGGTAGGTGGTGCAGAGATGTGTTATTGTATTATGTTTTATCTTTGGAAAAAACCTTAACGTTTTAGACAAATTGACCCCAAATGAAACAATGCCACATAATAGATAGACAATAGATGGTAGATAGATAAATATTTAGATAGATAGGTAGATGATATATAGGATAGATGTGTGTGTGTGTGTGTGTGTGTGTACATAGAATTTGAATATGTGTGAATTTAAATATGAATGGAGAAGGAATTGAGAAGACAAGATTGTTACTCCTTCAGCTCCCTGGCTAAAGACCTCACTTGCCTTCCTAACACTCTGACTCCTGATAGCATCTTGCCCACCTTCCCCTACCCCTCTGTCCCCTCTGATCCAAGAAATTGAATGTTGCAACCCAATAATATGCTTCAAGCAGTCTCTGTCACACAAGTAACATTACTATGATCATGAAAAAAAAAGTCATCGATAAAATAACTAATTACCTCCCTGCTGTTATTGCCTTTCAAAGGCATTTACACTTTTTATTATTAAAAAATAAAGTATTTGACCTCACCTGTTTTTTTTTTTAGAGAGAGTACAATTCAATACACACTTGAAAAACTTTTGCAAGCTAGACCTGAAATTATACATTGAGTTGAAATTATGTTTGAAATAGGTTCCTTTATTTAGGGTAGAACAAATGGTTTCCAGATGAGAGTCAAAACTCAAAAATAGAGCCTAGAATTCAGAACTGTTCCATTGGATTATGGAATCTGTAGGCTAAGGCAAAATGAAGGCTCAGAATCTGCCAAAAGCCTATATTTTTGGTCTCTTGGCTCCTTGGAGAATGTTTATCATGGATGCTATAGAATTTCTGTCAATTCCTAAAACAACCATAGTCTACTTTTGGAGACCTAAATAAATAAGAAACACAGCTTTTTTTTTTTTTTTTCATGAAGCATAGCATCAAGTTCAAAAGGAAAGTTTGGGGCTAAATCCATTAGTTGGAACACGACAGGGCAGATCTAGGCAAATCATCTGTATTGTCTCTGTTTTCCTATTCCTTTCCATTTTTTGGACATTTTTTTTGGTATTACCAGATGCAGTGTCTCCTGCCTTAGGAAAAGGAAATATAAAAAGAGTACATGTGCTTCATTCTTTCACAGAATGCTTTTCTCTTTCGAAACCAAAAAATATTCAGAATCATAAAATAATTTGAGATTTACATTTTTTATGACAAATCCATCCCTGTTTAGCACAGTGAATGCATGCTGCAGCTTACTGATATAGTAACAATGTAACAGAAAAGAGAAAAACCAGAATTTTGATCTGGGAGAATTGGGGTTGAATTCTGATTCTAGTGCTTACTAAGTAAGTAAGTGCTTACTAAGTAAGATCTCCCTCCTCTGTAAAATGGGAGTAATATCTAGCTTTCAAGGATGTTGGGAGGATCAGAGATAATGTGTATTAATTGATAACACAGTTTTTGACACTCAATAGATGGTCAGTGCTTCATTGCATTGCTGATATTCTAGGAAAATGTAGAATTCACATGCCTGCCTTCAGATTTAGTCAACAGTACCTCCTTGTTTATGTCCAAGAGCATCACAGGTATGATTTGTCTTTGTTATTTATCTCTGTTCTCCCTGTAAGAAGAAGCCAGGTTACACTATGGGTTTACGTGTGAATTGGAACTTGGTGGTCACAATTCTGAAATAAATGGAAACTCTGTAGGTGGGTCAAGAAGCAACAGTTAGAACTTTACATGGAACAACTGATTGGTTCAAAATTTGGAAAGGAGAATGACAAAGCTGTATATTGTCACCCTGCTTATTGAACTTATATATAGAGTACATCATGTGAAATGCCAGGCTGGATGAAGCCCAAGCTGGAATCATGATTGCCGGAAGAAATATCAACTTCAGATATGCAGATGACACCACCCTTATGGCAGAAGCCGAAAAGAAACTAAAGAGCCTCTTGATGAAGGTGAAAGAGAAGAATGAATAAACTGGCTTAAAACTCAGCATTCAGAAAACTAAGATCACAGCATCAGGTCCCATCACTTCATGGCAAATAGATGAGGGAAAGTGGAAGCAGGGACAGATTTTATTTTCTTGGGCTCCAAAATCACTATGGATGGTGACTGCAGCCATGAAATTAAAAGACATGTGCTCCTTGGGAGGAAAACTGTGACAAGCCTAGACAGCATATTAAAAAGCAGAGACATCACTTTGCTGACAAAGGTCCCTCTAGTCAAAGCTATGGTTTTCCAGTAGTCATGTATGGATGTGTGAGTTGGACCTAAAGAAGGATGGGCACTGAAGAATTGATGCTTCCAAACTATGGTGCTGGAGAAGGCTCTTAAGAATCCCTTGGACAACAAGGAGATCAAACCACTCAAGGATCAAACCAGTCAATCCTAAAGGAAATCTGCCCTGAATATTCATTGGAAGGATTGATGCTGAAACTGAAACTCTGATACTTAGGCTATTGATGGGAAAGCAGACTTATTAGAAAAGACCTTGATGCTGGGAAAAACTGAAGGCAAAAGGAGAAGGGGGTGGCAGAGAATGAGATGATTAGATAGCAACTCTAATGGACATGAGTTTGAGCAAATTCCGGGAGATGATAGAGGACAGAGGGGCCTGGTAGGGTCCCATGGTGTCACAAGAGTAGAACACAGCTTAGCTGCTCAACAACAACAAACTACTGTCACATGAACCAGGAAAATGGCTCACCCACTTTTCCACTTTCTCCAATGTTTTCTTGTATGCAGCACTCATTTAACATCTCTTATCATAATTTGTGTTTAAAGAGGCACCAATAAATTATAGATAAATATGTACAAGTAGTTCAAAGTTGTTTGAAGAAAGCCACTCAGAACTTACTAGGAAATAAATCTCCAACAAATCGCTGTCCTCTTTTCCCATATTTCTCCAGTCTTCTTCCTTGTTCCTCTCTTATCACTGGAAGTCCCAATTCTATACATTTGAGAAGCTCAACTCTTCCTTGAAAGACAATTTCTGCCTCCTCTGTATTAGCTCAGTTGGTAAAGAATCTGCCTGCAATGCGGGAGACCTGGGTTTGATCCCTGGATTGGAAAGATCCCCTGGAGATGGGAAAGGCTACCCATTCCAGTGTACTGGCCTGGAGAGTTCCCTGGACTGTATAGTCCATGGGGTCACAAATAGTTGGATATAACTGAGCAACTTTCATTTATAACTATCACTGTAATATAATGGCATGCATTTTTACTGTAATTGTTTTTTACAAGCAAGTACAATGTTGTTGCTTCTGTACTGAAACATGCCAGAAACCTGGGGATTTGCTTTCATCTTCTTTATTTCATCTTCTTGCAAGTCATCCTGAGGCCACCTTGGGCTGCCATGTGCTGGCTGTTACCTCTGTCACTTCCTTAATCCATGACCTTTCATGGCCTGGCACGCCTCACTTGACCCATCATAACACCTCCGAATTGGTCTTCTTGCCTCTAGTCCTTCACCTCTGCAGTTTTTCTCCCCACTGTTAATAGACTGTTTTCTTTAAAGCACAAATCTCACCATAGAAACAACTTGGTAAATCTTTTGTTCCTTTGTCAGCTTAGTGAAATTCCAAGTCTAGGGCATGACTGCCTGTTCTCTCCAGAGAAGGTAGGTTTGTACAGGGGCCAGAGTTTGGGTTTTAGAGTTGCCAACTCCTTGGCTTGCAGCCCTTACCAGCCGTGTGTCTCTTATACTGATCCAACTTCTTTAGCTTTAGTTTCTCTCTCTAAAATTAGGATTGTCTAAAGCATTAAATACACGGATGAATTTGCAGTGACTAGCAGAGGGCTTCCCACGTACAAATTGCTTGACAAATGGTTATCATTATTTTTTTTTAATGTTTATTTATTTGCATCAGATCTTAGTTGCAGCATGCATGGTCTTTAGTGGTGGCATGCAAACTCCTAGTTGCGGCATGTGGGATCTAGTGCCCTGACCAAGCCCCCTCCTTTTGAGAGTGAGGAATCTTAGCCACTGGACCATAGGCAAGTCCCTATCACTCTTCTTAATGTTGTAACCTACCCTCATTGTCAACTTCTCCTTGTCCAACTCCACCCACCGGAGATTTCCTGATGGGGTTAACACACTCTCAGACCTCTTCACGTTAGAACACATAAAACTTCTGCCTTGAGGATTCTCCATCGCTGCGCCCTTTATTATTAACAATTGTGATAACATTAACAATACAAGCTCATGTGAATCAGTGCTCACAATCTTGGGCATGCAAGAAATAAAACATTTTAGTATAACCAGAATTAATTTTCTTTTGTGACCTCCATTTTTCTAAGAAGTGAAAACTTACTTTCAATCAATGTCTGAATCCACCTCCGTTTTACCTTCTACTCGGGGCTGTGTTGGGGCTTCCTAGGTGGCTCAGTGGTGAAGAATCTGCTGCCAGTGCAGGAGACTCAGGAGACATTGGTTTGATCCCTGGATCGGGAAGCTGGAGAAGGAACTGGCAACCCACTCCAGTATTCTTGCCTGGAAAAATTCCATGGACAGAGGGGCGTGGCAGGCTACAGTACATGGGGTCACAGAGTCGGACATGACTGAGCACACATGCACACAGGGCTGTTCAGCTCTGAGACACTCACATTGCACCAAAGTGCTAGGAAGGGGCAGTTGTTCAGTGATCTTTATCAGCCTGTGCTTGAACCCCCAGTAACTGTACTGTCTTCATCTAGCCCTTGGTCATCTATCGGGCAATCCTGGGAATTCCATGCTATTTCCATGCCCTTCTTGGTCACTAGAGTGTTTATTCTGCTACTTCTGCCTCCCTCTGAAACTGTGAGGCAGTCTGGTATTTCTGCTTAGATCCCCCAACTAGTGATTTCTTCTCTGGGACCCTGTCATGTCTGCATGAAGATGCACCAAGTCTTCTTCAAAGCCTCTGCCCACCCTCTCCTGCCAGGACTTAACCATACAAATATTCTATTTTTTAAAATTTATTTGTAATTGAAGGAAAATCGCTTTACAATGCTGTGTTGGTTCCTGCCATACAACAACATGAATCGGCCTTAAATATGCATGTTTTACTGAAGATGTCTTACTTTCACTTGCCTAAGTGTCTTAAGAAAAAAGAAAAAAAAAATTTTTTCTGACATCAATGACAATCCCTAAAATATAGCATGATGACTGAATGAACAGATAAATGAATAAATAGCTTTTCTCCTCTCATCAGGATCAAATTCTTTAAAGAACCATCCTTTCACAGATACATAGGCTAATTTATGATATCATCCTTCTTTTCCTGATAAAATATGTGTTGTTTAATCATGACATTTCATAAGCATTTGTCAAATTGAAACAGTCTTGATTTGATAGGGTGAATTTTAGTCATAGCAAGATAAAAGGAAAAAAAGGAGTTTGTGGAAGTGTGATAAAATATATACTGTATCTGTTTGGAGGCAGACATATCCATGAAGTTTCCTAACTTGTCAACTAGAATTTGCTTGAGTTGAACACAAATTTAGCAGGAAATCCCTACACATGACCACATCTAAAATTCATGTACAACCTAAAATATTTTTTGACCAGAATAAACTTTTCTTGTTTTGAACAGGGCAAATGTATATTGATAGATTGGAGCTGTTACTTAGCTGTCGCAGGCAGAGGGACAAGCACAGCTGTGTAGTCAGTGCTCTGAACAAAGACCCTTGATCCATAGTGGGGCAGAGATGGCTTTTCTTGCTAAACTTAAACCCTGACATGGGACTACGTGTACCTGAAGAAAGGGTACTTTTTAACTTCAAATAAAGGTGTAATTAATAGACCCAGAAGGAGTTGACCCAACCAAGCACCTTTTTCAGTTTACTGAAAGGTCTCTGTGGGTCAGCAGAAGCCTTGACCTCAAGCTCACTTCAAATTCAATATATTCAAATAAGCTGTCCATCCTGTGCCTCTCTCTTTTTAATTATACAGTCATCATCCTCAGCTTGTTTGTTCAAGAGCAGGGTATTAGTTTTGACTCTGCCAGCCCCTTTAGCCCCTCAGTCAATCACCAGTTTTGGTGCTCTTTGTGAACTGAGGTGAAATGTAGCTAAATAAATAGTGTACCATGGAATAGAGTATAAAAAGTTGAGAAAAAGTTAAAAAATAAAAAAACACAATGTGAAATGAAGACCAGGTTCTCAAAAAGCAAAGCATTTAGTTTGGGAGATAATACATAAAGATATGGGATGATAAGCACAAAAATAAGCATCACAATGCCCAGGTCCCTGACTCTAGCCCTCTCCTTGTCCTGCCATCCTACTTAGTAACCTCCAGCCCCCACCAGCCCCCACCAGCCCCCGTCCCCTGTTGCCACCACTATAGTAATTGATGTTTTCTAAATCTTGTGCAAAAAGTCAATATGGACATTTTTAGAAAGGCTTATTTTCAGTACTGAAAAACATACAAGCTGAGTGCAAGCAAAGTGTGTGTAGTATGCAAAGGAATTTTAAGGACAAGTCCTTCCAAATATCTTGTTCACACACTTCCAGAAATAATTTTTTAAAGGTATACAGCCTTCTCATATTTCTAAGTTGACATCTAAAACTTTTCTGTGTATCGTCAAGTAGTTGCAAAGGATGTAATCTCTAGCAGATTGTATATATTTACTTGTTTAAGAAAAAAGAAAAACTTGTCTAGCTTATTTAAATATATCCAATGGGAAATTACCCTAGCAATTTCATGCCCTCCAATATCCATTTAAAAAGTACATGACCCAGAAACTGACACAACATTGTAAAGAAACCATCCTCCAATTTAAAAAGAAATTTTAAAAAAGTACATGACCAAACTGTTGTTTATGCCATTGGTTTTTCTCCTTAACTTCATATTTCCATTCCATTTCACTGCAGAAATTTAACTTTATGTAATACATTTTTATGCATGAAGTTTTGTATTGGTAACCCACCCATATGTTTCTGTTTTCTAGGACAATTAAGATTCTAAATATTTTAATTAAATTAATATTTTTATAATTGGTGTGTAATTTGTCAAACCAAGTGCTTCTGACATTTTGATTGATAACTAGTAAGCATACAATGTAAAATATTACCAGTGAAGGATATGAAACTTTTTAATAATTATCTTATTATCTCTGAACACTTATTAATTATTGATAGAAAAAGACAGTTCTATATCAGTTCTATTCTTTTTACTCATTTGCAGAAGTTAGCATTCAGTAGCCTTGTTGAATTAAATAAGTAGTTGAGAATAGAAATCCTTCTTTTTTCCTGTAGTAACATCACTCAATTATTTAAACTGCCTCCAAGTTTTATGTAAAAAAATTCTCACCCTATCAAAATCAAAATTAATAATCAAGTGTCCACCTGGGTAGGTTCTTTACATTTTAGTGGAAGAAATACATTGGAAGCTACTTGTCTTGTAAAGGATTTCTTACCAGGCCCTTCATTAGTGCTGCTCACTTTCTTAACATCAACAACAATACTTCAGATTGTCTCCTTGTTTGACATGCAGGACGTTTATTCACCCCAGAGCAGTACACCAGAATGAGATCCTGGATTGGGAAGAGGAAACCTGTTCTTTTTCAAAGTAGGAGAAGGGTCATGGTGAGAATCTTCATGATACCTCAACCACAGATACATTTTCAGAAAAGTAAAAATGGAAGTTGAGGATTTAGAGGCTAATTTCCATAGAACCATGCACTTGAAAGGTCTCCATGGAACCTCAAGGATACAAGTGCCCCATTTTGAAGACTGCTGCCCCTGTCTATGCCTTTCCTATCAGATTAGGTGGCCTAAAGTGAAAGTGTTAGTCTCTCAGTCCTGTCTGACTCTCTGCTACCCTATGATTGTAGCCCGCCATGCTCCTCTGTCCATGGAACTCTCCAGGCAAGCATACTAGATTGGGTTGCCATACCCTCCTCCAGGGGATCTTCCCAATCCAGAGATTGAATCTGGGTCTCCTACATCACAGGAAGATTCTTTACCATCTGAGCCACAACAATTATTCTAAAAATAAGATATCACCAACCACTTTATCACTCAATAACTCCCAGTACTCCTCTAGTGCTTCACATATAAGCACACAGACCCATGAATCAGTTTAAATGTGAACCCTGACCCTTCCCCTTGACCTCCTTCTTGGGAATCTAAAATAAGCACCCTCTGCTCTGGTCGCCTGGCTCTCCTCCCCACTGTACACACAGTTTTTCTCACTTTCAGATCAAGTCTTTGTTCCTGTGACTTCCTTAGCTCGGGCCACCTCAACGTCTGCCTTCCTTCCTATCTTGTTGTCATCGTCTCAAATCCCTTCCTCCAGGAAATTTCCCCTTCCCCCTGCAGACTCAACTGATCAAGTAGTGCTGGTGAACTTATATACAAAACATGGCTATAAATATTGGGACTACTTCTGAGAAGAGGGAAATTAACAAAAAATAGTTGTATTGTCTAAACAGATAATCTATTGCTTGTTACTCTTTAATAGTTATTAATTTTGCATTTCCAGTCAGGTGGTGATAGGACAGTGTTATGGAACAGTGTTATGTACCTCTCATACTAACAAACTAGAAGCCCAGAAAAGGGAAGCAAAAAAGGGTTTGATTTGACCCAGACACAACCACTGAGCATAAAATAGCCTTTCCTTGGGAATCTTTTCTGGGTTTTTTACATATCTTTCCAAAAGTCCTTTGGGCATCAAATAGCCAAAAGAACTATAGCAGGTGAACTAGTGAAGTACTTTTCACCACAAGTTTTAGTGAATGGGGACATAAACAGTTTCTACAGGTAAGTTATCAGGTAGCTGTTGATCCCCAGCTGGACAGTAGATGCACCTGCATATCAGTGAGTTGCAACTGTAGGATTCTACCAGAAGAAAGTCTCCTAAGTAAATGGATCTGTGGGCTGTGAAATGTGTTTTTCTCTTACAGAACTGGAGTTTACTCATTACAACGCCACCTTGGGTCACTAGGCTTGGTTTAAAATAAAAATGCTTTCTTGTGTCTTGCATGCTGTTACCAAACAGACTAGAAGATGACCAGACAGAGATTGAATTTAAACACATTGGAACCTAACTGAAACCTCTATACTAACATTGTTAACTTTGAGTTTATTTACCACCACCAACTAATGTCCTCATCCGAAATGAATTGACTAAGAAAAGGCCACGTGGAGTTTCTTTGTGGTGCCTAAGTTAAAGCCCTCATCTCTAATGGGTCCCCTACTCTATAAGCTTGCAACCATTTATTGACCATTTGAATTCTAACTACAGTTTTTATAAGTATTTTTTGTATGTACTACTAATTTGATGATGACATGTTCTATACTACTTTTATATTTAAACATCTTAATTATATAATTTTATCTCCAAGGAAATTACACAGATTTTATTAAAAAAATTTTTTCATTCACTGAGTTTATCCCTGAGAGAACCACATACTCTGTGGTAAATCAGTATTTCGCAAGGAATCCCAAGTAAGATACAGCATAGTACTAAGTATTCTAACAAGATACCTTTCAGGCCTTCATTTACATAAATTAGGATTTCTTTAAAAGAGGGTTCTTTGAAATCATTTCAGCATTTTGGGGACTAGATGTGTAAACTTCTCATAAGGGATGAAACCAAGGATGAGTTTGTAGAAAAATGTAGACCCTGAAAGTGTTAGTCACTCAGTCACGTCCAATTGTTTGCGACCCCATGGACTGTAGTTCACCAGGCTCCTCAGTCCATAGGATTCTCCAGGCAAGAATACTGGAGAGGGTCGTCATTTCCTCCTCCAGGGGATCTTCCTGACCCACAAATCCCGTACCTCCTGCATTGCAGGCAAATTCTTTACTCTCTGAGCCTCCAGGGAAGCCCATCAGAAAGAGGGAATGGGCAAAAAGTGATTGAGATCCTGGAGCACAATCTCAGATTTAGTCCTGATGCATCAGTTTTGAAGTGGAAAATAGAAAATTAACTCAGGAAGATAAGATGCATACTTCCTGTGTGTTCCTCTGCATCTAAGTACTTCTTTTATTTATTTTTTAAATTATTTATTTTAATTAGAGGGTAATCGCTTTACAGTGTTGTGCTGGTTTCTGCTCTTCAACATGAATTAGCCGTAAGTACACATAAGGCTCCCTCTTGAGCCTCCTTCCCACCACTCAACACCCTCCTCTAGGTCATCACACAGCATGGAACTGAGCTCCCTGTGTTGGGTTTCTTTCTTTCTTTTCTTTTTTTTAATTGAAGGATTGTTGCTTTGCAATATTGTGTTGGTTTCTGCCACACATCAACATGAATCAGCCACTGGTAAACATGTTTCTCCTGCCTCCTGCCTCCCTCCTCCCACCCCATCCCCCCTAGGTCATCAGAGAGTACTGAGTTGAGCTCTGTGTCATACAGCAAGTTGCCACTGTCTATTTTATGTATGGTAGTGCGCACATTTCCATGTTGCTCTCCCCATTCGTCCTGCCCCCTCCTTCCTTCCCCTCACCCCCTCTCACCATGTCCATAGGTCTGTTCTCCGTGTCTGCCTCCAACTACTTCTTTTCATTCTCGGATTACTTACCCATTTTCTTTCCTCCTCTGTAAGGTCTCGAGTGCCAGAATTTTTTTTTTATTTTCTGTGCCTAAGCCTGGGGACTTCTCTGCAGCAGACACTCAGAAGATAATTGCAAAGGTGGTAACCTTCAAAAGAAAAGCAACAGTGGAAGATTCTGACCGCTGAGTAGGACAGGGAGTCTGAGTGTTTCCGAACAACACGTGGCCACAGCCTGTACTGAAGTGAATTGCAACCCATGCAGGGAAGACAGAATGAAATTTACTAGAGGTACCATGTGGTCAGGTCGAGTAGAACAGTAATTAAGAGGTAATTATACATGCTTTACTAGTTCCTAATGAGTTGGATTGAGGGGTTATAATGAAAACCCATGTAGGCATTCAAGGCCAGTTTCAGGAGTATGTAACCAGTGAGATTACACAAGTCTGAGCATTTAAAGGAGCCCATGCTTGGTTTAGAGTTTCCCTGGTTCAGGGGTAAAGAATCCTCCTGCCAATGCAGGAGACACAGGAGATGTGGTTCAATCTCTGGGTCAGGAGGATCCTCTGGAGAAGGAAATGGCTACCCACTCCAGTATTCTTGCCTGGAAAATCCCATGGACAGAGAAGCCTGGTGAGCTACAGTCCATGGGGTCTCAAAAGAGATGGACATGACTTAGCGACTCAGCAATAACAGCAACAACAACGTTTGATTTAAGGTTCTGTTGCCACCATCCTGGAATGAATTTTTAATAATTCTCATTAAAGGGGCCCCACATTTTCATTTTTCACTGGCCTCACAGATTAGGTACCAGTCCTGTGTACCTTATTTCCAAAATTATTTACAAGCTAACTCATTGGTGAATCTGTATACAAAGATTACTGATGATGCGATGTAATTATTTCCAAGTAATGCATTAGTTTCCAAAGTGAGTTGTTCTTCCTCTACTCTCTCTTCTCTGTACTTGTCTCAACCTAGGCCTCTCTGATATCAGAGCCTGAGACAAAAGCTTAAGTGCCTGTGTTTTATTTGAGAGTCTGGGGAATAAAGCTGGGAAGGACAGTAGATTCATATGTCATGCCATGCTCCGTCACTTCAGTGACTCTTCAGTGTCCAATTCTGCCACCCTATGTACTGTAGCCCGCCAGGCTCCTCAATCCATGGGATTCTCCAGGTAAGAACACTGAAGTGGATTGCCACGACTTCCTCCAGGGGATCTTTCCAACCCAGGGATCAAACCCATGTTTCTTAGGTCTCCTTCATTGGTAGGCAGGTTCTTTACCACTAGTGCCACTTGGGAAGCCCATAGACCCATATATGGATGTGTAATCAAGTTCCCTACAGCACAAATGCAGAATGCTCATCCATGGATCTCCTGAAGAGCCCCACAGACCATCTCCCCAAGGAAGAGAAGCACAACCTATATCCATTGGCTCCCATTACCCACTGGTGAAGGATAGCCCTTGAGAAGTGCCCAATCCCCCCAAATTTCATCCTTTCTGACTTGCATTTGTTTTATCTCTTGAGGTGTCTGTTTGAACAACTTAAAAGAAACCCTGCTATAAAACAAAAGTTATGGCTTACTCACTGTGTACCTCCAGTGTCAGACGTAGCTTGTAACATATAGACATAAGCAAAGGGGGTGTCAAAATGCAGTTCAGCCTATTCAGATTAGTCTGAGACCCTTCATGCTTAGACAAAACAGTAAGTGACAAGAGCTGCCACGTCCCAGGACACAATGCCAGGCCTCTCAGGCAAAGCATGCTTGGGGCATTTGACCATGCCCTCATGGATGCCACACTCTCCACCATTTCCACAACTTTCAGAGTCTACCAGGAGGGCACCCATTCTTTGAAGTGAGTTGTGAGGCAGTGGGGAGGTGCTTTGCCTTCACCTCCAGAGAAAAAGGGGGCTTCCCAGGTGGTGCCAGTGGTATAAAGAGCCTGCCTGCCAATGCAAGAGACTTCAGAAACGCAGGTTTGATCCCTGGGTCGGAAAGATCCCCTGGAGGAGGGCATGGCAACCCACTCCATTATTCTTGCCTGGAGAATCCCATGGACTGAAGAGCCTGGTGGGCTATAATCTATAGGGTCACAAGGAGTTGAACACAACTGAAGCAACTTAGCATGTACGCACCAAAGAAAAGAGGAGATTTAGTGGAGATGCCTAAAATATGTGTTATGTGTAGTGTTCTCTTGAGTTTATCAGATCCTGAGGTGTGGAATCTGATTCATGCCTGATAATTACCGAAGAGATGATACATTGCCATTGTCACGGGCCTGACCAAAGAGGAGAGAGAATTAGAGGGCTCACTAGGAGCAAACTGTACTTTCACAGATGGCAGGAGAAAAAATGTTATAAGTTGTTTGTTTGTTTGTTTCCCCAAAGCCAAGTAGAATCTAAGAGGGCCTTTGATACCCCCAAAATGCAAGTCTTTGTGAGGTGGATGGAGATAGGGTGTGATGAACGGCAAACCAGAAGAGACATATAAGCCTCATTTTGAAGACTTTGAATGAAGGCTATTCATCAGAGGAATCTGGGGGAAAAACACAAAGGCAAAAGAAGCCCAAGGCAAGAATATGTCATTCCTCTGCTCTCCTTACTCCCAAATCTCCTTTAGGGGCCACCAGGACCAAGGCAAGTGTTACAGTTTCCAGACCTAAGAAGTCGTAAGCTGATGCAAGACAGAAAACCATATGAGCTTTCAGAGCTTTGTTTATGATACTGAACCAAACACATTGATGTCTAGTATGTTGTTCTTGGTTCTAAAGACAGTCAGGGTTTGTTTGGTTTTAAGTCTCAACATGACAAGAAAATCTTATGTGACTCCCTGACATCTCATTCATGGACCAGGTAGTCTCTTGTCTACAGACGGGGTTGGGGTGGGCCATGGGGAGAATGTCTTCTCCCGTCTCTATATTGAGTCCAACAAACTCAATGTATTTGTTATAACTCCTCAATCTTTATTTGATGACTGCATGCATGAATAAATTAATTAAGTCCTTGTTGAAGACTTCTGGTATTGTCACTGAAGTCAGATTCGAAGTAAAATTCAATCAGAAGTTCCTACAAAATCAACATCTGCACTGCAAGGGTTATAGGCCGGGTAACCATGAAGAAATTGCACATTTGCTGAGCCAAAATTAAGTGCATGTACGTCACTAATTAAGAGGGGGTGTATTTCCAAGTCTTCAATATAGGAAACACAGGCAAATTATACACTTATTCTGCCTTTTCCTACAAAGCCCTTTGATGTAAAAAGATCTCATTAAGAACTGGTGTAGAAAGAGGTGAAATGAGCAGAGGAGAGTTTATTAAATCTATTTCTTTAGTGAGAACAAATTTATAGACTAAGATTAATCAGAAAAAAGTTGGAAATATTGAGTGGTTGAAATTAAAGATAAAAAAGGAAGGGGAAATAAATTTGGAGAAGAAACTGGTATGCAAATTACCTTTCCATATTTTATCCCGTAATTTATTCCTAACTTGACTGAACCTTACCTCCTCCTCTGCCATATTCCCTGGAACCCATTTCATTTCTTAACTCTGAAAGAGTCTGTCATCTACTCAATGTATCATTTTATTCCCTGTGTGAACTAATTAATATTCATTCAAACATCTGTTACAGAATTTATCATGTAGCCAGAATGAAATTATTTATATGTAAGTATTCCTTACTTTCCCTCTCCCTTTCTCTCTTGTTCTTCTCCCTGTCTAAACAAAAAAAAAAAAAAAAAAAGATGTTTTCTGATTAGTCATTGGATCATCATTTTGTAGTGCAGAATTTAAGGGACAGGTTGAGTTTCTTGAGGAAGGCTGGCAGAGTTAAGGAGCTGGTCCCTACTCAATTGGGAACATCAAGTGAGGCTTGTGAGAAGGAAACAGTAGACAAAATTATCTAGTGGAAGAAAAGATGATGTGAATAAAAGACATTAGTGTGGCCATGTCAGTGAGTGAGAGGAAGGAAACTTGGTGGCTTGCCAAGACAGAGCTGTGCTGTATGTCAGCAAGGAGAGAATTGGGTTTGATGGGAATCTAAGAGTGAGGGAGAAAGAGAAAGCTTTGCAGTGACCATGTGATTTAGAGGAGGCTGAAGCTCAGGAGAAATGACGAAGGGGGCTCTTAAGAAATATTGCTGTGGGTTATAAAGCTGCTTCTGTTAATATTCTTTAAAGGGTGTATGTTGTAAAAAACATGGTCATTTCCTTATATAAAAGTCACTACTATTCTTCTTTTTCCCTGATTGAAAAAGTTTAGAAAGCAAGTTAAGGGAGATGTTTATCTGAAAGAATGTGCATCTATACCAGTCATGACCTGATCATGGAAATCTGCACTAGCACTGTTCTTGGCCTATGATGGCTTTGAACTTGGTCATGTGTCCTGGGGCTGACCAACAGCTGAAATGGAAAGTCTGACCAAAAGAGAAGAAGAGCCTCTACCCCGGTATACAGATGCAAAATTGTTAAAGATAAAGCTCTTTTCCCCTTTCTCCTTGTTCCGCTCTTTCTGCCTTGAAGCAGAACGGATGGCTGAAGCTGCAGCAGCCACCTTGGACCATGAAAATGAAAGCCAAGAAGATCAAAAATCCTGCAGACGTAGGTTCCACCTTTGAAGTTAAATATTACTGATGGAACCACTGACCTAATGCCATTGACCAGTGCTTTAGGATTTTTCTGTAGTGTGAGAAGAAGTAAATTCCTAATTGTTTAAACCACTGTCATTGGTTTTCTGTTACTTATCACTGAATGTGTTTTTTAGCTTATCAAGTAGAGATCCTTCTAGATTGCTAGCATTATTTCTAGGAATGAATAAAGTATCATTTCAAGCCAGAACTGTTAGCATCTCTGGTATTAATTAGCTTTGTTATCACAAGGCAAAATATCTATGTGACCGAGTTGGGAAAGCCTCAAGAAGAAAGCTTGTGTTCTCTTAGTTTGCCTGTGTCTAATCTGACAACTCCCTGGCATGCTGCAGTCCATGGGATCGCCAAGAGTCAGACATGACTTGGCTACTGACCAACAGTCTTACAACAAGTAGTAGGTATACTGTAGCAGCTTACTAAATGCTGGCTGAGCAAAAGGCAACAAAGCACTAAAAAGAGGAACTACCAGTTCAGGTGTAAATACAGGTTCTTTAAAGTCAATTCTGAAAAGCTTTCTTTGATCAATACCTTTTCTCCTACCTTTTATCATTTGAAGTTTGAATAAATTAACTTTGAATTTTGTAAGTTCTAGGTTCTCAAATTCATCTCCCCTTCACATCAGCCCCACCCAACCCAGCCTTCATCCCTGTTTCTTAGATGATCATTCAATCCATAGGAAGCACTTGCGTCATATTTTTACATTCATTTTTCTTCCTATGTGACAGGATGCTTTGTAAATCAAAATACTGATTTACACATTCTGCATAAATTTACATATTATGTTCAAGCATCCTTAACTCTATAATCTTGTACAATAAAACCCAATTAATTAGTGCAACCTACTGCAATTGTCTTCAAACCCAGTATTCACAGCATGACACAGACTGTATTTTTAAACCAATTAATTTAATCACATTCTAGTTCTGAAAAAGCAGACACATGAAGACAAAGAGCTAATGACAGGCATGGAAAAAGAGATAGAACCAGAGGAGGCTAGAGCCCCCATATGGATTCAAACTTAACATCAATATTAACATCAAATTTGAGATTAGAAGTCTAAAAGTCAGAAATATTCATTAAAATGTTTAAGAACCTAATGTCATCAGCAGCTGTTCTCTTTTGATAGTAAGAGATCTCTTCTGGATTTTAAAAAGGGACAATTAACCCTCAGTACAGTTGTATATAAGTTATATTGCCAGATATCATGTAATAATTGGATTCTTGCTCCACTCTACTACTGCAATTGCTGCTGTCACTACAGTTCACACAGACGCCTCTTTTTACTGAGCTATTACCTTTATGGTTGGTGTTCAGTCCCAAAGTCATGTCCGACTCTTCGAACCCCGTGAACTGCAACACCCGGCTTCCCTGTCCTGTGGTGGTAAGGTTACCATCACACAGTATAACACTTCATCATTCTGCAACTATTTCATGTATGCTGTTTTCTCTCGTTAATTTGTTTATAGTCTTTCTAAGGCCAAGATGTGTTTTTGTAGGCTCCTATGTCCCTGGCAACGCTTGAAGGATAGGTGTGTGGTAACTTGAACCAGACAGCGCTTCCTGAGTTGTGAAGAATAAAACAGCTAAGAGCCGTTACAGCTTTGCAGAGATCATTTAGTCCTATTTATAAGTGACCCAGGGCACTGACCTGGTAGGGGGCAATTTTGAGAAAAGTCATATTATAGAAGTAGACTCACACGTGTTGGAGCAAACTGAGAAGAATAAGAGTTCAAGATAGTAGAGGAAATGATGGGAAAAAAATAATGAAAAATGAAGAATTATGAGGAAGTTTCAGAAGTGATGAAAAAGGAAAGGTAGCAATGGGAATTCCATAACTTAAAAAATATCTAAAATGAGGAACTCAATATATAGATTGAATGGGCTTCCCTCATAGCTCAGTCGGTAAAGAATCTGCCTGCAATGCAGGAGACCTGGGTTCGATTCCTGGGTTGTGAAGATCCCCTGGAGAAGGAAATAGCAATCCACTCCAGTACTGTTGCCTGGAAATCCCATGGACACAGGAGCCTCCTGGGCTACAGGGGTCCCAATAGTTGGACTTAGTGACTAAACCACCATAGAGGTTCAGTAGCATCTTGAGCACAGCAGGCTCAAAACAAATTTAAAAAATAAAAACTGAAACACAGAAAGAAATTAATAACAATGGAAGGGAGCCTACAGGACATGTGGGAAAAGCAGAAAATATAATATTTATAAAAATTAGAGTATAAAAAAGAATTGAGAAAAAAAGAGTAAAACAATTTCTGCAGAAATAATAACCAAGCATTATAAAAGGCAAAAACCTACAAAGTCACAAGGCTCAGCAGACACTTAGTAGAATAAATACTGTGAAAACACACATACACTCCTCTTGGTAAAACTGCTAAGCACTTGAGAAAAGTCTTCGAAACAGCAGTAGTCAAACAACTGCTGATTACAGTTCTTTGACTGATTACTTTCGGTAATCGACTTCTCAACAATAAAAATGTCTCCAAAGAGAAGACAATAGAAAGACATCCAAGTGTTGAAAGAAAATAAATACCAATATATAACTCTGAACATACCCAAATATTCTTAAAAATTAAAGAAAATGCTTTAGATCTTTTTGTTCAATGAAAGTATATACTGGCACAGATAGCTAAAAGGCTGGGGAGGGGCAGTTCTTCTAAAGAAAGATTTCCCTAGACCAAACAAGGCAAAACCAGACCAGGAGAGAATGAAACAGTCCAGAAAGGGCAAATATGTAACTAAACTAAAAGAAGTATTGACTGGGAAAAAACCAAATATAATTAATCTACAAGCAAAAGCAGAAACCAAAAAGTAAATTAGAAAATATTTTTAACTGATTGATAATGAAGACACATTACTATCAAAACTTGTGGGATGCAGGCAAAGCCATGTCCAGAGAAAAATTCATGCATTAGAAAAGAAAAAAAAGTCTAAAATTCAGGGACTGAAGCTTTTATTTTAAGGAACCGAAATAAAAATAGCAAATTAAGTAAACATTGAGAAATATAAAAACTGCAAACACAAATTAATGAAAAATTTCAAAGCATGTAATATAAAAAATCAACAGGCAAAAAGTTGTTTTTTTTAAATATTAATAAAATTGATGGAGTCCTGGCAAGGCATATTAAGAGTAGAGAAAACCCAAGTTATCAATATCAGAAATTAAAAAAAGAGAAATCAGTACAAATCTGGAGACACTACAAGTTAGATTGTAAATATTTTTTATCAATGAAGATTGTAATTTGGATGAAATGAATAATTTTTTAACATCAGCAAAATAAAGAATAAAATATATTATTGAATTTATAAAACAAAATTCAATTATAAAATAAAAACAGACTCATGGGATAAACAGGTGGTTGTCATGGGGTGAAGGGGTGAAGTAGATTTAGAGATCTAATCTCCAGCTATAAAATAAATAAGCCACAGGGATGTAATATAAAGCACAAAGAGTATAATCAATAATATTATAATAACCTTGTATGGGGGCAGATTGTTACTTGCCTCATCATGGTGGTCATTTCATAATATATACAAATGTCAGATCACTATGCAGCCCACCTGAAAAGTAATATAATATTGTATGTCAAGTGTACTTCAATAAAAACAATAAATTGAAATTTTAAAGTATAATCGAACAGATAGATAGATGGTTAACTTCATTAGTCTTCAGTAAATGTAAATTAAAACCGCAATATGACACCAATACACTTCCACCAGAATAGCTAAAAAATTTCTAACACTATCCAGGGCAGGCAAAAATGTAAAACAACCAGAGCTCTCATATACTCATGTAGGAGGGCTTACTTCAGAAAAATGTTTGATCATATCTACTAAGTATTTGCCTATTTTATAATTCAGCGATTTCAATTCTAGAAAATACCCTGAATAAATGCATACATTCACTCCCAAAAGAAGATGAGCATAAAAATATTCAATACAGCAATACTTGCAATAGTTCCAAATGCTCATCAGCAAAAGAAGCACAAATAAACTGTAGGACATTCCCAAGGTGGAATATTATACAGTAATGACAGTTTGGAAGATGTCCTCAAAATCACATGGCTGCTGGTGGACCTCTGAGATGGATCCCGGCAATCAGAGATGACTCACACCCTCCCCATCCTTGAAATGTGCTTTCTACCTGCCATTCTAGGAGCTATCTCTAGAACATAGCCTTGAGTAAGTAAGGCGTTGTTGAGACCATCTGAATTGAGTTAAGACCATCTGAACCCAGTTAAGTTCTCTCTATAAACTTCTAAGATTCTGGCAGGTGGATACAAGTATCTGCTTATTTTGTGGCCATCGAGAAAAGCTGACATCTACCAATGTGGGATGATCTGCTTCTTTTTTTGGTTACTCCTTGCCCTCTGTGTATGGGGGTCAACTTTAGATTTTACCTGGAAAGCTTCTGTGGTTTTGAAGCAACAAAATAAACGTACTACAACTATACCTAACAACGTGGGTGAACCTAACAGAGTGTGAGAAAAAGAAGGCAGACACAAAAGAACACGTATTGTTTGATTCCATTTTTATACAAGTCAAAAACTGGGGAATTGGGAGTTCCCTGGTGGAACTAAGTGACTAAGACTCTGTGCTCTCAATGCAGAGCCCCAGGTTTGATCCCTGGTCAGGGAACTAGATCCTTCATGTTGCAACTAAAGATCCCACATGCTGCAACTAAGATCCAGTGCAGCCAAATGAATAATAAAAGAAATATAAGTATTTTTCAAATGGGAGAATTAATCCCTGGCATTACCTTTGCTGGGCCAGTGACTAGAAGGAGGCCTGAGAGTGGCTTTTAAAATCTGAGTCATGTTCTCTTAGCTTTGATGCTGGTCTATATCCTAATGACATGAATCTGTTCACCTTGTAAAATTTATTTATGTATTTGTGCATTGTTTGGTCGTGTATAACATTACACCTTGTAAAAAGTTCAAAAAATTGATCACAACATATACCTAGGGTAGTATCTTGTGAAGAGTACATGAATGATTGTACTCTGCCAAATAATTGTGTGCAAAGACACTGATAGAACTTTATTTATTATAAAATTTAATTCAGACAAAAAAAAAAAAGAAATCAAGGGAGTTGGTATTATTAGTCCCCGTTTCCCGGGGAAGCAATTAAGGATTAAAGAGTTTAAGAAACTTGTCAAAAGCACAGTTAGTTAATGATGAGAGCTGTAATTCAGTCTATGATCTTCCCTACCATGTAATTCTTCCTCCTAAAAGTTATGGATTGTTAGAGTTAATCCATGTTGAAATAATTCATAATAAGCTTAATTCGATATTGTCACAGATTGGGTTCCCTGGAAGATCAAAACCTGTGAAAGGAAAGGAAGGAAGAAGGATGGGCCGCCTGAGGGAAGAAGGTCTTTCTCCCGATAAGACCTCAGTCAGCCTGGCAGGGACCTTTGGCCCATCACTGAGCCCGAGTGGGTGAGTTTTTATACCGCTCAGCTCTGGACTCGGACTGTCCTGGGAAGGAGAAGATGTGGAGAGCTGACCCTCCATAGCTGAAAGGAGCACATAGCTGGAATCTGCCTGCTGATCACTCTTTTCACCATTGGCAGCAGGTCCTTCTGTGAAGAAAGAGCTAGGCAGCACATCTCCAGTTCTACCACAAGGAGAACTTTTTTTAAATTAATTCATTTATTTTTGCTTGCACTGAATCTTTGTTGCTACACATGGGCTTTCTGTTGTCACAGAGAGCAGGGGCTACTCTCTAGTTTCGGTGCTCAGGCTTCTCACTGCAGCGGCTTCTCTTGTTGCCGAGCACGGAACTCTAGGGTGTGCAGGCCTCAGTAGTTGCGGCTCATGAGCCCTAGAGCATGGGCCCAGTAGTTGTGGCACACGGGCTTCGTGGCTGCAAGGAAAGGGGAATCTGCCTGGATCAGGGATCTAACATGTGTCCTCTGCTTTGGCAGGCAGATTCTTATCAACTGCACCACCAGGGAAGTCCAAGGAGAACTTACTTAACCCTCACAGTAATCTTATAGGGTAGATGTGCATGTGTTCTGCACAGGGCCTTTGCACAACCTCTCACCTCTATTAAGAACCCTCTTCCCTCAGTGCCCTGTCCAAGTAACTCTCTTACTTCTTCAAGTCTTCAGTCAACCATCAGCTTCTCAATCTGAACAACATATGTGAAATCACAACCAATTCCCATCCTTTGCTCCATATCCTCTTTACCTTATGCTACATTTGCTTCTTTCCTTGGTATAGATCGTTTCCTAGCATATTATGTAATTTAATTTTATATTTATTACTTTTTATTGGGCACGTCCCCCTCCTAGAATGTAAACCCCACAACGACAAGAATCTTTGTTTTGTTTACTGATGTGTTCCTAGGATGTTACTTGACACACAGTAGGTCTCAGTAAATATTTGTCTCATGAAATTGAATAAAACTTCCATCTTTACCCTTGGACATGTACCCACTAGTGAAATATGATGAAGGCCAACATCAAAAGAAAAGGAAATTACAGCTTCCAGTCCAGTCTGAGGAATTAGGAGATGGATGCCTGCCCATTAGACAGAGGAGGTTGTGTTAAATAATTGTGTTGTTAATTAGCGTTCCCTGCTCCATTTTCCTCTAAGAGAATCTTTACACTGTGTGTTGGTGGTGAGGGAGATAGGAAGAACAATAAAAGACTGACACTGCAGTAGGCACAATGAACAAGCTGCTAAAAGTCTATTCCTGGACATTGTTTTGGTATGAGATAGAGCAGTACCTACCTACAATCAGAGTTAAGTAATAAAATAACAAAGGGCTTCCCAGGTGGTGCTAATGGTAAAGAACCTGCCTGCCAAAGCAGGAGATGTAAGAGACATGGGTTCAATCCCTGGGTTGGGAAGATCCGCTGGAGGAGGGCAGGGCAACCCACCCCAGTACTCTTGCTTAGAGAGTCCCATGGACAGAGGAGCCTGGTGGGGTACAGTCCATGGGGTCACACAGAGTCAGACATGACTGAAGCAACTTAGCGCAGCCACATAATAGATAACAAAAGTACAGAAATATTGGCATCTAGAAGAAGGTTGAAAATGTAACTGTCAGTTATAATAAAAACTGTAATAACTTACATGCATTGAATGTTTATTATGTGTCAGTTATAGTTTAAGTCCTCTTCATGAATTATCTTGTTTAATATTCACATTTCTATAAACTAGGATACCATCAGTCTCTCACTCCTATTAAAGCCATATTGTCATGGCATCACAGTGTAAAATTATTACTTTTACAGATTAGAAAATCGAAGCTGAGAGAGATTAATCAAGTTCACAGATTTAGTCTCTGTTGAGACAGGAGTCGAGCTCAGGCAGTCTGATTACAGAGTCCGTAACCATCCTGTGTTATCCCCCCACACCTCTGACGGGACTTCACACAAACGTAAAATCGACTTCTCTGCGATAACCTCCTGACATTGGGCGTGTCTGTTCAGCATGTATGTGGTGTTACGCTGACTCATCAGAGGGAAGTCTGGAGCCTTTGCGACTTGTATTTCTGTGATTGTGTTGTGACTTGGTCACACGCAGGGGCTCCATGTGCCATGCTCCATCAGTCAGCTCCTGAGGTCCTCCCCCTGCCCATGTCTACCCTCATCCACCCTTGCAGCTGGTAGGAACCAGGGAGCACAGTCACAGAGAGTGAGCCTAGGTTGCCTTGAACCACCGCCATGCCTCACAGGACGTCAGGAGCCTCTGCTGTGGTCAGCTCTCTGTTCCTGGTTCCTGGGGTTTTCTTCTAAGCAGCAATACTGAAAAGTTGAACTAGTAAAACGACATTGGTTTTTCCCTTCCCTGGCTTGGCCAGGTCTGCTGGACCTCAGAGTTCTCTCCAACCCATAAATTCAAAAGGAAAATCTTAGAAACGCGTTCTTGCCTTAACCTCAGTGTTTTGTTGGTGGTGCAAAATCCTCCTCAACTTCTCCCTAGACTTTCCTCAAAGGCAGAATTACTCGAGTCATTGAGGCCTGGCTTCTAATTACTGGGACTTTCATTTGCATATGTGTCTTCTTATTAGCATCCTTTGTAGTGAGGCAGGGGTTGTGTTGAGCTGAGTGAAGCATTCCGGTACGAGATTGCCCCAAACATAACTCGGCTTAGTGAGAGCCCTGCCATGATGTAGACTTTCCTCTATCTTGACATCGACAGAAAACAAACCATCCCACAGTTATACTCTTTTTTTCTCTCTCCTCTCTTGGACCTCTGTACCTACCAGATCTAATGCTCTCTCTTCAAGGTCTGGCTGATAAATTCTCTTGCTAACAACGACATCCCTGGTGGCGTAGATGGTGAAAGAAGCTACCTGCAGTGCAGGAGACCCAGATTCGATCCCTGGGTTGGGAAGGTCCCCTGGAAAAGGAAACGGCAACCCACTCCAGTATTCTTGCCTGGAGAATCCCATGGACAGAGGAGCCTGGCGGGCTACAGTCCTTGGGTGTGCAAAGAGTTGGACACAGCTGAGTGACTGACACTTTCACTTTCCAATAATAGCAGTCAATACCTCTCTCTCCCTCTATTCTTCCTCTGGTTAAGATTTCCAGGATCACTTCCACGCACATCTCATTGGCCTGCACTTCGTTTCAGTGCTGCAACCTCCGTGACACTGAGAAATGTCACCTTGGGCGTCCATGGGCCCAGCTGTCACTCACGGGTGCTCTCATTAAAAGCAAGTCAGCTGCAGAGAGTTGGACAAGTTGAGTTGTGGCATCAGGGAGAAAGGGGAGCATTGTTCTGGAAGTCAACTACAACTACCTTTTAGAAACTTGTTTGTACGGAAAGATGAGGGCCCCTTCCTGCCCCAACCTTCAGCTCTCCCGTTGACTGAGAATTCTCTTGAGGAGCAGTACCTGGTCCAGCTTGTTTTGCTTAGTTTTGTTTTTCTGTGTGCTGTTGAGCTGATGTGGTTTGGAAGCAGAATTGGTGGAGGAGGAGGGTGACTGGAATAAGCATGACTGGGGAAGCTGAAGAATTAGAGTAGAGAGAAGAGAAGGAGGCAGCTGGTCTAGGCAGAAGAAAGCTGAAGAAAACATGTGGTTAAACAGTTGTTCTTGGGAATTTTTTGGTTTCGTTTTGGAAATTGTACTGTATAAACTACTGTGAGTAAGAGTGTTAGTCACTCAGTCGTGTCCCACTCTTGATGACCTCCTTAGACTGTAGCCCACCAGGCTCCTCTGTCCATGGGATTTCTCAGGCAAGAATACTGGAGTGGGTGGCCATTCCCTTCTCCAGAGTTCTTCCCAACCCAGGGATCCAACCCGGGTCTCTTGCATTGCAGGTAGATTCTCGTTAATACTATATTATTCTTTTCTTCATTTCTCCTGAGAACATAAATATCAATTGTTCTTTTTGGATTTTTAAAGAAAATATTTATTTATTTATTTGGCTGTATGGAGTCTTAGTTTCAGCATGTGGGATCTTTAGTTGCTCCATGTGGGACCTGGTTCCCTGACCAGGGATTGAACTTGGGCCCCCTGCATTTGTAGTGCAGAGTCTTAGCCACTGAATCACCAGGGAAGTCCCTGGATTTTTTTTTCACTACTGTTTATTGTTTAGGGAGAATTTTGCAACGTGTGAAATTGGCTTTTGGGAGGGTGGATGTGTCTGAGAGGAATTAAGTCACAGTCATATAGAATAAATATACAAACATTTAAATCAAAGAATCTCTGTACCAGCCTTTTGAAGAATCAAGTTTTTCCTTAAACTATAATTAACCAAAAGGAAAGGTACTATCCTGTTTTATGTAGTTTTATAATATACTTCCCAGCAACTGTGAAGCTGGTCTTATTTTATCCTATTTTATGGATGAGAAAACTAAAGCTTCAAGATGAAATAATTAGACCAGTATTTCATAGCCAATAAATAGCAGAGCAAGAATTTTAACTGAAGAGCTAACTCCAAGGCTTGTTCTGCCTTTAATTTTACACTCCTACATCTTCCACTTTTACAAGGTCATCAGCCTAATTAACTGACACCATTTTGATGGGCTTTATTTCCACTCTCACTAAATTTATGAAAGGCTGATATGTATGTCTACATATTGTTGATACATCTCAGCAAAAATTAATGAGTGGTACCTGAGGATAGTGCTGGGGGTCAAGGCAAAGATAAATAAGACATCATTGGAAACCTGAGAGGCTCATGATTTAGGCTCAGCTGAATCATATTTTGTCATTTGCTATAACACCATGTTGTTACTTTTCAAAAAATCTATTTGGAAATGTAAATAATGATTATAGTAATTGTTCATTGGTAAATAATGATTAGGGTATTGGTATACAAAATACATAATGAAATGTGGTGTGAAAAACCATCAGCCTGCAATATTTCTCTTTGTTGATAGATATAGAACACACCTATTATGTTGAGCTAGAAAATTTCGCCTGCAAAGTAAAGTTTATTCTATCACCTCTAAAAGATGATGACTTTAATAAATAAACATACTGCAGAGTGTAGACCTATTACCTTCATCAATAATCTTCCAGAAACTATTCAGTCAGCAGTTAATTCATCTATAAGCTAAACCCTGTAAATGATATTTTATCTGGAATGCTAACTAGCTCTGACCAGTATGAGCTCACATGTCACAGAGATGAAAATTCAAACTGTCCCAGAGTTCCAGAGAATGGATGAGCAAGGAGTACTTGTCATTGTTGTTGCTCAGTTGTTCAGTCATGTCCGACTCTTTGCGACCCCAGGGACTGCAGCATGCCAGGTCTCCCTGTCCTTCACTGTCTCCCAGAGTTTGCCTAGGTTCGTGACAATTGAATCGGTGATGCTATCTAACCATCTCATCCTCTGTCACCCCTTCTTTCAATCTCAGTCTTTCCCAGCACTAGGGTCTTTTCTAATGAGCTGACTCTTCGCATCAGGTAGCCAAAGTATTGGAGCTTCAACAGTACTTAGCTGGCTCTATTAGACTGTCTTTTTTGATTAGCTCTGTCAAAGTTCTTCAGCCAGGTGTAATCATATGCTTATCTTTGACTCCTCTTCTCTTGGTGGGCGGCACTTTACCTAGACGTAATATTCTCTTTTAAGTCACTCTGACATACTCATCTTTGTAATGTTTTCCAAATACATCACTACTGCTATCTCTGGTAGCTATCATCTTACAAAAAATGGAAAACATTGTCTGCAGCACCAGCAATAATGCCCAGAGTTAGCATCTCTGTGTAGATTAGCACTATTCTTTCCTTGTCCTCAATTTTCTGCCCCATGTCAGGGATTTCATTTGTCGTTGTGTGTTAAAAGTGAGCTTTGAAAATTACATAACTTCTATTCAGGAAGTTTTCTTCCCCTGTTTAATTCAATATTTCCTGCTCTGGAATGACAGATTTTTCTCCCCCAAGTAATACCAATGGTTTTCAAATTATATGGAGTGAAATTCATTCTTTTTTTTTTAAACACAATTGTTCAAAAACACACTGTAACCCACTAGGAAAAGGTGAACTGTTTTCTCAAGAAACTGAATTCTTTGCTTTGGAAGACTTATCATTGAAAGCTTAGGGTCCATAGAGCAGTTTGCTAATCACTCCCTTAGGTATTTGTTGTGTAACATGTGAAAAGCATCACATTATATTTGTATTACAACTGCCCCTTAGATGCTAATATTCTTCAATTTGTGGATCTTTTCTAACTTTGTATACTTGGAATAACTGGAATTGTATGGAACTGGGGTCAAACTCTGATTCCACTGCTTGCTTATTGTGTGACCTTGGGCAATTTATTCAAGCTTTCAGTGCCAGGGCCTTCTTATCTCTGAAGGGAAAAGAACATTCTTTGTGATATATGGTGATTTTGAGAAGTAATGAGGTCAAGTTCATTAGATCTCTGACATTCAGCAGAGCTCTCTGGAGGGACCTTGTCTTCTGGACTGCACTGTATATGTCACAATACACACTGATAAACCATTCAGACCACAAAATGTAAAATGTAATTATACTAGTGTCTTCACTATTGATTGTGAAGAAATTGTGTGAAAGGCTATTGGCTTTCTGAGGCACTTTTTGATTGAAAGTCACAATTTTTGATACAAGTGAATTGCCTCTTCAACTTTCACAAAAATTTTTATCTCACTTTATAAGAAATGTTTGACTTCTGTTAGTGGGACTGTAAACTGTCCCACTATGGAAAAGAATCTGAAGGCTCTTCAAAAAATTAAAAATAAAACTACCACAGGATCCAGTAATCCCACTTCTGAGTATATAGCCAAAGGACATGGAAACAGGATACAAAACAAGCATCTATATTCCCGTTTGTTATATGATTATTCACAGTAGCCAAGATATGGAAACAACCCAAGAGTCTATCAATGGAAGAACAAATAAAGATGTATGTATATGTGTGTGTGTGTATATATATATATAATTCAGCCATTAGAAGGACGGAAGTCCTGCCATTTGCAACCACATGGGTAGACCTTGAGATCATTGTTCCAAGTGAAATAAGTCACACAGAGAAAGACAAGTACTGTATGTTATGTGGAATCTAAAAAAAGCCAAACTCCTAAAAACAAAAGGTAGATGGTGGTTTCTAGGGACTGGGGAAAGGGGATGGGGAATGGTGATATGTCAGTTGGAGAATATAAAACTTCCAGTAAAAAGATGACTAAGTTCTGGCTTTCTCAAGCACAGCATTGTGACCATAGTTAGCAACACTGTGTTGTGTTATATACTTGAAAGTTGCCAACAGAGTCGATCGTAAATGTTCTCATCATGGTAATTATATGATGTGATGGAAGTGTTGGTTCATTTTTCAGTGGTAATCATGAAATCAACATAGTGTGTACCTTCAACTTACATAATGTTATATGTTAATTATATCTTGATAAAGCTGAGGGAAAAATCAAATGAAAAGTTGAAAAAAGGAAATCTTTTCACTGTTTGGACCATTTAATGAAACAGTTTCAAAATAACTTTTACTTTATTCATATAGAGAAGCTAATATCTTTTGTCCTGTCACATATATGAGCCATCACTGTATTCTTCTCTTTAGCCTGCAAATATAATGAAACTTCTATTAAATATGCTTCATTAGTGGCTCAGATGGTAAAGAATCTGCCTGTCAGTGCAGGAGACTTGAGGTCAATCCCAGGTTGGGAAAATTCCCTGGAGAAGGAAATGGCAACCCAATCCACTATTCTTGCCTGGAGAATCTTATGGACAGAGGAATCTGTGGTTTACAGCCCATGGGGTTGCAAAGAGTTGAACATGACTTAGCAGCCAAACAGCTTTTAAATATATGAAACAACAGATATTTATTGTAGCTTTTTATTCTCTATACTTCTATCATCTATCCATTGTGGATGTCTTTAAACTGTATTTGTAAGTGTTCTGTAGTACTTTTGACATGTCTTTGATGCAGACATCTATATTCCCTGGTGGCGCAGATGGTGAAGAATCTGCCTGCCAGTGTAGGAGACTTGGGTTCAATCCCTGGGTTGGGAAGATCCCATGGAAAAGGAAATGACAGCCCACTCCATTTTTCTTGCCTGGGAAATCCCATGGGCAGAGGAGCCTGGAGGAATACAGTCCATAGGGTCACAAGAGTCGGATACAACTCAGCAACTAAACAACAACAATACAATACTTACCATTTTTGTAGTCAAGGGCAGTGTTTTAATAATTTCATAAAATAGTTGCCAAATCTTTGTCCAATCCCAGTTCATGTGTTAAAATACTAGAATAGTTTAATTTTCTAGGAAGGAAGAGAAAATATAAATCAACGTGTATTGTTTTTTGTTTGTTTGTTTCTATGCTGTTTTCATTGCAGAATATCTCTTGGAGAATATTCCATACTAATGTTTCTTAAAAGGCCATCTTTTTCTAGTTTGTTTTTAGTAGACTATGTTTTAAAGCGATTATAACCTCACAGCAAAATTGAGTGGGAAGTGCACACTTCCTATATGTTTCCTGCCGCCCCCCCCATATATCTACAACCTCCCTAACTATCCATACCATTGACCAAAGTAATGCATTTGTTACAGTCAATGAGCCTACACTGACACATCATTATCACTCAAAGTCTGAAATTTACATTAGTATCGCTCTTGGTATTGTACATCCCATAGGTTTTGAAAACCGTATAATGACTTGTATCCACCATTACAGCATTATACACAATAGTCTCATTCCCTTAATAATCCTCTGTTCTATGTCTGTTTATCCTCTTCTATCCCCCCAGCCCCTGGCAACCAGTGTCTTTGTACTGTCTCCATAGCTTTGCCTTTCCCAGAATGTCATATATGTGCACTGTATAGTATACAGCCTTTTCAGATTGACTTCTTTCACTTATTAGTATGCACTGCTCCTTCTTCCTTGTCCTTAATGGCGTTATAGCTTATTTCTTTTTAGTGCTGAATAATATTCCATTTTCAGGAGGTACCATATTTCACCCATTGAAAGACATTCTGATTGTTTCCAAGTTTTAGTAGTCATGAATAAAGCTGCTACAAGCATCCATGTGCAGGTTTTTGTGTAAACATAAGTTTCTGATTTATTTGGCTAGATACCAAGGAGAGAGATTGCTTGATGTGTGGTTAAGAGTATGTTCAGCCTTGTAAAATATTGCCAAACTATTTGTGCCATTCTGCATTTCCACCAGCCAGCCACAAATGAGAGTTTCTGTTGCTCCATATCCTATCCAAGATTTGGTGTTGTCAGTGTTTTGGGTTTTCACCAATCATATTGTTGTGTAGAGATATTAGTATCTCCTTGTTGTTTTAATTTGAAATTCTTTAATGACAAAATGATGTTGAACATTTTTAAAGTTTATATTACCTCTATAACATTATTTCCTCTATTTTATATTACTTTCCATCTGTATATCTGTATATCTTCTTTTGTGAAGTGTCTGTTCAGCTCTTTGACCCACTTTTGAATTGAGTCATTTATTTTCTTATTGTTGACTTTTAAGAGATTTTGTGTACATTGGACAACAGCCCTTTACCAGATGTGTATTTTGCAAAATGTTTTCCCTTGTCTGGGTTTGTCTGCAAATTCTCCTGACATTGTCTTTCACAGAGCATAATTTTTAATTTTAATGAAATTCAATTTGGAGTTGTACCTAAAAAGTCATTACCAAACCAAAGGTCATCTAGATTTTCTCCTATCATTTTCTCCAGGAGTTTTATGCTTTACATTTAGATCTATGACCTATTTTGAATTAATTTTTGTCAAAAGTGTAAAGACTTATTTTTTTTTTTTGCATATGGTTGTCCAGTTATCCCAACACTCTTTGTTGAAAAGACCGTCTTTCAGCCATTGTGTTGCCTTTGTCCCTTTGTCAAAGATCAGTTGACTATTCTTGTGTGTGTCTATTTCTAGGCTGTCTATTTTAGTCCATTGATCTCTTCATCTATTCTTTTCTGATACCACACTGTCTTGATTGCTGTAACTTTACAGTAAGTCTTGAGTTGAATAGTTTTGATCTTCCAACTTTGTTCTTTTTGTCCAATATTGAGTTGGCTATTCTGGGTTTTTTGCCTCCATATAAATTTTAGAATCATTTTGTCAATATCCACATGTAAACTTGCTGTGATTTTGATTGAGATTGCACTGAATTTATGTATTGAGTTGGGAATAACTAACATCTTGACATTACTGAGTCTTCCTACCCATGAAATTGAAAACTCCTTTATTTTTCTCTTCTAGTAAGAATTTTTCTTATGTAGGTCTTACACATGTAAGGTTAGATTTGACTTTCTTTTATAGATTCAAATCTTCTCAGTTTTTAAATTTGCAAGCAACCAGGTAGGGATAAGAGGTCTATAAATCAAGGCTAGAAAATTCCCCAAATAATACATGTGCATGCCAATATATGTAGGATGTGTAGGAGATACTGGTAGTCTCTTAGTCATGTCCGACTCTTTGTGACCCCATGGACGAAAGCCTACCAGGCTCCTCTGTCCGTGGAATTTCCCAGACAAGAATACTGGAATGGGTTGCCATTTCCTTCTCCAGGGGACCTTCCTGACCCAGGGATTGAACCCAGTTCTCCTGCATTGCCGGCAGATTCTTTACCATTTGAGCTATAGGGAAGACCTACAGGTATATGTAGGAGACAGGGCACAATATTTAACACCAAACAAGTCTGAGTTGAAATTACTGTATCTTCTTTTTGAAAAATAAATGCATTTTATCAAAGCAAAATTGAAACATGTTGTCTTGAGTGACTGAATGAAGCTTAGAAGTCAAGCAGTCAGGTAGTTAAGTCCAGGAGGAAAGAAGCAAAGAGTAGAATAAACAATAATACAAAAACGCAGCAACTGACTTAGATTAAAACACACACACATCCCAGTTCAAAGATTCAGGGACAATAAGTGGGTAAAATCTGGACACCTCCCCCATCTGTTTAACAATTTAGAGCACCTGCAAGAATAGTTGATTTTGAGTCATAGACAAAGTGCCCTGAACACTCTTTCATTGAATCTAAGCTATTTAGAAAATTGGTTATATTTGGAAACGTTAGGATCTTGGCTCCATTTATGCCATTAGATTTTCTACTTTATTCACTATTGTATAGTGATGTTCACTAGCATATAGTGCCAACTCATGTGTGCTCACTCGTGTTTAGCTCTTTGTGACCCCATGTGTGAAAGCCTGCCAGGCTCCTCTGTCTAACGGATTCCCAGGCAAGAATGCTGGAGGCAAGAATGGCAAGAATGGGTTGCCATCTTCTAGTCTAGCGAGTCTTCCCAGCCCCAGGAATTGAACCTGCATCTCTTGGGTCTCCTGTGTTGGCAGGCAGTTTCTAGACCCTGTACCACCTGGGAAGCCCTATAGAAGACAACCCAAATGATCGCGTAAACTGTGCAACCTGTGAGTATTCATTGAATGAAGACAAATTACTGAGCAAGGTAACAAGACCAGGTTACTTTAGAAGCTGGAAACATTCATTCTCTCATGAGGGTGAAATAAAATCCAGTGTTTAGTATGGCATAAATAAGATGATAGTTTGTCAAGATTGACATGCTTTAACAATATGTTGATTGATTAATGGCCTACAACATATCTATTTGCTATAATTTGGAAGTATAATAGTTCAAATGTATCAAGCAAAAGGAAAAAAGTAACTAGTAAGAGTGAGCCTATTCTTTTCCCCTCTTGCTTCCTGAAGGTCCTAATATGTTACCTACTTTGGCTTTTGTTTCCTTCCATTATAAATAAAACGGTTTCCTTGGTTGCAAGCTAACATCTGATTAATTCTTGCCTTTGAATAGCAATGATAGTATTGACTCCAGCCTAGGATAATGACTTTCCTTATGGTTTTTTCCTTCAATTTTCTTTATTAAGTTAAAAAAGAGGCCACCGTTTTAGAATTAAAAAGCAGCAAGATATTAAATACAAAAGATATTGCAAGTCATTCACAGAATAGCAAGCTGAATAGTATTTCTTAGAAATAACACGACAGAAAATCAGGGTTTTATTCAAGAACACTAGACTAAAATAGGTTAGAATGGATTTTTTTAAAATTTCTTACTGAACAACAAATGTAACATTTTAAATAAAACTAACATTTTAAAAGTATGTTGTACAGTGAATCCTATATGATAATGTGTTAGTACTATATGTCTATTTTCATAGCCAATTTCTATTTCTCTAGAGAGAGACAGTCTAATAAATTTAGAGTATTCCTATGGGCTGGAAATGGAGAGAAGGAAATACCATATATTGAATACCTTAAGACTTTATGTCATGGTTCGCACGCGCGCACGCGCGCGCGTGTGTGTGTGTGTGTGTGTTAGTTGCTCAGTTGTGTCTGTGTGACCCCATGGACTGTACCTGGCTAGCCTCCTCTGTCCATGGAATTCTCCAGGCAAAAATACTGAAGTGGGTTGCCATTCCCTTCTCCAGGGGATCTTCCCAGCCCAGGGCTGAACCTAGGTCTCCTGCATTGCAGGCAGATTCTTTACTATCTGAGCCACCAGGGAAGTCTTGGTTTTAGAAAGGAATGCATTTCATTAAAGCTTTCCCATGTGAGGTCACGTAACTGATGATACGTGTGCACACCCAGGACGAATGGTCCAGATACATAACTAAGAACTCAGAACTAAAACTTTTCATGCAAAGGCTGGGCCAGACGTTGGCATTGTTTGCTGCGTTGGGGAATGGCCAACTCACCTCACGATTGAGTCAGTTTCTGATGACCACGTATCATTGTTCTGTCACTGGGAGCATTACCAGTCGTCATGTGAATAATTTCTGTGAGCAAGAAAGTTATTCTTGAAAGCTAATATTGACTTTAAGAAAGAGAAATTGCCAAGGAACTTAATTTAGATTGAATAGAGAATTCTAGAACATTCATTGTTCCTTGCAAGTCCCAAGTTACTGGCTTTTTGGCACATCCAATTCTATATTGTCTTTCCTTTTTTAGTCCCCTTATGAAAAAAATTATTGTCTTTCCTACAGTGTGCTCTGCATCTTGCTCCTAATTTCCAAGTCTAGAGTCATTCATTTACCCTAGAACATGATTAACACCAATATTCAAGACTGAGAATGACAAACACAAGACTCTTCTCTTGTGTTAGGAGAAGATGAGAAATGACTTGTGTCTTTTAGCAGTACTACAATAGTATTAGAATATCAGTAAGTGTTGGAGTCCCAGTTGTTCACGTTGTCTACCCATGTCTTAGGCTTTCCTTGTTCAAAATCTGAGGATATCGAGTATTGCCATAACTTTTTCCAATTACTTAAGTCTTATTTCACCCTCAGAAGAATGAGTTGTGTGTTGGCTCCAGTAATAATTACTCTATTCCCAACCATATTTTGTTGGGCATAAGTTTCAAATTATGAGCAATTAGTATTGTGTGTGTGTAGGCTCAGTCGCTCTGTCATGCCCAACTCTTTGCTCTATTTGATATTCTAATTTTTATTCAGTCTATACATACATCCACACACACATACAGAGCTTTAGCTTAGGATTTTCTTTGGCCTTTTCATTTACTTTGGTGTGATTTCAGTCATTTTACTCAGTGTTTACATGATGAAAGCCCGGCACACTGTTGGTTGGTTCACAAATTCTAAGAGAAAGCAATGGTGGCCAAATGCAGGGATTTAACTGTTTTATCATTGATCAACTCTTTATCTCACAATTCTGCTCTGACTGTGTTGTCAGACTTTATGGATTGGCTCTCCCCATGTGGCAGATCCTGGTCCTTTCAAACTTATACATCCCTTGTTTTGAAGGCAAGACTATATCTCTTTCCTGATGACTGCTGACTGCTTGTAAGGTATTAATTAACTATAGAATCTTTTGCCGTCTTCAGAGGCTAAAGATTTTTTAAATCATCTATTCCTGGTTCCTTTTTGCTTAGCAAGTCTTCCTTCAAATTATATCTCTTGTCACATTTTACTATAAGCAGCAAGAGAAACAGTCAGTACTTTCAACACTTTGCTTAGATATCTCCTTATTGAAATAACCAAGTTCATTACGTATATATTTTTTCCACATAACTACAAGTGAATTTTGTTAAGCTTTTTGTTGCTACATAGCATGAATTCCCCCATCACAAATTTCTAATAGCATGTTCCTCACTTTCTTTGAGAGCTTCCCAGGTGGCTCAGTAGTACAGAATCCACCTGCAATGCAGGAGATGTGGGTTGCATCCCGAGGTTGGAAAGATCCACCAGAGAAGGAAATGGCATCCCATTCCAGTATTCTTGCCTGGGAAATCCCATGGACACAAAAGTGTTGTGGGCTCCAGGCCATGGGGTTTCAAGAGAGTCGGACACAACTTATTGACTAAACAGCAGCACTTTCTTTGACGCCCTCACTGAAAGTGCCCTCGGAGTTTTCAAGGAAGTTTAGGTTTTTGTATTTTTTTTAACCATAGTCCTCAAAGTCCTTTCAATCTTGGGACTTCCCTGGAAGTGCACTGGTCAAGACTCTGCCCTTCCAGTGCAGGGGGCATGCGTTTAATCTCTGGTCAGGGAACTAAGATACTGTTGGTTGCAGCCAAAAAAATAATCCTTTTGGTCTTCCCTCTGACTGAATCAAAGCCACCGCAACAGTTTTAGACATTGTTAAAGCAGTAACCACATTTATGGGTTGAATCATATCCCCCCAAAAGGCACTGTCACTCTACCCTCCCCCTAGCACTTGTGAACATGACCTTATTTGGGAACAAAGTCTTTGCAAATAATCAAGTTTAGATCCTGAACTTCCAAGTTTCTGAACTGTGAGATGATAAACTTCTTTTGTTTAAGCCATTCGATTTGATATATCTTGTTTCTACAGACCCAGCTAATACACCAGGCTCCAGATATTAAAATTGGATTAGTTATCGATTACTGTGTAACATTACTATCTCAAATTCAGCTGCTTAAATCAACACACATCCATCACCTCACACTTTCTGTGAGGTAGGTGTCCAGACATAGCTCAGTGGATCCTCTGCAAGTTTGTCATCAAGGTATAAGCAAGGGCTGAGTTCTCATCAGAAGCTCACAGGGGAAGGATCTGATTCATAGTTCCTGTGATTCTGGGCAGAATTCAGTTCCTTTCATATTGTTAAGTATAAGAATCTCAGTTTCATGATAGGTGTTGGCCAGAGACTGCCATAGTTTCCATACTGTATTACTCTCTCCCAGTGGCTGCTCAAATCATGGCAACAGGTTTCTTCAAAGCCACTAAGGGGAGTCAGCTAACCACATGGATATTACAATCTTATTTTGAATGATGGTGGGCATTGCTAGTAATGTTCATCTAGTCACCTTTGTCATATTCCATTGATTAGAACCGAGTCATAGACCTTACCCACATCCAAGGTGAGATTACACAGGGTGTGAAATATAAAACTCAATGGTAAAGGGGAAAATGAGAAGGTATTTTATTATCAAAGGGTATAAGTCTGGTTAACCAAGTCCTGGAGGTCTGCTGTACAGCGTGGTTCTTATGGTTAATACTGCTGTATACTCACATGTTTTTCTAAGTGGATAGATCTTATACTGAGTACTACTTTTCGCACAAATAGTAATAATAATGTGTGCTTGCTTGCTTAGTCACTTCAGTTGTGGCCGGCTCTTTGAGACCCCATAGACTATAGCCCATCAGGCACCACTGCTCATGGAATTTTCTAGGCAAAATTACTGGAGTGGGTTGCTATTTCTTACTCCAGGGAATCTTCCCAACCCAGGGATCAAACCTGCATCTCCTTTGTCTCCTGAATTGCAAGTGGATTCTTTACCACTGAGTCATTGGGGAAGCCCAATGATGATAACAATAATACTAATAAGAATAATTAAAGAGTGCAGAAGGAAACTTTTGGAGCTTATGGCATAGACATTTTCAAATATCTTTATGAATACATGGATATTTATCTCCAAACTGATCAAATTGTGTACATTAAATTGGTATAGTTTTTGTATGCAAATTATACCTTTTTTACAAAAAAAGGTTTGTAACATATTTTTAAACAGAATTTTTAAGATAGTTGTCCTCAAATAACATTGCAAAACAGTTGTCCTGAAAGAACATATGTGTGTATGTATTTGTATGTGTGTGCATGTAGAGAAATATATCATGTATTCTGTTATTATTATTTCTCAGAACTACAATAAAAATGCATGGTGACAGAAGCATTCAACTTGAGATGACCTGTCCTTTAGAGAAATAGCCCTGTACTGAATTATTATTTCATCAGCCATACTACCATTTACGTAGGCCATGAAGAACAGTGAAAATTGCCAGAGTCTGTTGACTTGTCCAAGCAGTAAATGCTGCAGTTAGTATTTTGTATCCTGGTGCTCTTAAATATGTCAAAATGAATTTTGTCCAAAGCCTGTGCATAAGACCAGGATAAACTAAATACACATAACTGTCAGGGGGACTGTCTTCAATCACTTTCTCTCCTCCTTCTAAAAGTATTATTCCACTAAAATATCACATGATCTTGGTTGTAATTTTATGAGTCTTTATATATAACGCCCTGTATTATAAGCATTTATTTGCCTTGTTCTTAATGTGAATCCTGTGTAGGTATAGGGAGGATGAGAAAAGACATGCCAGGTAGCTTTCTGAAGGTCCATTTTTTCCAACAGGCACAATGGCCACCCTGAGGGGTACATCAGTTTCTCCATTTCCTTGTCTTGAGTGAACGAATTACAAGGAGTTCAATGGCTGTCCTCACTCCCAACATCCTAACCAGAACAGAAATTTTAATGAGATGCATAAATTAGCTGATTTGAAAGACTTCCTTAGATGCCATTACTTTATGTTTCTATCCAATCTATCTAGCTGCTTCTTTGATTAAGCCTCATAAATGTAATATCTCTTACATTGATTGAGAACAGCATATGTGTGAGGTCATACCATCTTTTTCTTATACATCAGGCTGCCAGCTATTATGGATATAACTTCAAATATTTCAGATTATGCTTGGGAGCACCACTGTGAGCTGAAATTAACTTTTAAAGACTGTGCAAGGAAATAAAACACTTCGAGAGCATGAAAATTTTAGTCTGGGTCATGTTCCTTTCTGCCCGAACTAATGTTTATATAATATAAATACTTTAATACTTTAATATAAAAACTTTAACTTAATTTCCTTAGCACATTGCTAACCTTTCCACAACAACATTTTTCAGCCCAATTATAAACTGAAGAGTCAGGGACCAAGACAGCACACTTAACTCAAGTGCCTAGGAAAGCACTTTGAGCCAAAACATGATGGCTGAGCTAAGTCCCGGGCTGTAGTGAGAAAGAGATGGGCAGGAAGGCGAAGACTTGCAGAAATGGCCAATAGGATGAGCCTACAGGTCCACAGGACTAGAGACCAAAACAATTCATGCATCATATGGGCTGAACCAGAGGCCAGACAGTAACCTCTCTTGGCTGTGAGCTAGGATTTGCATACAGATCGGTCCAGTTCCACCACTCTGGTACCCTTTGTATATCACCGCCCTGCCTTATAGAGATAGTGGGTGGCAAGGGCAAGCATACTATCAAACAGTCTTCCTTTTAAAAAAATCTTGTTCCAAATGATACTGAAATAAAACACTAACTCTGAACTCTGGGAAGGAAATTCTTAAAAGCATGTTTCAACAATAAGAAATACATTGTATGTTAATTTAAAAGACTGGTAGAAGTCTCTGAAGTTTGATAAATAGGTAGAGCCTTTTGGAAAAGACTCTGATGCTGGGAAACATGGAGGACAGGAGGAGAAGGGGACAACAGATGATGCGATGGTTGGATGGCATCACTGAATCAATGGACATAAGTTTGAGTAAACTCTGGGAGAAAGTGAAGGATGGGGAAGCCTGGCTTGCTGCAGTTCATGGTGGTTGCAAAGAGTGGAACTTGACTTAGTGACTGAACAACAAAAGAGCCTTTTCAAACTTCTAAGCAATAGGAACTAAATTTCACAGTGAGTAATAGTTAGCCCTGTCTTTTTTTTTTCCCCCCTCTTTGGCTGCACTAGGTCTTCATTGCTGCAGGAGGCTTTCTCTAGTTGCAGTGCGCAGGCTTTTCATTGTGGTGGCTTATCTTGTTGCAGAGCTCGGGCTCTGGGGCATGTGGGCTTCAGTAGTTGTAGCATGCAGGTTCAGTAATTGTGGTGCATGGGCTTAGTTGCACTGAGGCATGTGGAATCTTCCTGGACCAGGGTTTGAACCTGGGTCCCCTGCTTTGGCAGGCAGATTCTTAATCACTGGACCACCAGGGAAGTCAGGTAGACTGGGGTAGTCATTTCTTAATACATGAATTAGAGAAAATGACACTGCAACTGATTACCTCCTAGAATATTTTAAAAGTGAAAATCAAAAGAAACAAGTTGCATGGCTTTGTTATCTGCGAAGAAATAAGAAGCTCAAGAACTATAATTAGTGATTTGACTTAAATTAGTTAGTTACTAGATACTTTTATGTGGTAGTAACAAGGCAGTGCAATTTTTATTTCTATAAATAAGCCTACTGATGTTTTAAATCAATTCCATAACTCAGCTAAATAAAATGAACTAAAACTTAGAGTAACTTCTGTTGGCCCTAATGTTAATGACCTTTAGGATCATTAAACTCAAAGTTTTCTCTTCACTGAAACAGAGAAAGCTGACAGAAGGTTATCTCCCTCATAGTGTTACAAAGTCATAAAAGTTGTTTGAAATGATAAGAGAGCAATACAAATTAAGAACCTACTCTGTGTCCAGTGTTTTGCTAGGTACTAACAAGAGTAAAGAGTAACCTCCATATTCTTCTGGAGTTTATGTGCTGTATGAATCAACATCTGAACAATTCAGGAAATTTTAGTACTAACCTTATTAATTCTTAATGTGGATTCAATGAACATTAGACTGATATGTGCATCAGAGGTATGAGATGTCTTTAGAGGGAAGATATATATTAACAAGGTCTCATATATGACTAGGATTTCAACTAGGTGAAAAGAAGGAATGAGAAATTTTCAGGCAAAAGAAGTAATAGGTAAAAATAACAAAAAATCATGAAATCATAAATTGGTGGTAAAAGGGCCCCCATGCTTGGCAGCTAGCCAAGTGGCAACAGCACTGTTTTCTTCCCCTTTCAGAGAGCCCGCTATTGTACTGATGAAGTTTTCATGCTGTAAGAGCAGGGATTCCAAGGATGGAGTAGTGGACTTCCCTGGTGGTCCAGTGGTGGCAAATCTGCCTTCCAATGCAGGGAACACCAATTCCATCCCTGATCCGGAAACTAAGATCCCATATGAGCCCATGCACCAAAACTAAGACCTGATGTGGCCAAATAAATGGTCAAGTAGGAGACCCTCATTGGGTGCAAGATATGCTCTGCTTGCACCCATTTGTTACACTGCCTGTCTCTTTCCGATTCTGAGTCGTAACTCTCCTAAAGGATGAAAAAGAACACCCCAATCATAGTGATTAAAAAAGTCCGTATCTAATTGGAAAAACAGTGGCATTAATTTAAAAGATAGTTTATATCTTTTTACCCCTTTGGAGGTCAAAACACAAACCACACTGTATCTTTCTGATGTGTTCTTTAGCATTTAGTACTAAACAAAAATGAGAAAAAAATCAGTATATTTTTTTTAAATTGAAGAGTAGCTGATATACAATATTATATGTTAGGAGTGTGCAGTATAATGATTCACAAATTTTAAAGGTTAGACTCCATTTATAGTTATTATAAAATATTGGCTATATTCCCTAGGTGGTGCAATATATCCTTGTAGCAGCTATGATATTCTTTTGGTCAGTTTCTGACAGTTAGCGTGGATAATTAATTTTGATAAAAGGTCACGTCCTTCTATAGTGAATCTTAAGGATAAGGGGGAGAAACAGAAAATCAAGGGATGACAGGATCGGTAAGTGTTGTGGGCCACCACACTCCTGCTCCTTACTGGAGATCTGCCAGAGGAGTACATAGCGATGTTTGCAGAGTTACAGCCACCACACTGGCCTATTCTTGCTTTAGATGTCTCAGAAAACATTCATTCCAGAATATCATATACTTAGGGTTTCCCAGGTGGTGCTAGTGGTAAAGAACCTACCTGCTAACATAGGAGACTTACGAGACACAGGTTTGATCCTCGGATCAGGAAGATCCCCTGGAGGAGGGCGTGGCAACTCACTCCGGTATTCTTGCCTGGAGAATCCCATGGACAGAGGAGCCTGAAGGGCTACAGTCCATGGGGTCACACAGAGTGAGACACGACTGAAGCCACACACACATGCGCACACATCATATACTTATGTAACAGAGCAAATGAATTGTAAAATATTAACATGAAAATATGAAAGGGTGCTGTATTGGAAATCCAAAATAATGGAAAGCAATACAACAGCTTTTGGGTAAAATATAAATGAATTGCATCAACTAATTACCACTATCATCATCTACCATCTTCTATGTAGACAAATTCTGAAGTTCTTCGCTTAATCAAATCAGGCACACTTAAAAAGTATATGTTAGAAATAAGTAGCAAGATATATAGGTAACTGCATCCCTAAATGACCCAACAGCACTGTAAAAGGGTCATATCCCTAGTTATGGACATGTAGATATACTAGAATATGAGGTGACTGAAACATTGAGAAACACATAAAAATATTATTTCAAAAGCGATAAATGTAAAAAAGAAAGAAAACCAACATTCAAAGTATAGTGAAGAGTTCCAGGGTTGGCAGGTGACTAATACCCGTATTCTTTCTGAAAGTCAAAAACCTCTAATTACACAGGACACTCTGTACTGAAAATGAATTCAATGCTGAGTTCATGGCAAGAATGATATTTACTAAAGTTGCACTACCCTCTTCTCCTAAAGATCACAGATACTCCTTGGAGATACGTACACAAATAAAATCAAAGATTAAATTTGAAGATTGTTACATGGTTATTTTGTTTAGAATATTCATGAGATTTTGGAGGAAAAATGTAATATGTTAAGTGTATATAATACAAGCACCTCAATCTTTGCCATAGGTTAAAAAGATGACCACAGATGAGAAACACTTTCATTCTTTTAGTAGGATTGTGGAGCATAAACATATGCATACATATTTGAGAATGTATTTTAAAAATTTTAAATTATATTGAAATAGAATCATGCTTTCCAAGATCTGTATAAGCTACAGTATACAAGGTAGGCAATACGAAATTGCAATGTGAAATTATCATCTTGACTTAGAAATCAAGGTAAAACAACAATAATGTGTATATCCATTTTAAACCCAGTGATACATTTTGCTTCTTTAGGTTTGTGTTTCCTAGGGTTTGGAACATGTTTGTTGAGAGTCTTCAGGTTTTCATGACAGAAATGCAGCCCAAACTGTATTTAGCAAAAGGAGAATGTATTAGGTCAAATGACTGAACAGTCCAGTTGTAGGTCTCTCTAAACCTGACTTGCACTAGGGCTCAACCTGACTTTTCAGGATTTATTCTGACTTTTCCTTTTGGAACCATTTAGACTATGTGGCCTTATCCAACATATGGGGGAATAAAGCAAAAAACAGAGACAGAGACCGAGTGAGAGAGCGAGGTGTCCACCCAAAATAGTTCAGGAAAGTCCCGTGGTAATTGCTGTGCTGCAGGATTCATGCAGAACTGGGAGTGAACAAATTCTACAACAGGCTCCTGTGGTTGAGGAAAAGAAGCCCACTTGATAGGAGAGAGCATGTATCGGAGACTAAAAATGTTGAGCGTGTGATAAAAGTGAATTGTGCAAGAATGGCAAATGAAAGGAAAATTAGTCACACACATGCACACACAAAGACCCAATCAATTAGTGTCACATTTATGAAGCCAGTTAAAATGTGGTGTGATTTCAAGCAGTCCAGGACAGTCCTGCCTCCAGAGCAGCTGTCCAGGAAGATAGCTTGGACTGAAAAAGCTTGCTTATGTAAAGCTGAAAGAAGAAAAAGTCGAGAAATGTAACCTAAGCTTGTTTGGCTTTCCCAGAGGTAAAGCATGCACTGTGGCAGAGTGTACTAGCAGCCTGCCCTCTTTCCAGTGGAGGGTAATAGGGACTCCACCCACAAAGGACAGAGTTGTAGGGGATCAGAAAGCCCCATGAAGTGTGGCTAATAACTAAGGAATGAGTATTAGGAGAGCTCTGATTACTTTTGATTCAGGAGTATGAAACACACTGAATCAATTGTACAGGTCAGTTCCTCTGTAATCTTATTGATTATAAATTGAAGTTAGTTATTATAATAGGAAAACAATGATAATTGTCACTCCTGTTAACAAATGTAACCTTCTCAAAGGCAGGCACACACTTAGGTCCAATTATGATGGCTTGTCATTTTTTTTTAATTGAAGTATAATTGCTTTCCAATGCTGTACAAAGTGAATCAGCTACAAGTTTACATATATCCCCTCCCTTTTGAACCTCCCACCCACTGCCTCCCTCCCACCCTTCTAGACTATCACAAAGCACTCAGCTGAGCTCCCTGTGCTATACAGCAGCTTCCTGCTGCTGCTGCTGCTGCTGCTAAGTCACTTCAGTCATGTCCAACTCTGTGCAACCCCATAGACCACAGGCCACCAGGCTCCCCTGTCCCTGGGATTCTCCAGGCAAGAACTCTGGAGTGGGTTGCCATTTCCTTCCCCAATGCATGGAAGTAAAAAGTGAAAGTGAAGTCGCTAAGTCATGTCCAACTCTTAGCTACCCCGTGGCCTGCAGCCTACCAGGCTCCTCCGCCCATGGGATTTTCCAGGCAAGAGTACTGGAGTGGGGTGCCATTGCCTTCTCCGAGCTTCCTGTTAGCTATCTGTTTTACATATGGTAGTGTATATATGTCAATCCTACTTTCCCAATTCTGGCTTGTCTTTTTGAGCAGTACTTCTCAAAGTTATGGTTTTTCCAGTAATCATGTATGGATGTGAGAGTTGCACTATAAAGAAATCTGAGTGCTGAAGAATTGATGCTTTTGAACTGTAGTGTTGGAGAAGACCCTTGGGAGTCCCTCGGACTGCAAGAAGATCCAACCAGTCCATCCTAAAGGAAATCAGTCCTGAATATTGATTGGAAGTTCTGATCTTGAAGCTGAAACTCCAATACTTTGGCCACCTGATACGAAGAAATGATTCATTGGAAAAGACCCTGGTGCTGGGAAAGATTGAAGGCAGAGGAGAAGGGGATGACAGACGATGAGATGGTTGGGTGGCATCACCGACTCAATGGACATGAGTCTGAGTAATCTCCAGGAGTTGGTGATGGACAGGGAGGCCTGGCGTGCTATAGTCCACAGGGTTGCAAAGAGTCAAATGTGACTGAGCGACTGAACTGAACTGAACTGAACTCGCAAAGTTAAATGCCAGTACCTGGGGATCTGCAAAGAAGTTGAGATTCTGCTTCTCTAAAGTTCCCAAGTGATCCCTAAGCGGCTGGTCCTTCAATCATACTTTGTATAGTAAGAGTGTAGTGGCCCAGTCATGTCCAACTCTTTGCAGCAACATGAACTCTAGCCCTCCAGGCTCCTCTGTCCATGGGATTCTCCAGGCAAGAATATTGAGTGGGTTACCATTTCCTACTCCAGGGGATCTTCCCGACCCAGGTATCGAACCCAGGTTTCCTGCATCTCCTGCCTTGACAGGTGGATCTTTACCCCTATGCCACCTGGGAAGCCCTTTTGTATAGTAAGGAGAGTACACAAATCTGTGTTTTATTCAATGACAAATGAACTGAAAACAGTCTAATAAGTAAAAAAAAAAAAAAAAAAAAACATTATTCACAAGAGCAAATTTAAGGAAACATCCCAAGCATCCAAGAGGAGAATGAATAAAGAAAATGTGGGTATGTACATTCAACAGAGAGTTTTTTGTTTGTTTCTGGAACATCAGAATTTCTCTAACAAAGGAAGTTCAGGAAAGACAGGTAAGAGGTAGGACATCTTAAGGATTAAGGATTACAGCATCTCAGGTGTATCTGAAGGGTTCATAAATTAAGCTCTATAACAATATCTGGGTCATGTCCCAAGTCCAATAAATGTTAGCTGGGGTGGTGATGGTGATGGTGGAGGTGGTGACTGTAGTAGTACTGATGATGTTCAGCAGAATATTATTCAGTTCTAAACAAGACAGATCCTATCATTTTCTACAATATGGATGAACCCGTAGGACCGACATTATGCTAAGTCATTCCAGCTGTGTCTGACTCTTTGCGACCCCATAGACTGTAACCTGCTAGGTTTCTCTGTCCATAGGATTCTCCAGGCAAGACTACTGGAGTGGGTTGGCCGTGCCTTTCTCCAGGGGATATTTCCAGCCCAGGGACTGAACCATCATCTCTTATGTCTCCTGCTTTGGCAGGGAGGTTCTTTACCTGGGAAGTCCATGCTCATCGAAATAAGCTAGGCATAGAAGAACAAATACTGCATGATTTCACTTATGTGAAGAATATGAAATAGTCATATTCACAGAAGCAGAGGTGTGAATGTTGATTGCTGGTGGAAAAGTAGAGTAGTTGTTCAGTGGCTATAAAATTTCAGTTATGCAAGAGGAATGAGTTTTAGAGATCTACTGTACAACATGATGCCTTCAAGCAACCATGCATTATTGTGCTCTTCTAAATTTGTTGAATGGGTAGATCTCATGTTAAATGTTTCTATCAAAAATTAAAGTTCATTTGTATTTCTTTTTCAGATTCCACATATAAGTGATATATGATATTTGTCTTTATCTGAATTATTTCACTTAGTATGTTACAGTCCATTCATGTTGCTACAAATAGCACTATTTCATTCTTTTTTATGGCTAAGTAATATCCCATTGTATACACATACCTTATGTTCTTTAGCCATTTATCTATCAATGGACATTTAGGTTGCTTCCATGTCTCATTTTTGCAAAACAGAAAGAGACTCACAGGCACAGAAAATACACTTATATTTACCAAAGGAGAAGGCGGGGAGGGATAAATTAGGAGTTTAGGATTAACGTACATGCACTACTACTTTAGTTCTTGAAAGGTTACTAAAGAGCCTCTTGATGAAAGTAAAAGAGGAGACTGAAGAAATTAGCTTAGAACTCAACATTCAGAAAGTGAAGATCATGACATTCAGTTCCATCACTTCATGGTAAATAGATATGGAAACAATGGAAACAGTAAGAGACTTTATTTTGGGGGGTCTAAAATCACTGCAGATAGTGACTACAGCCATGAAATTAAAAGACGCTTGCTCCTTGGAAGAAAAGCTATGACCAACCGAGACACCATATTAGAAAGCCAGAGACATTACTTTGCCGACAAAGGTCCATCTAGTCAAAGCTATAGTTTTTCCAGTAGTCATGTATGGATGTGAGAAGTGGACCATAAAGAAAGCTGAGTGCCAAACAATTGATGCTTTTGAACTGTGGTGTTGGAGAAGACTCTTGAGAGTCCCTTGGACTGCAAAGAGATCCAACCAGTCCATCCTAAAGGAGATCAGTCCTGGGTGTTCATTGGAAAGACTGATGCTAAAGCTGAAACTCCAATACTGAGGCCACCTGATACAAAGAACTGACTCATTGTAAAAGACCCTGATGCTGAGAAAGATTGAGGCAGGTGGAGAAGGGGACAACAGAGGATGAGATGGTTGGATGGCATCACCAACTCAATGGACGTGAGTTTGAGCAGGAGCTGGTGATGGACAGGGAGGCCTGGCGTGCTGCAGTTCCTGGGATGGCAAAGAGTCAGACAAAACTGGGCAACTGAACTGAACTGAATACTTAGGTGAAAAAATAAAAGAGGATAAAATGATTTAACAAAACAATAAAACTTTGAAACCAGAAGAAACTAGAAAACCTGTTTTGTATTTACGTATCTGCATGGGGCTTCCCTGGTGGCTCAGTGGTAAAGAATCCGCCAGCCAATGCAGAACATGCCAGTCCGATCCTTGGGTCAGGAATATCACCTGGAGTAAGAAATGGCAACCCGCTCAAGTATTGCCATGAGAAATTCCATGAGCAGAAGAGTCTGGCAAGCTGCAGTCCATGGGGTGCCAAAAAAGTCAGACATGACTTGCAACTAAACAAAAGCAGCAAGCACAACATTTTTCTGGGCAGTATCAGAATGTCTTCTTAAACTGCTTAAAATGCTTCGATTATACTGAGTCTAAATAATCACAATAAAATTATTCAAGAGTCCGTAAAATCAAAAGAAGGATCTTTATTCTTGAAGTATATCTATTTCTGCCTGTAGATTTCTTTAAGTTGTGTTAAGTTCCAATAAATTACTTATTTTAAAACGTTATGGATTTAGAATTCTTCGTCAGCTCTAAATGTCATGGATTACTGATCAATCAGTTGTAGCAAAGAGAAATCTGTAAAACTAAATATAGCACAGACCAAAAAAAGTGAGGGGAGGATGTGGTCTTGTAACAAAAGCCTGGATTTACTTCCAAAGGAATACAGTCTCAAAGGAAATTACTATAAATTACTGTGGAATAGTGAAGCATTAGAACATCCTTCCATTAAATAAGAATATAGCTGAAAGGTCAGATATATTTAAAATAAAGTTTACTACTAAATAAATTAAATCCTTTAATTTGAGATGTAATGCCAATTATAAACCTGTTTTTCAGAATTTATCCTTTTTTCTCCCTGAAAAGTTGTGTGAGTTTTTAACACCACTAATTATCTTCAGATTTAAGAAAAAAATAGGCCTCCAAAACGTATTTATCCAATTTTTATTTATTTATAAAATCTCACATTTACAACTAAAGAAAGAATATTATTTTAATGAACCAAAGTAAAACATGTTCTTGATGACTGAGTCCATTTCCAAGGTGTAGCACAAATCTACATAAACCATAGAGTTGAACCTTGCAAAGCAAAAGAAACATCAAACTGTCAAACACATTTCTACCTGGTTTAGTATATTTAAATTAGCAAAAATATATTGCTTTTGTTTCCAGAAAAACCATTGAACTAAGAAACTTCTAGGCTTTAAGATTATTAAAAAGATTGTCCAATATGTGACTGCTATGAGTCCACAAAAATTCAATTTTTATTTGCTAAGTTAAATCTTCCAGCAAATTGTTGGCTGTGTGATGGTGGATACTCATCTCACAATAATCCTGCCCAAATAGTCATGTTTGATTACTCCTTGTTCTGTTCTGAGAGAGAAAAGTCCAATAAATTCTCCCTACTACTTTTCAAACCAGACACAAGTCACTGTAAACATAAAAGAATAAGACAGAAGAGGTACCAGCATGAGCACACCTTTTGTCCTAAATGTTAGATTCTGAAAGAAGTGTAATAAATGAACATGAAGACAATGTCTAAAAAAATAAAATTTTGAGGTACTGCAAACTAGGAACATATTAGGAAGACCCTTCGTTATTTTACTTCATATGAAAATACACACAATAAATATTTTTCAATTAATATGAAAGATAAAGAACGGTTGATTCTAAATCATATTTCCCCTATACAGAGAGCTCTCAGATCAATAGCATATTAACAACTGTACAAAAATGAGCCCTGTGTACAAGGCGTCATAACAAATAATTGGCTCATTAAAAATGCCTCTTCTGCTCAGTAACCATTTCAGTTATGATATGAGCTTAGCTGCTATAAATGAGACACAAAATGTTAATGTCTTTTAAAAGATAAAAGTTTACTTATCTCACGCATAAAATCTGAACTGATGAGGTGTTGACTCTGCTCCATGGGGTCACGTGGGGCTAAGTGTCCTTCCATCTTACTGCTCTGGTGTCCATGGTTTTACCATTGCCCATACAGTCCAGGAAGGCAGGTCCACATTCCAGTCATCAAAAAAACAAAAAGAAAGAAAGAAAAAGAGAAGAAGGCATCCTTTCATTATTTAAAAAAAAAAAATGACTAAAAAAATTGAACCAATCGTGTCTACTTTCTTTCCGTTGACCAGAATGTTCGTCACATGGCTATATGCAATGGTAAGGAAAGCTGGAAAATTTAACCAGTAATTGGACAGCATCATACCAAGTTTTTTAATTCTGTCATTCTTCAAACTAGGCATTTTTGTGACATTTATTGAGGGCATCTTCCAATCTCAGTGATCAAAAATATCTCCTAACCTGCTGAAGTCTGAAATTCTAGCTTAAAGATCCACTCACTTTTATTGGAATGTAAACACAGAATTTTTAAGCACGGTAGGAAGAGACTTCAAAGTAAAACATTTATTGCAGCAAGCTTGGCATTTTGGTAACATGCTAGCAGTGCTTAAAGATGCCCATATAATAGTAGCATGCTTCTCTAAAGTTAAAATGCTGAGTAGAAATTCACTGATGTTTGGGGGAGTAACAGATATCTGATCTCCCACCCACTGACTTCCCAAGTGGCTCAGTGGTAAAGAATCCACCTATCTATGCGAGAGGCACAGAGGACATGGGTTCAATTCTTGGGTCGGGAAGATCCTCTGGAGAAGGAAATGGCAACCCACTCCAGTATTCTTGCCTGGGAAATCTCATGGGCAGAGGACCCCGGTGGGCTACCGTTCATGGGGTCTCAGAAGAGAGGGACATGACCTAGCGACTGAGCACACAGCACACATATCCCCACCTGCTAAAGTCCCTCAAAATCTCAGCTCAGAACATGAACAACATAAATGTAAAAACTCTTGAAATAAACCATTTTACTAGGAGACTCACAGATAATTACAAAAGGACTAACATTCATTAAATAGAATATTTGAAGTGAGCAAACCTATTCATATTAACTTATTAATTACAAAAGTTGTTTTACTTATAAACAATATAAATATAAAGGTCTTATATTTCTATATTTAATAAGCTCATTTCTTGATTCATTTTTTATAAAAAATATATATATATATGGAATAAAAGAGACAGAGTAATCTTTCACTCTTTCTTTAGATAAATTTGTTTGTTTGTTTTTAAGCAAAATGAAGCAAAGCAACCCATCAGAAAATAGAGTTTTTTCCAGTGGGAGAAATTTAGGGGCATTATTTTTAGAGGATTTATAACTATCTCCTGATATGTTTTCCTGGATGAATGTTTAAGGCCAGAGTGATAAAAAGGTAATATTGTTAGACACTAAATATACTGGCACTACTGAATCCGTTACTACATTTCATGTCATTATAAGTCAAAAAACATACAGGATGTAATTTTGTTTGGGATATCTTCTAGCTAGACAGTAAAATTAGAACTCTGAAGTCAACTAAAAAGTCATCTTGAGGTGTTGGTTTATAGCTTGATGGATGTTTCAGCATAAAATATCTGCATATTCAAGTTAATTTTGCTTGATGATTATATATGCAGCCTGAATACTTAAGAATTTTCTTATTTTTATTTGATTCTAACTTTTAAAACACTTTCTGATATTAAGTACTTTCAGCAAAATATGGTATTTTCCTGTATATTTTATATTCTTCAGGTACTTCTTGGTTTTCTAGAACATTCCTTTACAGTTAGAGTCTCATAGATATTCCAATACTTAATGAAACAAACTTTTTAAGTTATTTGATTATAACCCAGTTTGTCTGAAACTTATACAATTAGAATTTAAAAAAAAATAGATTTCTGCCATTCTGAGATCACACATTTTTGTGATACTTATTCAGGGGTGTCTTCAGATCTCAGTGACCAAAAATACTGACATCCTGCTAAAGTGTGTGAAATTCGTGACCTAAATGGGAAGGAAATCCAAAAGAGAGTGGGTATGTGAATATGTGTAGCTGATTCACTTTGCTAAAGATAGTGTTGGTCATGTTTGACTCTTACGTGATCCCATGGACTGTAGTCCTCAAGGCTCCTCTGTTCAAGGGATTTCCTAGGCAAGGATATACTGGAGTGGGTAGCTATTTCCTTTTCCAGAGGTTCTTCCTGACCCAGAGATGGAACTCCAGTCTCCTGTATCATAGGCAGATTCTTTTCCGTCTGAGTCACCAGGGAAGCCCATAGAAACTAACACAGAATTGTAAAGCAGCTGTTTGTTGTTGTTCAGTTGCTAAGTCGTGTCCGACTCTTTTCAGTCCCATAGACATCAGGCTTCCCTGTCCTTTACTATGTCCCAGATTTGTTCACACTCGTGTCCATTGAGTCGATGACGCCATCCAACCGTCTCTGTCACCCCACTCTCCTCCTGCCCTTGAGGCAAAAAGCAACTGTGTTCCAATTTAACTAATTAATTAATTTTAAAACATTCATTTTTATTTATAAACACAAATGTTCTTGGCTCCTCTCCACCATGGGCACCTTTAAGCTATTTATTAGTCTTGAGCACATCACCACAGAACAGGTTCTATGACACCTGGCAGGTAACAGCTGAGCTGCCATGGAAAATTCAGTGGAAGCCAACGGTGATGATGGGGAAAGTGGGCATTTACGTCCTGAATGGTGTACCTCAATGGGAAGAAACAGCAAGAAAGGGTGTCAGTGGGTAACGCTGGACATTCTAAAGTTGGAATAAGAACATGGGATATCAAGAGATGAGTTATGACAAGCAAGGAAACTAAGAGAAAAAGCATGATAAACAGTGGTGTGTTCAGTGGTGAGACCATACCAAAGGCAAATATGTCCAATTTCGTAATTTTACCAAGAAATTGGATCTCAGGTATATTCAGAGAAATGAAACATTTTCAGTTCAGTCACTCAGTCGTGTCTAACTCTTTGCGACACCATGGACTGCAGCACGCCAGGCCTCCTTGTCCATCACCAACTGCCGGAGTTTACTCAAACACATTTTAGAAACTGCAATATTTTAATAATGTTTTCCAAGCAACTAAGGCAGGTGAAGGTCGGCCAACACTCTTGAAATGACTTGAAGTTGGCTGATTGGATGTTTAATTCAGCCCTCTCCAAAGTGTTTTCACTTTGGTGGTCTGATAAGATGTTCTGTTAAAAGGGATTTTTGTTGTCAAACTAGTTTGGAAAAGTCAGCATCTCATATTGCCCTCTTAGGAACCCCAGGCTTGTATTAGCATATTAAAGCCTTTAAAAAGTTTCAGAGTTGAAAAATTTTTCTAAAAGCCAGCATTTCCAGGAGTTATTTGTCCTCATAACCAAGTTTTTAGTAACACCTCTGATTACATTGCTGGGAATGTTGAAATGATAATCACCTTCTATCTGTGGCAAGGTAAATTTGTTCCTAGTTACAAACTCTGATAATGGAAATATGAATGATATACACTGTACCCAGTAATGAGAGCCACAAAATTATGATTGATTAAATAGCTTTGTCAAAATTATCCCTTTAAATAAAAATTGAGTACAAAAGAGTGTTAAATAGATAATTACTAAAAATTCAAGTCCTGCTTATACTTTACAAATAAATGCTGTGTAAACAATTATCAACCAAGCATTCCCAACAATAGGTAGATTAACTGATTTAAAAACTCAGGGTAGATCTGACCAATTTAATTGGCACTGCTCCTTGGAACGACTGAAGCGTTGGTAATTGTGGTGGTGATTATTGGGACATGGCTCCCTGCCCACCAGGAAATGGACTGATGTGACCATCAGTTGACATGAAGCACAGGACCAGTTATTGAGGTCATTCTGTAATTTCTAATCAAAGCCAAATTTGAACAAATAGTCTAACAGAGAACATCTGGATCCTGTATCTCGTTCTCTTCTGGTTTCCCCATACCCATACACAAAATAAGCCAAATACATGCAAATAGAAATGTAAAGAATAAGAAGATGCTAATATCTGTATCTTGTGTCAGTCTCCAAGGCTGAAGTCATTTCTCCAGCACTGTCCCTGACTCCAGACTTCTCTATTAGCACAAGTTTCTGGTTTCAACAGAAGCAAATAAGACTTTGAACATCAAAAGTTGAGGGAAATTTGAAGGTTTGTGTAACAGCACTCATATTCTCTTAATCTTAAGCCCAGTGCTGCTCTTTCTTCTGTCTGAAAGTTTGAAACGATGGCTTTGGGTGATGCAGGAAATGTCTCCTAGTTCCCTCACTAACACATTTCTTTGGGTACACTGGAACACATCTCTTAAAACGATAAGACAATGCAGTTTTGTTTTAGTAAGAAACTGGAATAGCTTGCCTTGGAAATAACGTAAATTTCCAATTTCTGTCTAGATCCTATCTGGTAGATGAGATCCTGGGACACTGATGTGGTAAAGCAAAAGAGAGGAGGTAGGAAGAAAACTGAGAAGGAGACAAAAAGTGAAGAATGGGACACTAAAGTTCCGTGTTTAAGATCTTATAATTTGGTCCCTGTTTTGCTTCCAAATAGTTGCAAAACAGATTAAAAAAAAAAAAAAAACTTTAGGAGTATCTTAATGTCTATGATGCTGAGCTCTGTTCTCAAATATCTGTCATTTAATATGTAAATTTGATGTGATATAGTGAAAAGTGGAAGCTAGAGATAAGATCTGAATTTAACTCTCAGTTCTCTAATATTCACCAAGCCATTAGACACCCCTGCCATGGGCTTAAACTGGTTCATCTTCATAAATCTCATCACCTCTGCAACAGTTAGTCCAGGATACTGTAACCTCAACTACCTCTCCTGCCTTGGGCTTATCCAACTATTCCAGATACAGTCTCTAAGTTCTCCAGAATCCCAAACACTATTTTATGTTTTTTTTTTCTTTTGCTCATTTTTGCTTATTTTGCCAATAAACTTCTTTATTGGCTTCCCAGGTGGTGCTAGTGGTAAAGAACTTGTCTGCCAATACAGGAGACATAAGAGACATGGGTTTGATCCCTAGGCCAGGAAGATCCCCTGGAGAAGGGCATAACAACCCACTCCAGTATTCTATCCTGGGAAATCCCATGGGCAGAGTAGCTTGGTGGGCTCTGGTCCATGGTGTCACAAAGAGTCAGACACAACTGAAGCGATTTAGCAGCAGCAGCAGCAAATTTCTTTATACACAGCTGTATCTCCCTGGAAAACAACTTGTTTTCTCCCCATCTGCTCATTTATTTTCTCTGGAAGGCCAGAGATTGTGCTTGTCACTAACCATGCTAGGATAATAAATTTTAATAAATAAATATTCATTATGTATCTTTGAAAAGTATTCCTTAACCTCTCTGATCCTTTTTTTCTTCCCTGTAAAATGTGGATACTAAATGTAATGGAATTTTTGTGAAAGTTAAAAATGAGGTGGCTAATTTGTACAACTGTCTTGCACATAAAAGGTACTCAAGAAATGTTAACTGTCTACCCATGCCCTTTTTCCTAAGTGGCAGAGCCACCAGAAAGACAAGAAAATAACAAGGGAAGGTTTGGGGGAATCTCTTTCTGTTGTATACTCATGATTATAGAGATTTCATCCAAAGATTATGTAGAAAATGTTATGTCTTCAACATGCTTTATTACAATTTCCTTTTTTCCAACAAACTAAATTCATTTCATTTTTTAAGAATTGCTCCCTTCTTGCATTATTGTTCTTATATATCCATATGGGTTATTCATAAAGGTAAATGATCAGACCTAAATGGGAAGAAAATCTGAAAAACAGTGGATTATATGTATACATTATAGCTGATTCACTTCATTGTACAGCAGGAAATGAATACAACATTGTAAAGCAACTGTACCCCAATGAAAATTAATTTTAAAAGGTAAATAATCAGGCAAGGGTTGTGCTTGTGGAATTGATATCACACTGCTGAAATTAAACAGTGATATTTATAAACTGCTAGCTGGAGGATGAGGAAAGGAGATAGTTAAGGGAGTTAAATAGGATATAGCAAGAAGTTCTTATTTCTGACCATGAGGAAACTGCAGCTCAGACTCCTCTCAGAATATTAATCTTCCTGCAAAAACATGTGTAAGATAAAGCCCTTTCTCCTCTGAGCAATCAAGGGCCCAGGAGCAAAACCCAACATGCTAGAAAATCATGTCAGCAGAAAAAGACACCATTTCAAGATAATAAGTAATTAGTGCTGGCATTTTACAGAGCATAATTGAGAGATGATACTTCCTTAAAAGCCCCCACTGATTAAAACTCAGTATTTAAAGTGAACTTAGTGAACCCTAGTAGACAAAGAATAAGAATTTTCTGTAAAGAGTGAAAATGGACCTAAATCAAGAAAGGAAGATTTTAGCAGAGACCATATGGAAAATGAATATTGAATAACAGAAGAAAAGATCAGTAGAATCTGCCAGAGAAGGAAAAGTGATGAGAAAAAAGCATACTTTAGACCATACCTATCCAAATGTTATCATTGGTTCCGGAAGGAGAGGAATTTGAAATTTTTATCAGAAATAAATGGTATATTACTTGTATTACATTGTAAATAAGCATGCTTAGGTCTTTTTGTTGCTGTTTTTCAGTCTCTAAGTCACGTCCAACTCTTTTTGACCCCATGAACTGCAGCACACCTGGCTTCCCTGTCCTTCACTACCTCCCAGAGTTTCCTCAAACTACTGATTCGGTGATGCCATCCAACCATCTCATATTCTGTCACCCCCTTCTCCTGTCCTCAATCGTTCCAGCATCAGGGTCTTTCCAGTGAGTCAGCTCTTTGCATCAGGTGGCCAACTATAGGCAAAATACTGTCATTCTCAACTCAGTTCCTTCTCATCTTAATAGGACTGGTTTATTATCTTAATAGGATTCTGAGATAAAACTCGTTCATGTATTGTTATATCGCTAAAAAGATGGACCATACCTGATCACTGTAGTAAAGATTCAAAAACTCCAGGGAGGAAAAACCTGCTAAATAATATCACCAGCAACTTGATTTATAGTAAAGTTTACTTTTTTCTGGTATACTTATAATTAGACTTGCATATGTAAAAACAGAGATAGACAGGAAACATTTATGGCTCCCTGACAGCCGTACATTCAGTTTCTTTCCCACCCTTTCCTCTAATTTATCCTGCACATTACTGGCAGATTCAATTTAATTAAATATATATATTTATGGAATAAATATGTACCAGGAAGTGTACTAAGCATCTGTATATAATAATGAATGGCAGAGCTTGTCCTCAAGTTCTTAGAGGTCACTGGAAAAACAATTAAGAAAACAGGAAACCACCTTGTAAAAGATAAACACATCATGTATGATGGGAGAAGGTTAAGAAGACCATAAAATTGACATGTTCACATGGCTATATTTAAAATGGATAACCAACAAGGACATACTGTATAGCACAGAGAACTCTGCTCAATTTTATATAATAGCCTAATTGGGAAAGTAATTTGAAAAAGAATAGATACATATACATGCATAACTGAATCACTTTGCTATACATCTGAAACAAAACATTGTTAACCAACTGTGTGTGTGTGTGTGTGTGTGTGTGTGTGTGTGTACGCATGAGTACTCGGTTGTGCCTGACTCTGCAGAGTCATGGGATGTAGCCTGCCATGGACTGTAGCCTGCCAGCCTTCTCTGTCTACGGCAAGAATACTGGAGTGGGTTGCCATTTCCTTCTCCAGGGGATCTTCCCAACCCAGGGACTGAAACTTCATCTCTTGCATCTTCTGCATTGGGAGGTGGATTCTTTATCAGCTGAGCCACCAGGAAGCTCCATTAATCAACTGGACTCCAATATAAAAGGAAAAGTAAAAAAAAAAAAAAAAAAAATAGAAGCTCATAAGAAAGTCACCTAAACAGACTGTTGGATGTAGAGATTTACCAGATTAAATCATTTCCAAGATACACAGCAGTAAATAATATACAGGATTGGCTGGATTAATGTGGTAAAACATGCATCCCAGAAGGTCACTGGAGATTTAAGAGATAAAACAAGAGAAGTAAAGATGGGCAATGGTTGTGAAAGATCTCATAAACCATTTTAGGAGCAGGGGGAGCCATTGCCATAGTTAACAGTACAATAGAACTTTCAAAGACAAACTTTTGTTTTGTTTTGTTTTTAATTTTACTTTTTCATTGAATGATAATTGCTTTATAGAATTTTGTTGTTTTCTGTCAAACCTCAACATGAATCAGCCATAGGTATACGTATATCCCCTCCCTTTTGAACCTCCCTCCCATATCCCTCACCATTCCAGCCCTCTAGGTTGATACAGAACTCCTGTTTGAGTTTCCTGAGCCATACAGCAAATTCCCAATTCTCCTTTGGCTGTCTATTTTACATATGGTAATATAGATGGAGGAACCGAGAACCTATTATACAGAGTGAAGTGAGACAAACGTATTTTTGATGAGTCATTGCTGTTCATTTTCCCTGCTGATGCTGGGATCCACTGTCCTGGGAAGGGACCCTTGAACCAGAGAGTGGACTGGAGAAGGGCCGATTTTGGTAAAACTAGAATCAGGAAGGCCACCATCATTGTTGCAGTCATCGAGGAAAGAGATGATGCAGGGTGAGAATAAGTGACCATCAGTGAAGAAGGAGAAAAATAGACAAAGTACAGAGATACTCAAGAAGTAGAGGCAGCAGAATCTGGTAATTGACTAGGTGTGCTTTCAGGGAGGAAGACTGAAGAGTCAGATCTAATGCAAACTGATTCTGACTTGAACAACTGCGTATGTGGCACTTAGTTATGAAGATTTGAGTCACAGGAAAGGAAGATCAATAATTGAATGTTTTGCGTGTTAAACTTTATGCATGTCTGTGGTAATCAAGTATAGATGTGCAATAGACAGTTGTGCTTGTAGGTCTAAAACTCCAGAAAGACATGTGGCAAAGATCCAAATTGGAGAAATTGCAAGGCATTACATAACATTTGCATTTATAAGAGTTAAAGACTCTATGCATTTATGCTTCCCATTCCTATTTCTTTGTCCACCTTTGTATGAGATTTCAATGCCTCCCACCTGTCCAGGGTTCTGTCAATTATTCGTTACCCCATATTTTCATCCTCCTCTTCCCTTCTGGCTCCTTTCCATCATTTATATATGCTAAAGTTTCTTTCATTTTTATCAACAGGGAAGCAGACAAGTAAAGCCTTTGTCTCCTAGTAACCATCCTATAGACTTCCTTCATAAAAGAATTGTCTAAGCTTCCACTTTTTGGTTTCTTCTAAAGTTTCACTTCTGTTCTTTACCTTCACCTCCAGTGTCATTATTCCACCATACTTATTCTGTCCACTTTCCCACCAAAATTGTACTGCTTGATTTCCTTTGAAGTTCCACAATTATTCTCAGTCTTCATCAGCAGCAGCTCTGAGCATCACTGGATACCACTGACCACTGCCTTCTTCTGGAAGCCTTCTCTCTTGTCCCTCAAAGGCTGATACTCTTTTACTCTGCACATCTCCTTGTGTGGTGTCATTTGCTCTTGTTAATTATTATTTTGTATTGATGATTCCCAAATCTGTATCTCTGGCACAGAACTTTGTCTAAGGACAATATATAGCAACAAGGTGAAATTCTGTCTTTTGCTAGGCATCCTCTAATCCTTGAAACCTTTTTCATGCTACAGTTTAACTTGTCTCCTGACTATTGCACTATGCATCACAAGTGAAAATACCTGTGATTTTTGTTCCTACCTGTTTCCTAATCTAGAATGTCCTGTTCCCTTAACCTATTAATTTATAGCTTGTTAATATTTTAAGTACAAGTGCAAAACTTATTTTGCTCATGAAATTTGTATTGTATCACTGTAACATCCCATAGAAAAGGAATAACAAGTAGGTTGCATCTTGCATAAAAATGCTAATTCACAAGTAACACCAACCTAGAGATCAGTACTAAGGAAGTTTCACTCTTCCCCATGTCCCTAGTCTCTTAGTATCATGCTTGATCATCAGTGTCTACTTGGAGCACAAGATAGAAGGGGCGGCCTCAGTCCACATGGTTGCCATTAAACGCTATATTGCTTTTAGGATACACTACCTTAAATTATTACTTACCTTGATTGTGAATGTACTGTCTTTGTAACTAGATGTTAAACCATTGCAAATTAAAGACTAGATCTCATTTTCATATTTTCATGCAAAAAATGACTATTAATAAATACTTGATGAGAAGGAAAAGGAAGAGATGCAAGTAGAGTACATTTTAGAAGTGCAAACAAATGTAGTATACAGAAAAAGTTAGCTTTTTAAAAAAAGAAATTGATATTACCTTTTCTCTAAAGATACATTCCAAAATTAAATCACCTTACTCTCTACAGACACAGATGGGATAATAATATTTTTAGAGAACATATTTTTCTTTTGCATCTCATGCAATCTCCTTTAAAAAAAAAGCTATCACTTTTAAAGTATATGCTGCGGTTGAAATTGCTTCTATAAAGCTATGCACACAGTATCTATGAAATACAAAGTAAGGCTTTAGTAAAACAATAGCTTGAGATGTAGAGTGCATTTGGATTTTTTTAACATATTTTGGAAGAAATGAGCTATGTAGAGAGTGTTATACTAAAATAAAATTTAAAAAAATGAAAGAGGTTAAAAAAATAATCTTTAAAAAGAATCTTAAAAAGAATGTTCTCTTACCTCCCCTTCCCTGCCATCTCTCATGACTCTTACTACTGCACAGATCTAGGGGGATATGCAGAAAACATATACTTTCTATGTATATAGAAGACATATACTTCAGACTTAGAGAACAAAAGTATAGTTCCCAGGAAGGATGGAGGGAAGGGAGTTTGGGATCTACATGTACATAGAGCTATATTTAAAATGGATAACCAACATGGAGAAGGCAATGTCAACCCACTCCAGTACTCTTGCCTGGAAAACCCCATGGACGAAGGACCTGGTGGGCTGCAGTTCATGGGGTTGCTGGGAGTCAGACACAACTGAGTGACTTCACTTTCACTTTTCACTTTCATGCATTGGAGAAGGAAATGGCAACCCACTCCAGTGTTCTTGCCTGGAGAATCCCAGGGACAGGGGAGCCTGGTGGGCTGCATCTATGGGGTCACACAAAGTCAGACATGACTGAAGCGACTTAGCAGCAGCAGCAGCAGCAACCAATAAGGAGCTACTGTATAGCACAGGGAACTTTGTTCAATGTTGTGTGTCACCCTGGATGTGAGGGGGAGTTTAGGGGAGAATGGATACATGTATGTGTATGACTGAGTCCCTTTGATGTCCATCTGAAACTGTCACAGCAACGCTCAGCATCCATTGTTTAGTTGCTAAGTCGTGTCCAGCTGTTTTGTGACCCTAAGGACTGTAGCCGCACCAGGCTTCCTGTGTCCATGGGAGATATCAGCCAAGAATACTAGAGTGGGTAGCCATTTTCTTCTCCAGGGAATCTTTCCAACGTAGGGATCAAACCTGGGTCTCCTGCATCTGGGCAGATTCTTTACCATTGGAGCCACCAGGGAAACCCAATATGAAAGTTATCCTAAAGTTATTACAACTTTCTATTGTAAGTAATATGTGCTGTAATATTTTTACAGCACCATGGATAGTGCTTAAAAATACTTATGAAAGGATCTGTGGCACTTTTCTCAAAAGATGTTCATAAAGAAAATAATGATGTTTGAAATTTTATTCTATTTTCATGACTCTTGACATAATCCCAAAGTATCTCTCTCTTTCTCAAAACTTTCTAATGAAATAGGAAGACAGTGGTTGGTATATAGATCCACTTTACATTTTTCTTCTAAAATGAAAATACTTTATTATACTTCTATAAGATATTTAAATAATCTCCATTGAGTAATGCCAGAATCTAAAAAAAAAAAAAAATAGTCTAAGAAGTGGTCAAATGTTACTTGGAAGCTAAACTGAGACATGCACTCATTTGGCACACCATGGCTGCCCTTCATCACTTATAGAATGGAAGAGAAATTTTACACAATTTTTTTCAGTTCAGTTTAGTCTTTCAGTCATGTTTGACTCTTTGTGACTCTATGAATGGCAGCACACTAGGTTTCCCTATCCAAACCAGCTTTCATGTCCATCTAGTTGGTGATACCATTCAACCATCTCATCCTCTGTTGTCCCCTTCTGCTCCTGCCTTCATCTTTCCCAGCACCGGGGTCTTTTCCAATGAGTCAGTTCTTCGAATCAAGTGGCCAAGGTATTGGAGTTTCAGCCTCGGCATCACTCCTTCCAATGAACATTCAGGACTGATTTCCTTTAGGGTTGGCTGGTTGGATCTCCTTGTTATCCAAGGGACTCTCAAGAGTCTTCACCAAACCACAGTTCAAAAGCATCAATTCTTTAGTGCTCAGCTTTCTTTATGGTCTAACTCTCACATCCATACATGACTACTGGAAAAACTATAGCTTTGACAAAACAGACCATTGTTGGCAAAGTAATGTCTCTGCTTTTTAATATGCTGTATAGGTTGGTCATAGCTTTTCTTCCAAGGAGCAAGCATCTTTTAATTTCATGGCTGCAGTCACCATCTGCAGTGATTTTGGAGCCCAAGAAAATAAAGTCTCTCACTGTTTCCATTGTTTCCCCATCTATTTGCCATGAAGTGGTGGGACCAGATGCCATGATCTTTGTTTTTTGAATGTTGAGTTTTAAGCCAACTTTTTCACTCTCCTCTTTCACTTTCATCAAGAGACTCTTTAGTTCTTCACTTTCTGCCATAAGGGTGATGTCATCTGCCTATCTGAGGTTATTGATAATTTCTCCCTGCAATCCTGATTCCAACTTGTGCTTCATCCAGTCCAGCAATTCACATGATGTATTCTGCAGATAAGTTGAATAAGCAGGGTGACAATAAACAGCCTCGACGTATTCCTTTCCCAATTTTGAACCAGTCTGTTTTTCCATATCTGGTTCTAACTGTTGCTTCTTGACCTGCATACAGATTTGCCAGGAGGCAGGTCAGGTGGTCTGGTAATCCCATCTCTTTAAGAATTTTTCACATTTTGTTGTGATCCACACAGTCAAAATGCTTTGGTTTAGTCAGTAAAGCAGAAGTAAATGTTTTTCTGGAATTCTCTTGCTTTTCTATGATCCAATGGATGTTGGCAATTTTTCCTCTGCCTTTTCTAAATCCAGTTATTAGTGATTAATAATTTTTCAGTTATTATGATACAAATTTTGACAATACTCATCATATAGTGATCTCTGGAGAAGATGTGAGCACTCCCATGATATTATAAAGCCTTAAAGTTGGAAAAGTTGGAAATCAGGAGACAGGAGAAGTTGCCTCAATGAATTTCAAGAAAGTGGAGGCTGAAAATATATAATGAGATGTAAACTAAGAATTAGAGTTTCAAAAAACTTATAATTCAATAATCTACACATAATAGAAGTCTTCAGAATTCTGAATATTTGTGAAGATTTCTGTGCCCCTTTGGAGATACAAAACAATTACCTGATATTTTTAATAGTTTAGAGACACATAATTTTGTTTTAGTATATATTTAATTTCAGTGTTATCTAGCCTACCTGACTAAGAAAAGTTACCATCTTCAAGTTAGCAGAATAATGAATTGGAAGAATATAATATTTTAATAAATAATTGATCGTCAGACCCCGTAGAATCTGGTCACTTACAGAACACTAATTCTCAAGGAAATCACAAGCATTACATTCTTTCTGTTAAGTGATAATAGTGATTGTGATCTCAAAATACTCTTAAAAATTATTGTGACAGTCCACTGAAAATCCTTCAAATGATAGGTTTTATGCAAGACCCAAAATAGTAATAATGTGCTGAAAATCTAAAAACTGCTCTTGAAAGTAAAAAGGATAAAACTTTCTGAATAAAAAGAACATTGTATTATGCTCCTTGATGTTGCAAACACTTTGGGAGGGTGAAATCTTATTTTTTCAGCTATTCCAATGACACATAATTCTATAAAAAAAAAAGTATATCTAGATATGAGATAGAGGACACCTGGAGACAGATGAATTGAAGAGCTAAATTTGAAATGAATCACTGAGCTAATGTATAAAAGTTATGGATTTAAATGTTTTACCTGCTTCCTTTGCTAATTGCATTTGTTTCCTGCTGCTGCCCTTATTGCCATGATGTTTTTTAATACTAAACCTGTGTGTGTGGAGAATGAGGCCTGTAACCTTTCAGGTTTAGAGTTCCTGGGCAACAGAGACCTATATGCAATTCAGTGGTGAAAAGTCTTATGAGAAAGCTGGATGATGATGGTGTGTCATTTGTTAAAGCCATTTCCTATCAATCTGAGGATATATTGATTAATAGTAAATAATCAATTGCAAGGCAATGGGGAAGGCCACCAGGGAAGTCCCTGACTGACCATCTTGATCTAAGAACCAGATATTCTTTCCTCTTCTGTCCTCAAGCTCTCTTAAAGTGGTGGTGCAATGATCAGTAATATACCTGTAATTAAGGACTATGGAGTCATCATCAGCTTCAGTGTCATTGTAGTTTCCAATTCTGAATTTACATGAAAAAAGCAAAATTCCCACTCTTCCACTAGGAACTAGTTGCAAAACTTATGACTTCACTCTATTTTATACTATCCCAAAGTAGAGCTAAATCCTTTAAATCAAATAATCAGTAAACTGATTATTTGGGGACTAATTTATTTTGAGTGTTGGGGGTGATTGAAGTCATTGCCTAACTTGAAACAAATCACAGAGCTGTATTTCTTTCCATTGATAGAGCTGACAGTGTACTAATATAGTCAGTGCAGCCAGTGTCCACTGAAGCCAACAATCTGTATTGTTTATATGGAAGATTGAACAGATCTACTAGAAATTTTAAAAAATAAATGCCTGTTTTCATCTTCATTTCTACCTATTTTTCCTCGAGTCTATTCAAAGTAGGAGATAGAAAAAATGGCATTTGGAGTGAATTTTTGAAACATTTGGATTTCAGTTTGCAAGTTTCTGCAATAAAAAATTAGTAAACAAAGAATCTTTAAATAATTTGTCGCTTTCAATTAGGGGCAATATTATGATGATCAAGTATACAAAGAGTGTAATATATATCTAAATGATTTCTGCAATTTAACTCAATGAAATTGTAATTAGCATGCTATTCTAATGCTCTGAAAGAGGCAAGTCTTTGGGAGCCACACATGAAGACCCAAACATTTCTACAACAGTTGGACAAGGGAAAGCTAATACCCTGAGCAGTCAAATACCAGTTTTGATTAATTATTTTTACTTTTGTATTCCTTTCATTATGCACTGTTATATACTATGCAAATCAGCACTTATGCAAGTTATAATATACTGTTATTGATACATAGACTGTGTATGATAAATGTAAAGTGATCTAAAACTATTAACTCGGACTTTAGCACACTTTTCTTTCAAATATGAAAAAAGAATGAAATGATGCTTTTAGGTACTATCAGCTCCAAACTCTGCATATATAGTAGAAGTTCTACATGTGCCTATTTTTGATGAAGTAGTATAAAGTATTAATTGATATCTATCTATCAAAATATCCATAAAGTTGAGTGACTTTTTTAATATAGAGTAATATGAATATATGTCTAAATTCTTCAAAATTTCTTATATGACTTCACTACCTCCTGTCCTGACTACTTGCTATTTTTTCTCAGCACAAGCTCTTAATTACAGAAAAACTCTGTATTTCAAAATAATTTTTTTTTTTTTAATTTTAGCCATGCTGCCTGATATGTGAAATCTTAGAGCCCCAAACAGGAATCAAACGCCTGCCCTCTGCATTGGAAGAATGGAGTTTTAAGCAGTGGACTGCCAGGAAATTCCAAAAATATTCTATTTATCTTTTTTTTTTTCTCTGCTTCCCACCTCCTACTCCACACACCTTTTAAGTTACCTGCCTGGATGGATATCCCTGGAACTTGCCTCTTTTAAATTCATAATTTCCATTCTCCCTATCCTAGCCTACACAGACAAGTGCTGTTCTCACTTGTTAACTTAGAATATTCACACTTCTTACCTGTTTACATGCTCTGTTGTGTTTTCAACTGTTTTTGTTGTTGTTGTTGTTGTTACATATATTATCAACTTTTCGGTCAGACTGGAAGTAGCTCTTAATGAAAACAGTCTCTTCCACATTACATATTCCACAACCCCTTCAGTTAATGCTGAACTCAGAGATGCATCATTTTGAACATTGCATTATGAGGAAATCATACCTATTTAATTTACCCTCTTATAATGATATATCTCTTTTGTTTTAATATAATAATTGTTTGAAAAAACAGAACACTAAACACATGAATGATTTCAATACAGATCTCCAAAGTACAATATGGGAGAGTTATATGAGTCCCTGCAAGATGGGATTTTTTTTTCCTTTATCCTGATGTGTTGTAGAGATTTGGGGACAGATTTTAGGGCGTACACCCCCATATCAAATACCACTGCTTCACTTTTTTACTTTGGTCATGAAACTGTTCTCTAAATTACTTGAGGGGTGAGGGTTTTAAGTATTAAGCAAGTGTTGCAACTTATTTATAACAAAGCAATTTGAGTTTAGACACAAATGTGAGGTTTGAGATGTAAGAGCATGAGGTCTTTTTTTAAAATTTTCTTTACATTATTGTATTGGTAACAGCATGTTTTAAAAGCTCCATGGTGTTGACTGTGCCCTGCTACTGTGGAGAGAGGCACAGCTGCACCCAGGCGGCCCCATAAATAGAAGGATTCCAGTGGCCGGTTCGCCACCGCTGTGCTGCAGGCAAGACCCACTGGGAGGAAGCTGAGCTGCTCAGGACAGAGGAAGGGGGACGTCAAAAACCAGATTACAGGAAGGACGACGCCACCTCACCTTCTCTGCTGTTAGAATGTCCATATCCTTTGGTTTGGACCTCCCAGGTGGCTCACTGTGTAAAGAACCTGCCTGCAATGCAGGAGACACAGGAATGGTGGGTTCAATACCCTGGTAGAGGAGATCGCCTAGACGAATTCATGGCAACCCACTCCAGTATTCTTGCCTGGAGAATCCCACGGACAGAGGACCCTGGCAGGCTACAGTCCATAGGGTTGCAAAGAGTTAGACAAGACTGAAGCCACTGAGTAAACACACAGAATCTTTCTTTACTAGAAATTTCACAAGCCTTCCTCTAAATTTGGTTTTAAATAAATTAATTTCTTTAAATTTGTGTCCTGAGAAATGTAAATGTCAATAGACTCCAAAAGTAAAAAGAAGAGATTTTACAGCTTTATAAATTGTCTCTCTTGGAAGTTAAAAATGCATTTAACTTAGTGAAAATCTGAGATCTGTAGTAAAGAAATCTATTTAATCTAGATTAATCTAGGCTTCCCAGTCTTCCCTGTGGCTCACTTGGTGAAGAGTCTGCCTGCAATGCAGGAGACCCAGGTTCAATGCCTGAGTCAGGAAGATCCCCTGGGGAAGGAAATGGCAACCCACTCTAATATTCTTGCCTGGAAAATCCCGTGGACAGAGGAGACTGGCGGGCTATAGTCCATGGGGTCACAAAGAGCCAGACACGACTGCATGACTAACACACACACAGAGACTTCCCAGAGGGTTCTGTGAGTTAAGAATCCACCTGCAATGTAGGAAATGCAGGAGACGCGGTTTGATCCCTGGGTCAGGAAGATCCCCTAGAGGAGGACATGGCAACCTACTCCAGTATTCTTTCCTGGAGAATCCCATGGACAGAGGAGCCTGGCAGGCTACAGGCCATAGGGTTGCAAAGAATCAGGTGTGACAGAGCACACACAGTCTTTTCCCAAGCTAACTTGAAGTTGAAATTACTTTTTTTCCACAACATCTACTGATATAAAAATTTCATAATATATTCATGTTTCACAGGACACATTAAGGAAACATTGCTTAAAGCACTTTAAGATATAAATAATGTTGCATCGTATTGGAAATATGGTCCTGATCCAATAACATTTATCAAAGTATGTACCTATATCCCTCCTTCTAATTAAATGGTTTAGTAACTTCTCTTTTAATATCTATATTACTTATAATTTTCTTCATCAAATTAAAGTGATAGATAAGAATTACTTTACCTATTGTTAAAGGATATTGTTTAAAAACAAAGTCATAACTTCACACAAATATAAAATGAACACATGTTCAAGATCTTATTTAACTCATTAATTAATAGGGGAACCAGGTAATTAAGATGTTGAAGCCAGTTCAAAGAATTCAGAGGTTGCACATATAAAAGCCATCATGAATGCTGAAATAAATTTACAGATAGAGTGCAAGTGAGCATTTCCATAGACAGGAACCATTCTTTATTATTAATTTTTCTGCAATTTAACAGCTATAAAAGACAAAGTGAAACTAACCTAGAAGGGTAGAGAGTACCCAGGAATAATATTTTCTCCAATTTCTAAAATCTTTCACAATCTTTCCTGACACTTTTTAAGTGCAAATAATCCCCTTTTACTGCTATGAACAACTGCTTTTCTTTGTATCCATTACCTTTTTAAGACCTACATACTTTATGATTTCACCTTAGATTACTGCTCCTTTAATTACTGAGTGATAACTATATACTTAACTCTGTGCCAAATACTTATATGCATTATTTCATTTAAGCCTCACAAATGTGATAATACCTTATAGCCAGATGAGTATACTGAGATTCCAAGTGATTAAGTCTTCAAGGTCACACAAATAGAAATAGTCACAGATGTGGAAAACAGATTTATGGTTATACAGATGAAAAGAGGAGGGTAAATTTGGGAACTGGGATTGACATATGTGCTGTATTGTGCTAATTCACTTCAGTCGTGTCTGACTCTTTGTGACCCCATGGACTATAGCCCGCCAGGCTCCTCTGTCCATGGGATTCTCCGGGCAAGAATACTAGAGTGAGTTTTCATGCCATCTTCCAAGGGATCTTCTTGATGCATGGACTGAACCCACGTCTCTTATTGGCAGGTGGGTTCTTTACCACCAGTGCCACCTGGGGAGCCCTGGGGATTGACATATACACACTTCTAGTATAGAAAATAGATAACTAATAAGAACCCAATGTATAGCACAGGGAACTCTACTCAGTACTCTGTAATGGCCTATATGGGAAAAGAATCTTTAAAAGAGTAGATAGGTCTGTATGTGTGTGTATAACTAATTCACTTTGCTTTTCAGCAGAAACTGACACAACATTGTAAGTCAACTATATTCCAATAAAAATTAATCTTAAAAATGTCCAAGGTTATGCAGAAAATATGAAGTGAAACTTGGTCTAAATACTGTTTGAGGTTTACCCTCCTAACCAATCTGTCAACTTGGACATCTGCTTAACTTACATCCTTCAAATAGTGAAACATCTTAAGTTTAGCATGGACATCAGTCTTACTGAACAAAAGTGTCTCAACAAGAACCTGACTACCTATCCATTTCCAGACCTCATCTCTACCTTGAAGCTAAGATTTCTACATCTAACTACCTCCTTAATTTCCCTTGGTTGTCTAATGAACATCTCAAAATTAACTTTTCCTCAGCCCCATAGGCCATCCATCAGGAAATGTCAACATCTCTTCTTCCAACGTTTATTTTACTCTTGCCTGCTGTTCTCTGTCTTTGTGTTACCACTCTGGTTTATTCAGTCATCACGTCTTACCTGAACTGCTTCAATAACTTCTTTTCATCAACAGTAAGATGACACCTGGAGGATGGACCAAAAGAATAGACCAAAACAAAACACTTTGATTGTTTTTTGCACTCTTAGCTCATTTGTTCACATTGCCAAGGCAACCAGTTAAAAATGAACAATTAAAATTTAGTCTAATGATTATTCTGAAGTTGTTCAGTTGCTAAGTCGTGTCTGACTCTTTGCGACCCCATAGACTATACAGTCCATGGAATACTCTAGGCCAGAATACTGGAGTGGGTAGCCTTTCCCTTCTCCAGGGGATCTTCCCAACCCAGGGGTCAAACCCAGGTCTCCCACATTGCAGGTGGATTCTTTACCAACTGAGTCACAAGGGAAGCCCAAGAATACTGGAGTGGTTAGCCTATCCCTTCTCCAGCAAATCTTCCTGACCCAGGAATTGAACTCTGGTCTCCTGCATTGCAGGTGGATCCTTTACCAACTGAGCTATCAAGGAAGCCCATAAAAGTCAGTAAATGGCATTGAATAAATGAAATGTCATATTAGATGCAGGTCCAATCAACAGTTTATATTGCAATGTGGTAAACCCAATCAATTATAATATGTAAATCAGCCACTAGTACCAGTTAAACTGAAGGGCTGGTCTAGTTGTTTCTTAGTCAATCACAAATGTTAAGACCTAAATGAGACCTTCCCTGGTGGCCCAGTGGATAGGAATTCACCTGCCAATTCAGGGGACACAGGTTCAGTCCCTGGTCTGGGAAGATTCCACATGCCTGAGAACAGTGAAGCCTGTGCACCATGACTACTGAACCTGCCCTCTAGAGCCTGTAAAGCCACAACACTGAACTCGTGTACTGCAGCTACTGAAGCCTGCACACCCAGAGCCCATGCTCCACAACAGAAAAAGCCACTGCAATGAGAAGCCCGAGCACCAAAAGGAAGAGTAACCCCTGCTCACTGCAGCTAGAGAAAGCCCATTAAAGCAACGGAGACCCAGAGCAGCCAAAAATAAATAATAAAAGATGGCTTAAAATAGAAATACCTAAATGGTAGGTAATGTTAGATCATTAAAAACATTAACTCACTAAATCTAAGAATTACCAGATCTAATTTCTCATCCCCATGATGGAATATTTAGGTTCAGTGTTTTATTAAATGATAAGTGAACTTCATGAAGAGTGCAGCTTGACATGCTTTTGGTGAGACTGTCTGCTTAAAAGTTTGGATTTTTGCAAGAAATTAAATGACTAGTTTCATAAAATAATTGACTCTCCCATGGACATTCAAATGGCTATTTTGATTCTTGACTGTACCTTCTTGTATATTTTCATGAAGGTTCATAAACTTCAAGATATTTTGACATAATTCTCAAATCTTCACCCACACACAAAATCAAACTATTCACAATATAGGTATGAACTTGCTAATACTATAATGTAATAATAATAAAAATAAATATACTCCAAAAATTAATGAAAGCAAATTGGATGAATAAACTGAAATAGGAAATTAAGGCTCAAAGCGAAGAGAATCCATATGACCTTGAATCCAGGAACAAGGTCATAACGTGGAGCAGTGATAAAGCCAGAAAAGCTGAATACTGTCAACACATTGATCTCATGTTCAAACCCAAAAAGCGTAAAATACCCTATAACAAATCTGAGTGTACCTGAGGGGGTAAAATGGGACAGCACATTGGAAGCTAAGATTGTTCTGAACGATTTAAATATATGGCTCCTAAATATAAAACCAACATATCAAGATAACAGAAGCTAAAGTTAAATCAGCAAAAGCCTGCAATCTGTCTGTCTCAGGGGAGCTGATACAGCAGTCTCAGCTTCCAAAAGGGGCCTTCTAGAAAGCGAAAAAGCTGGAAAGATTATATTCAACCCCTATCATTCAGCATCCAAAAGACTGGCTTTGTCAGTCGACAGTGTGAGTCATTTAATTTAATTTGTAATAATGAAGACCACTGAGTGCTCAGTACACTAAACAGTTGGTCTTAATAGTCATATATGACCCTAACAATTAAAGTAACATTTACATAAATACTTCTTCATTGTGAAAAATGGGCTTCACGTAGTACTAAACTGACCGCGTGACTCAAAACTGACTCATAACTACCTGGCTCAGTTAATGACAGTGGAAGGAGTAATACTTTCATTCTTCTGACCACTGTTTTAGACCAGGCACTATGATGGTATATCCATTATCTGATTTAATTTTTGTTTCTCAAAGCAGCTCTATACCTATAAGGCTCAGAGAGGTTATATAATTTTTCAAGCTCACATGACTATTCAATGATTACTGGAAGAAATGAATCCAGGTCCAATGAGGACAGTCCAACAGAAACCAGGATATGTAGTTTCTCTAGTAAAAGGTCTCTGTAAATCTAATTTTTATTCTAATGGACATTTTTGAGAAATCAAATTATAACAATTTAGGCCTTCTGACTTTTTACAAACAGTAAGTTTTAGGAAGACAGGAAATTACTAAAGTGGTTCCTTTTTAAAATCAATAAAATCATCAGGCATGATCGCTGTAAACTTAACAGTATTTGACTTGGGATGATGAACTGCATTCTTCATAAAAGACCACTGTAGTGTCTGGACTCACTCCATGCTCCAGCATCTGGAGCATCTATACACTCATTCCATCCTCCAGCATCTATACAGAATCCGTCCAGGCCATCCGCCCTCCATTCACTCCCACAAACTTGCACCTTCAGCACTGTGTCACTGCCTTTTCTCACCAACAGCAACATAAATATCTACCAGTGAGGATAAGTCTCATAGCTCACATCCAAAGAACTCAGAATCACATGATATTTGAATCAGATGTATTTGTAAAAAGCAAAATAAAATTTTTGTTTTCATTTTACACTGATTTATGTGACCTTGTTGCTGCTCTGAATAAATATGCTTTCACTTGAGTTAACAATTACCTTAAATGATACATGAAACATTTTGTAAATTTAAAAGACTTTGAAAATGAGTGCTTCTGTGCCTATTTTTAGCTTGACAGCATGAAAAATATGTTTTAAGTAGATTTTTTAAAAGTAACCAAAAAAATAAAATGAAAGAAAGAAAAAGTAAAGTAAGTGAAAGAAGTGAGATAAGGAGGAAGGGAAGGGTAGAAGGAAGAAAGAAAAGAAGGGAAGGAAAAAAGGGAAGGAGGAAGGAAATAAGGAAGAGAGGAAGGATGGGCTACAATGTATATTATTAAAAATTTGCCTTAAATTATTAAACCAGTTTTTTAAAATATTATTTGTAATGAGTGTCTCTAAGGAGCATGAATCAGTAAAAGAAAGTTAGGTTTAAAGTTAATCATTAATATCAAAACAATTCATTCTGTGCCATATAGACTTGTTAAGTATTTAAAGATTTGATCTAAAATGTAAAAATTTAAGGTAGAACGTATAAATGCACTAAATCTAATGGGAGAGGTGATGATATTTGTAAAAAGCAAAATAAAATTTTTGTTTTCATTTTACACTGATTTGTGTTAGCTTGTTGCTGCTCTGAATAAATATACTTTAACTTGAGTTAACAATTATCTAAAATGATACATGAAACGTTCTTGTAAATTTAAGAGACTTTTTGAAAATGAGTGTTTCTGTGCCTATTTTTAGCTTGACAGCATGAAAAATATGTTACAAGAAATGCAGTGGTCAACCTTTATAACAGGGAGTTACAAAGAGAAAACTATTCTTTATCATTTCATTAAAATTTAGTATTTATATTATTATACATAGGACTTCTTAGATTATGGAACATAAAAATTTAATAAAGACACCATTTAAATGTTTACATTTAAATTTTAACAATTACATTGAGAAATAAAGTTTGCAATAAACCACAAATACTTAAAATTGTACATTTTGACAAGTTTTGCCTTCTGTATACACCCATGAAACCATCACCATAATCAAAATAATTAATATATCTTTTACACCCAGTTTTCTCAGACCCCTTGAAATCCTCCTCTCCTACTCTTCCAGTCTGCCCTCCTCATTCTCTTATCATCAGTTACTTTCTTTCTGTCACCACAGGTTTGCTTGCATCTTCTAAAAGTGTATACAAATGAAATAAATGAATTTAATGACTTAAGTGACAAAAAGCATTGTTTGTTTTTGTTCTAGCTTCTTTTACTCATCATAATCAACTTGAGATTTGTACACATTGTGGCAAATTAATAGTTAATTTTTAATTGCTGATAAGTTCTATGAATATACTACCATTTGTTTTATCCATTCATCTATTGATGGACATTTGCATTTTTTTCCAATTTGAGGCTATAAAAAATAAAGCTGCTATGATGATTCATGAATAAATCTTTGTGTGAACATATATTTTTCTTTATCTTGGGCAAATACACAGGAGTAGAATAGTTAATTATATGATAAATATATTATTAACCCCTTAAGACATTGTCAAACTGTTTCAAAATGGCAGGGCCGTCTTTCATTGCCACCAGCAGTGCATGACAGGTTCAATTTTCCAAAGTCCTCACTAGCATTTGGTATGGTCAGGCTTAGTGGTTTAGTTGCTAAGTCGTGTCTGACTCATTGCAACCCTATGGACTCTAGCCCACCAGGCTCCTCTCTCCATAGGATTTTCGAGGCAAGAATATTGAATGGGTTGCCATTTCCTTCTACAGGGGATCATCCAGACCCAGGGATTGAACCCAGGTTTTCTGCATCTCCTGCCTTGACAGGTGGATCTTTACCCAGGACTCCTGAACTGCAGTTGGGTTATGTTACCAACTGAGCTATGAGGGAAGCCCATGGTCAGTCTTAACCTTAGCAGTTTTATCTTAATAGATGCGTAATGGTATCTCATTGTAATTTGTATTTGTAACTCCCAAATGGCTAATGATGTTGACCATCACTTTATGTGCTTATCTGCCATCTGTGTATCTTCTTTGGTGAAGTGAAGTGTCTGTACAAATCTTTTATCCATTTTTATTGGGTTGCGGTTTTCTTATTTTTGAGTTAAAGAGTTATTAACAACTATATAGTCTGGAGAGAAATTCTTTGTTATATTTGTTTTGCAAATATTTTCTCCCAATTTGTAGCTTGTCTTTTCATCTTTTTACAGTGCCTTTTAAAGGACATATCTTAATAGAGTTTTGTAACATGTGCATTTGGTTTTATACCTAAGAAATTTATAAAAAAAAAAAAGAAATTTATATCTAACTCAAGGTCATGAAGATTTTCTCCTGTTTACTTTTAAAGATTCTGTTTTTAGTTTTTCCATTTAATTGTGTTTACAATGCAAGAAAAGAATGAAAGTTCATTTTTGCATATATATATATATATCCAGTTGTTCCAGCTTCATTTGGTGATATTCTTAATGTTCTTAATATTTTAAGTCATTATGAAGGGTATAGAATTAATCACAAATTTGTTTAGTAGATTGTTAATTATAAGCCATAACTTGTTATGCAGTAGGAAAAATGCAGTGAAACAGTTTCCCATGAGAACTTTAGAGCAGAACCTTAATCTACTTAGACCAAGGCTCTATGGATATATACTTAGAAATCATTGAATTGATTAAATAACATTTTAACATTTTACCTTATGTTTCTTTCCTTATCATTCCATCTATCCTTCCCTGGAAACAGATTTGAAAATAGGCAGTAATGAAGTTAGGTTAATATTTCTTATGTAAGTATACCCCCAAAACACTCAAGTAAGCCTAGAACTTACTATTTTAGGGTCTAATTTAATTATTAAATATTAATAAAAGTGTATTAAATCCAGAATGTAGAATTTAGAAAAATTAAGAATCAGGAGTCAACTTTTAAAATACTCTTTATATAAATGGTATGTTGTATGTTAATTCTTCACCTATATCTATTCTCTCCTTCTTCTTATCAATAACAGACTTCCAGGGGGAGAACTAAGATGGCAGAGGAATAGGATGGGGAGGCCACTCTCTCCCCAATAAATACACCAAAAGAACTTTTAAAGGCCGAGCAAACTCCATAAAACAACATCTGAATGCTGGCAGAGGACATCGGGCATCTGGAGGGGCAACCCATTGCCCACGAGAGGAGGTAGGACAAAAAAAAAAAAAAAGTAAAGGGAGAGACAAAGAGTTAGGGATGGAGATCCGTCCGGGAAGGGGAGTCTGGAAAAAAAAAAAAAGAGAGAAAGGTTTCCGAATACCAGGAAACATTCTCCCTGGCAGATCTGTGGTGAATCTTAGAGAGCAAGATAACCGGGAGTAAAAACAGATAAATAATTAAGCCCTGCAAGGTACGTCTCTGGCTGCAAGGCACAGCGGAGCGGCGGCCTGGGCGCCCCACCCCCCACTAGCCAAAGCGGACTGCTCCTGCTCAGGGAGGGGCGGGCCGTGCGCTTAGGGAAGGGAGCAGCCTGAGGGACCTAACCCAGGGGGCTAACCGGAGATAGACTGAGGAGTAGCTTTCCCCAGGAAGAGACCCCCGCAAGGCCCACGCACAGAACAAAGGGTGGCGCAGAGTCGGCAGAGAGGAGGCCGGCTGGGTGGAGCTGGGCGGCTGCGGGCTGCGGACTGGCCCAGCCCCCGCCCAAGAGCAGCGGGCATAACTGGAGACTTCCGCTGCCAGATTGCGAGCAGAGCTAGGTGCTAACCAAGACTTCTGGGGATTCTGGACGGACCCAGCTAGAGATCAGCCCTCTACACACCTAAGAAGGCGTGCCCAGCTGCAAGCCCAGAAAACCAAGCGGCTGGGCCGGGGGAGGGGAGAAGCCGCACTCCCCAACCGTGCGGGGCGGGCGACTGAGAGCCTGAGCAGAGGGGGCGGGAAAAGCGCACTCACCAGGAGTGGGGCAAACCCCAGAGCGCTGAATAGACACTGAAGAGACCAGCAAACAGAAGACGCTAAAGCTAGCAGAGGGAAGAGCTTTGGAACTGACAGGAGTAGCAGATTAAATCCCTGCAGGTGGCGCAGACTGCATAGAAAGGAGTCTATAGACCGTGAGAAGTACAAGCCGGACCAAGGAATTATCTGAAAATTAACTGACCCCTCACTGTACGCATCAGCACCAGAGAAAGCCTTAGTTATAACTGTACTAGGAACATCTTTTAAATTTTTAAAACTTTTTTATACTTTTTTTTTAGAATTTTTAAGTCCCCGATACCCGGTTATTTTTTTTCCTTGATTTTTATTTTCCTTTTTTTTAAAATCTCCTCTTTCTCCCTTATTGTATTCTCCATCCTATTTCTTTTCTTTCCTTTTATATCTCCACTTTTTCCCCCTTTTTTATTTTTAATTGATTTTTTCTTATTTTCTTCTTTATTTTTCTTTCTTTCTTTTTTCTGTAATAGTATTTTTGAGAATCCAGTGTTTACTCTAGATTTTATCAACTTTGTACCTTTAAGGATCCAAGCTCCAGTACCCATTGTTACTTGGGAATGAGATCATTGGCTTGACTGCTCTCTCCCCATTCTTGTCTCTCCTTTTTTTTTTTTTTTTTCCTTCTCCTACCAAGACACCTCCAACATCCCCTTCCCCTGTATCTTGTCTACCCAAATCTGGGAATCTGTTTGAGTGTTACGAGCTGTGAAGAACACTGAAATAACTGACCACTGGCTGGATCTGTCTCTGTCCATCTGACTCCCTCTTTTCTCTCTCTGGTCAATTCTGTCTCCTTCCGCCCTCTTCTCATTTCGGTATAACTCTGTGAACATCTCCGAGGGATCCAGGCTATGGAGAGCACACAGGGGAGTAATCATGGGCCACTTCACTCCCTCACCATCTGATTCCTCTCTTCTCCTTCTGGTCCATGCCATGTAACTCTGTGTACCTGGCAGGGTGTCCCTCACTGTGAAGAAACTTATCATCACTATACTAGATGTTCTGCCACCATCAGTGCATAGATGAAGGAGTCCTGAGGCTTCTGGAAGACAGGAGGCTAAGCCCAGATCCTGAGAATTCCAGAAAACTCCTGGATCCAGGAGTTAATTAATCGATAGGAACTCATCAAATTCCTCCATACCAAAACTGAAACCAACCACCCCCCAAGGGCCAACAAGTTCCAGAGTAAGATATGCCAAGCAAATTCACCAGCAACGCAGGAACACTGTCTGGAGCTTCAATACACAGGTTGCCCAAGGTCACACCAAGTCCACCGACACCTCAAAACCCTTTACTGGACACTCCATTCCTAGTTACAGTAAGGAAACACAGATCCACCCACCAGAACACCACACAAGCTTTCCCATCCAGGAAACTTCGACAAACCACACATCCAACCCCTCCCATAGTGAGGAACCCCCACAATAAAGGGACAACACAGCAAGATAAACAAGATGAAAAGGCAGAGAAATACCCAGCAGGTAAAGGAACAGGATAAATATCTCCCAGACCAAACAAAAGACGAAGAGATAGGATGTCTACCTGACAAAGAATTCCAAATAATGATAGTGAAAATGATCCAAAACCTGGAAAATAAGTTGGAGTTTCAGTTCAATAACCTACAGGCAAGGATTGAGAAGATGCAGGTAAGCTTTAACAAGGACTTAGAAGAAATGAAAAAGAGTCAGAATACAATAAATAATGCAATAAATGAGATCAAAAACACCCTGGAGGGAACCAACAGTAGAATAACAGAGATAGAAGACAAAATAAGTGAGGGAGAAGACAGAATGGCAGAAATAAATGAAACAGAAAGGGAAAATGAAAAAAGAATTAAAAGAAATGAGGACACTCTTAGAGACCTCTGGGACAATATTAAACGCACCAAAATTCGAATCATAGGAGTCCCAGAAGAAGAAGACAAAAAGAAAGACCATCAGAAAATTCTTGAAGAGATAATTGTAGAAAACTTCCCTAAATTGGGAAAGCAAATAGCCACTCAGGTCCAAGAAACACAGAGAGTCACAAATAGAATGAACCCCAAGCGGGACACCCCAAGACACATATTGATCAAATTAGCAAATATCAAATACAAAGACCAAATATTAAAAGCAGCAAGGGAGAAGCAAAAAATAACTCACAAGGGGAATCCCATAAGGATAACAGCTGATCTCTCAACAGAAATGCTTCAGGTCAGAAGGGAATGGCAAAACATACTTAAAGTCATGGAAAAAAACAATCTACAACCCCAACTACTGTACCCAGCATGGATCTCATTCAAATTTGAAGGAGAATTCAAAATTTTCTCAGACAAGCAGAAACTGAGAGAATTCAGCAACACCAAACCAGCCCTCCAACGAATTCTAAAGGAACTTGCCTAGATAGGAAACATGGGTGGGATAGATAATCTGGAACCCAAAACAATAAAATAAATGACAGCGGGATCATACTTATCAATAATTACCTTAAATGTAAACGGCTGAATGCCCCAACCAAAAGACAAAGATTGGCCGATTGGATACAGAAACAAGACCCCTATATATGTTGTCTACAAGAGACCCACCTCAAACCTAGGGACACATATAGACTGAAAGTTAAAGGCTGGAAAAAGATATTCCATGCAAATAAAGACCAAAAGAAAGCAGGAGTGGCAATACTCATATCTGATAAAGTAGACTTTAAAATAAAGGCAGTGTAAAGAGATAAAGATGGACATTACATAATGATCAAAGGATCAATCCAGGAAGAAGAAATAAGAATTATAAATATTTATGCACCTAACATAGGAGCTCCACAATATGTAAGGCAAATGCTAACAAGTATGAAAGGGGAAATCAACAACAACACAATAATAGTGGGAGACTTTAATACACCACTCACACCAATGGATAGATCAACTAGACAGAAAAGTAACAAGGAAATTCAAACTTTAAATGATACAATACACCAACTAGACCTAATTGATATCTATAGGTCATTCCACCCCAAAACAAGGAATTTCACCTTTTTCGCAAGTGCACACGGGACCTTCTCCAGGATAGATCACATCCTGGGCCATAAATCTAACCTTGATAAATTCAAAAATATTGAAATCATCCCAAGCATCTTTTCAGACCACAATGCAGTGAGATTAGATATCAACTACAGGAGAAAACCTTTCAAAACTTCCAACATATGGAGGCTCAACAACACACTGCTGAATAACCAACAAATCACAGAAGAAATCAAAAATGAAATTCAGTTATGCATGGAAATGAATGAAAATGAAAACACAACAGCACAAAACCTATGGGACACTGTGAAAGCAATGCTAAGGGGAAAGTTCATAGCAATACAAGCTCACCTCAGGAAACAAGAAAAAAATCAAATAAATGACCTTACTTTACACCTAAAGCAACTAGAAAAGGAAGAGATGCAGAAGCCCAGGTCTAGTAGAAGGAAAGAAATCTTAAAGATCAGGGCAGAAATAAATGCAAAGGAAACAAAAGTGACCATAGCAAAAATCAACCAATCCAAAAGCTCGTTCTTTGAGAAGATAAATAAAATTGACAAACCATTAGCCAGACTCATCAAGAAACAAAGGGAGAAGAACCAAATCAACAGAATTAGAAATGAAAATGGAGAGATCACAACAGAAAACACAGAAATACAAAGGATCATAAGAGACTATTATCAGCAACTATATGCAAATAAACTGGACAATTTGGATGAAATGGACAGATTCCTAGAAAAGTATAACTTTCCAAGACTAAACCAGGAAGAGATAGATAATATTAATAGACCCATCACAAGCACGGAAATTGAAACCGTAATCAGAAATCTTCCAAAAAACAAAAGCCCAGGACCAGATGGCTTCACAGCTGAATTCTACCAAAAATTTAGAGAAGCGCTAACACCTATTCTACTCAAACTCTTCCAGAAAATTGCAGACGAAGGTAAACTTCCAAACTCATTCTATGAGGCCACCATCACCCTAATTCCAAAACCCGACAAAGATGCCACAAAAAAAGAAAACTACAGGCCAATATCACTGATGAACTTAGATGCAAAAATCCTCAACAAAATTCTAGCAAATAGAATCCAACAACACATCAAAAAGATCATACATCATGATCAAGTAGGCTTTATCCCATGGATGCAAGGATTCTTCAATATTCGCAAATCAATCAATGTAATACACCACATTAACAAATTGAAAAATAAAAATCACATGATTATCTCAATAGATGCAGAGAAACCCTTTGACAAAATTCAACATCCATTTATGATAAAAACCCTCCAAAAAGTAGGAATAGAAGGAACATACCTCAACATAATAAAAGCTATATATGACAAACCCACAGCAAACATTATCCTCAATGGTGAAAAACTGGAAGCATTCCCCCTGAAATCAGGGACAAGACAAGGGTGCCCACTCTCACCACTACTATTCAACATAGTTTTGGAAGTTTTGGCCACAGCAATCAGAGCAGATAAAGAAATCAAAGGAATACAGATTGGAAAAGAAGAAGTAAAACTCTCTCTGTTTGCTGATGACATGATCCTCTATATTGAAAACCCTAAAGACTCTACGAGAAAATTACTAGAGCTAATCAGTGAATATAGCAAAGTTTCAGGATACAAAATCAACACACAGAAATCCCTGGCATTCCTATACACTAACAGTGAGAAATCAGAAAGAGAAATTAAGGAAACAATCCCATTCACCATCGAAACAAAAAGAATAAAATACTTAGGAGTATTTCTACCTAAAGAATCAAAAGACTTGTATATAGAAAACTATAGAACACTGATGAAAGAAATCAAGGAGGACACAAACAGATGGAGAAATGTACCGTGCTCATGGATTGGAAGAATCAATATAGTGAAAATGAGTATACTACCTAAAGCAATCTATAGATTCAATGCAATTCCTATCAAGCTACCAGAGGTCTTCTTCAAAGAATTAGAACAAATAATTTCTCAATTTGTATGGAAATACAAAAAACCTCGTATAGCCAAAGCAATCTTGAGAAAGAAGAATGGAACTGGCGGAATCAACCTACCTGACTTTAGGCTATACTACAAATCCACAGTCATTAAGACAGTATGGTACTGGCACAAAGACAGAAATATAGATCAATGGAACAGAATAGAAAGCCCAGAGATAAATCCACGCATCTATGGACACCTTATCTTTGACAAAGGAGGCAAGAATATACAATGGAGAAAAGACAACCTCTTTAACACGTGGTGCTGGGAAAACTGGACAGCCACTTGTAAAAGAATGAAACTAGATCACTTTCTAACACCATACACAAAGATAAACTCAAAATGGATCAAAGATCTAAGCATAAGACCAGAAACTATAAAACTCCTAGAGGATAACATAGGCAAAACACTCTCTGACATAAGCCAAAGCGGGATACTCCATGACCCACCTCCCAGAATATTGGAAATAAAAACACGAATAAACAAATGGGACCTAATTAAAATTAAAAGCTTTTGCACAACAAAGGAAACTATAAGCAAGGTGAAAAGACAGCCTTCAGAATGGGAGAAAATAATAGCCAATGAAGCAACAGACAAACAATTAATCTCAAAAATATACAAACAACTCCTGAAGCTCCATTCTAGAAAAATAAACAACGCAATTAAAAAGTCGGCCAAAGAACTTAACAGACATTTTTCCAAAGAAGACATAAAAATGGCTAACAAACACATGAAAAGATGCTCAACATCACTCATTATCAGAGAAATGCAAATCAAAACCACAATGAGGTACCACTTTACACCAGTCAGAATGGCTGCCATCCAAACGTCTACAAGCAATAAATGCTGGAGAGGATGTGGAGAAAAGGGAGCCCTCTTACACTGTTGGTGGGAATGCAAACTAGTACAGCCACTATGGAAAACAGTGTGGAGGTTCCTTAAAAAGCTGCAAATAGACCTGCCATATGACCCAGCAGTCCCACTGCTGGGCATATACACCGAGGAAACCAGAATTGAAAGAGCCACGTGTACCCCAATGTTCATCGCTGCATTGTTTACAATAGCCAAGACATGGAAACAACCTAGATGCCCATCAACTGACGAATGGATAAGAAAGCTGTGGTACATATACACAATGGAATATTACTCAGCATTAAAAAAAAAATTCATTTGAAGCAATTCTACTCAGATGGACGAAACTGGAGCCCATTATCCAGAGTGAAGTAAGCCAGAAGCAAAAACAACAATACAGTATATTAACGCATATATATGGAATTTAGAAAGACGGTAACGAGAACCCAACATGCGAGACAGCAAAAGGAACGCAGATGTATAGAATAGACTCGTGGACTTTGTGGATGAGGGTAAGGGTGGGGTGATATGGGAGAAGGGCACTGAAGCATGTTAATTGTCATGTGTCTAATCAATCGCCAGCCCAGGATTGATGCTCGGGGCTGGTGCAGCGAGATTTCCCGGGGGGGAAGGAGGAGGGAGGGGGGTTCCGGAGGGGAAGCATATGTAAACCCATGGTGATATCATGACAATGCATGGCAAAAACAAAAAAAAAAAAAAATTTCTTGGGGGGAGGGAGGAGGGAGGGAGGAGGGAGGGGGGTTCTGGAGGGGGAGCATATGTAAACCCATGGTGATATCATGTCATTGTATGGCAAAACTAATAAAAAAATATATTAATAAATAACAGACTTCCAGGAGGGGTAAATTGAGAATTTGGAATTAGCAGATACATGCTACCATCTATAAAAGAGATAAATAACAAGGACTTACTGTGTAGCACAGGGCACTATATTAAATATATTGTAAGAGCCTATAATGGAAAAGAATCTGAAAAAGAATATATATATATAACTGAATCATTTTGCTGTACACCTAAAACATTATAAATTAGCTACATCAATTTTAAAAAAAGAAAGTATGCAAAAAAAACCAAACAAACAATAATGAGCTTTCTTCCCCACAGAAGTGCACAGTCATAGCCAAGCATCTAAAGGCTGCAAATCCCTGTACCACTGCAGGGCACTGTGATGGGGTTTGGAAAACAAAGAAAGTGCAAAGCAACATGGGCAACTCCCATATCACATTTCATATCACAAAGCTATTCTTTCCTTTCCCCTCCCTGCTGGACGGTAGAGAAGTAGAAACCACATAACCACATACAGGGCTGGCTCGCGAGTGATCTTCAGGAGCCAAATCCCCTCCTTGCCTTTATATCTTCCTACCTCTGAGCTATTTGGACAAGAGAAATAACATTCCATCTCATCTGACACCCTTGGTTTCTGTTAGAATGTCATGGTCTGTGCTTTAATTGCTGCTGCCTTAAATAAACCTTCAGATGTGCAGCAGTGTGTAATGGTCACATCAAAAGCTGATGACTCTTGTTATGCGGTAGGGACAATGTAGTAAAACTATTTCCCATGAGAACTTGAGAGCAGAACTGTTATACTTAGACCAAGGCTCTATTGGGCACATACTTGGAAACCATCCAGGTATGGTGCTGTTTACTGCCAATGCCAGTCAGTATGGTACTAAAAAAGGTGGCATTCTTGGAGGAATTAACTGCTTTCCATTTCAGAAGCAGAGAACCAATGAAAATTCTGCTAAAGGAAGTTCTTTGTCAAAGTTCTGAGCTTCAGAAATTTGAGGGCAGGGCTGGGCTGGAAAAGCCACCTGCTCTGTTCCTCAAACATCAGAAGCTAAAGTTGGTGCACAGAGCCCTTCTCCAGTGCCTCAGGTTAAATGTTCTCCAAGGTGAGCCAGGCAGTGGCCAAAGCAGGTTGCCAGTTGTTTCAAATGGTCTCCAGGTGACAAGTAATACAGCCGTGGACAGAATAAACCAATTAAGGAGTGTCTACACATCAAGATGGTTAAGAATCTGCCTGCAGTGGAGACCCAGGTTCAGTCCCTGAGTCAAGAAGATCTCCTGGGGAAAGAAGTGACAACCCACTCCAGTATTTTTGCCTGGAGAATTTCACGGAGGAGGAACCTGGCAGACTATTCAATGCATGGGGGTCGAAAAGAGTAGGATATTACTGAGCAATTAACACACATACATCAAGAAACGTGTATGTATTAGATGTGTATATATATATACATATGAGGGTTATAGCTATTTAAAAGAAAGTTAGCTAGAAAAGTTAATATTTAATAAGTTAGTTGATACCTCAATGAAGAGAAACTGTTATTAACAAAGAAGGGAAAAACTTTTGCAAATTGATTCATAAGAACTGGCCTAGAGGGAATTTAACTCAGATGACCATTATCTACTACTGTGGTCAGGAATCCCTTAGAAGAAATGGAATAGCCCTCATAGTCAACAAAAGAATCTGAAATGCAGTACTTGGATGTAATCTCAAAAATGACAGAATGATCTCTGTGCATTTCCAAGGCAAACCATTCAATATCACAGTAATCCAAGTCTGTGCCCCGACCAGTAATGCTGAAGAAGCTAAAGTTGAACAGTTCTATGAAGACCTACAAGACCTTCTAGAACTAACACCCAAAGAAGATGTCCTTTTCATTATAGGAGACTGAAATGCAAAAGTAGGAAGTCAAGAGATACTAGGAATAACAGGCAAATTTGGCCTTGGAGCACAAAATGAAGCAGGGCAAAGGCTAACAGAGTTTTGCCAAGCGAACGCACTGGTCATAGCAGACACCCTGTTCCAACAATACAAGAGAAGGCTCTACACATGGACATCACCAAATGGTCAATAACAAAATCAGACTGATTGTATTATTTGCAGCCAAAAATGGAGACACTCTGTACCGTCAGCAAAGTCAAGACCAGGAGACAACTGTGACTCAGATCATAAACTCTGTATTGCCAAATTTAGACTTAAATTGAAGAAAGTAGGTAAAACCACTAGATCACTCAGGTATGACCTAAATCAAAGTCCTATGACTATACAGTGGAAGTGACAAATTGATTCAAGGAATTAGATCTGATAGACAGAGTGCCTGAAGAACTATGGAAGAAGGTTTATGACATTGCACAGGAGGCAGTGATTATACCATCCCCAAGAAAAAGAAATGCAAAAGGGCAAAATGTCTATCTGAGGAGGCCTTACAAATAGCTGAGAAAAGAAGAGAAGGTAAAGGCAAAGGAGAAAAGGAAAAGCATCTGCATGCAGAGTTCCAAAGGAGAGCAAGGAGAGATAAGAAAGCCTTCCTCAGTGATCAGTGCAAGAAATAGAGGAAAACAATAGAATGGGAAAGATGAGAGATCTCTTCAAGAAAATCAGAGATACCAAGGGAATATTTCATGCAAAGATGGGCACAATAAAGGACAGAAATGGTATGGACCTAACAGAAGAAGAAGATATTAAGAAGAGGTGGTAAGAATACACAGAAAAACTGCACAAAAAAGATCTTCATGACCTAGATAACCACAATGGTGTGATCACTCACCTAGAGCCAGACATCCTGGAATGCAAAGTCAAGTGGGCCTTAGGAAGTATTACCATGAGCAAAGCTAGTGGAGGTGATGAAATTCCAGTTGAACTATTTCAAACCCTACAAGATGCTGCTCTGAAAGTGTTACACTCAATATGCCAGCAAATTTGGAAAACTCAGCAGTGGCCACAGGACTGGAAAAGGTCAGTTTCCATTCCAATCCCAAAGAAGGGCAATGCCAAAGAATGTACAAACTACCGCACAATTGCACTCATCTCACACACTAGTAAAGTAATGCTCAAAATTCTCCAAGCCAGGCTGCAACATTATATGAACCATGAACTTCCAGGTGTTCAAGCTGGTTTTAGAAAAGGCAGAGGAACCAGAGATCAAATTGCCAACATCCATTGGATCATTGAAAAAGCAAGAGAGTTCAAGAGAAATATCTGCTTCTGCTTTTTGACTATGCCGAAGCCTTTGACTGTGTAAATCACAACAAACTATGGAAAATTCTTAAAGAGATTGGGAATACCAGACCACCTTACCTGCCTCCTGAGAAATCTGTATCCAGGTCAAGAAGCAACGGTTAGAACTGGACATGGAACAACAGACTGGTTCTAAATTGGAAAGTGAGTATGTCAAGGCTGTATATTGTCACCCTGCTTATTTAACTTATATGCAGAGTACAGCATGTGAAAAGACAGGCTGGATGAAGTACAGGCTGAAATCAAGATTGCTGGGAGAAATATTAATAACCTCAGATACACAGATGACATCACCCTTATAGTAGAAAGTGATGAGGAACTAAAGAGTCTCTTGATGAAAGTGAAAGAGGAGAGTGAAAAAGTTGGCTTAAAACTCAACATTCAAAAAACTAAGATCATGGCATCCAGTCCCATCATGGGAAAAAGATGGGGAAACAATGGAAATAATGAGAGACTGTTTTCTTGGGCTCCAGAATCACTGCAGATGGTGACTGCAGCCATGAAATTAAAAGATGCTTGCTCCTTGGAAGAAAAGCTATGACCAACCTAGACAGCATATTAAAAAGCAGAGACATTACGTTGCCGACAAAGGTCTGTTTAGTCAAAGCCATGGTTTTTCCATACTCATATGAGAGTTGGACCATAAAGAAAACTGAGCGCTGAAGAATTGATGCTTTTGAACCGTGGTGTTAGAGAAGACTCTTGAGAGTCCCTTGGACTGCAAGGAGATCCAACCAGTTAATCCTAAATTAAATGAGTCCTGAATATTCATTGGAAGGACTGATGTTGAAGCTGAAACTCCAATACTTTGGCCACCTAATGTGAAGAATTGACTCACTGGAAAAGACCCTGATGCTGGGAAAGATCGAAGGCAGGAGGCGAACTGGACAACAGAGGATGAGATGTTTGGATGACATCACCGACTCCATGGACATGAGTTTTGCAAGCTCTGGGAGTTGGTGATGGATAGAGAAGCCTGGCGTGCTGCAGTCCATGGAGTTGCAAAGAGTCGGACACTACTGAGCGACTGAACTCAACTGAGAGATTAATTATCATATGCTTTCCTCAGAACTTTCCTTTTTGGAAAATATTGAATGAGTATAATGTCATGTCACAACTAAGGAGAGGAAATCATGAAACTCACAGTTAATGGTGCCATAAAATGCCATTAAGTACATTGGAGGGAGAGCAAGAGAGCTGAGGCGATGGCATCTGCCCACCTAAAGATGGTGATGTTGTTCTGTGCTTCTAAAGTACAAAGTATGTACCGCCTGAGGTCCATGCCCATGCCCATACAATGAAAGAACTATCCAGTGTTCTGTGTTCAGTCTGAGATAAAATATAGCATTGATTTGATGGGGAGGGGAGGAAGGCCAGTTTGGGCTGTTTTAAAAATGCATAAAGTCACGATTAAGAATTAAAAAATCATGAGATTGCCACTAAATAGAAAGAATAAAATTTTGCAAAGCTGTAATTTCATGAGACAAGGACATTTTATCATATTTTATGTATAATGTGTTCTAACACTCTTTAAAGCCAGATGGAACGTGGAAGTGTTTTGTGATTTCCATTTTACCAAAGTGCTTGTTTTATGAACAAAGGAAATAATTCAGGATTACAAAGATGTTAACCTATTAAGGAGATTCTGGATTTAAAATGTTCACTTTATTAAATATCACATTATATTTATTCCTCTGCAGAAATTTGGGATAGAGTATGAAGGACAATATTTCTAAAGCTGATTGGGTATTAAATAATTCAAAACCCAAGAGTTGTGATCAAACAGATCTGTAGGCATATGTAAGTACCTCTGGAGGTGAAAATGCCAACCAAAGCAATTAGATGGGAAATTAATGTCTGGAGGTAATCAATGGAAGAACTGGCTGCAAATCTTTGCATCTGCATCATCTTTGTTTATTACGTAGCTGGGCATCACAGGAAAATCAACTCATTTCTCAAAAACAGAGAAAGGATGTTTCCCTCCATTTAGACATTCCCAAATTAAATTGGAATCTATAGGAAGTGATTCTGTGCTCAGATCTTAAGCTGTTTTTTATTAAGGTTGCTGGGCAATAATGAAGATAAATGGTAAGTATATTCCACTCAAGTCAGTAACTGCAAATGCATGGTTAGGACAGTTGGGAGTGATTAATTATCTTCTCTCTGCAAGGGTTCCTAGGGGGCCAGGGTTACCTCTCCCTCTAATGATTCCCCTCCCCTGACGATAGCAGCCCTGATGCTGGAGTTGGACATCTGACATGCTCTTGAGTATCCAAATGTGACTTAGAGGCATCACGATGAATGACTCAAGGTGAGCCCATCTTGGACATGGGCTTTATATTTCATAACATATATTATACCCACTGGTAAAGTTAAAAATCCCAGCAAGACCATTTTAGCAATCATGTGTATGATTAGGGAGCCATTAACTTCTCATGAAAAGAATTCTCTTCACTTCTCATGAATAGAATTTTTCTAGATAACTGAGGGGTTAAAAAAGAAATATCTGTTTGGTTTCAACCTAAGTAGCTGAAAAAAATCTTTGCAAAATGTATTATTTCACTTTATAGCCTTGCTAAGTACAGTATGCTTAGGCTAACTTAATATTTCTTTTATGATTGATGACTTTGCAATGCCCAGGGGTCAGGATGAATTGTTGCTGAGGTAACAAGCTGTAGTGTATTGAACTCTGAATCTGAACCAACCAAATATTGGTTTCTTTCATCGTACATTGCTTCTTTCTTCTTAAGGCAGAGTACAGAAAAGGAATTCACAGGTGATATGATTCTAGATAGAGGTGTTCACTGTATGTGGGTGTCACACACTGTGCTTCTTAGGGCGAGGTGGCACATAAAACAAAGTTTACGATGATCCTGCCATGTAGTCTGAAATGGACATATCCGCGATTGTGTCCCTAAATGTGGGAGACTCCTACCAGCCCCACTCAGTTTACAGGTACCCTAGTGCTTTCACAACCTCTGAAATGGCCGTGATTCCAATCAGTGAAGAAATAAGCGCCACTGTAATTGGACTGTCGGTATCACTAACGACGTCACGGCCAGGTTGGCAAGTGTGACAGCTGTGCTCTGAATTCTGATCTAATAATAATAATAGCGATTTAGTGAAAAATTATGCCATCAATATAAAATTCTGTCCTCTGTAACAGTGGTGTCCCAGTGCACATCTGCAGACCAATTCAAGCTTTCTCATCTTATTTGGGGAACTTTATAGAAATACAGCATTGAGGATTTTGCCTGGCACTTTTCTTTCAGAAAGTCAGAAGAAGGGGGGTCTATCCCTCTGTTTCAGTTTTTGCTTCAAGATCTCTTCATTTTGTTCAGACAAAGAACCATGACTATTAAAAAAAAAAAAAAAAAAAAACCTTGAGGAACAAATATAGAAACTACATAATGGACTCCTCAGAAATACTATCTGTAAGAGCTGATGGGTCAGTTCTCTCTACACCATTGTAAATCTAAGACTGCAGACACCCATGGGAAATTTTAGAATGCTCCATGGTAATGATGATGGGAGATCAGTCAAGGTTATTTCAGATGTTTCCATAACTTTTCTAACCCTAAATATCTAAAGTCCTTAAGACTATCATTTTGCTAGTTCCCGCAATAGCATGATAGGCTCAAGAGTAGGGAACCTTGGGAAATATCTCAAAAGAACAAGAAAATGATTCCTTTCTTATATCAAGGAATGCATGTGTGTGTACTAAATCCCTTCAGCCGTGTCCAACTCTTTGTGACCCTATAGACTGTATCTCTCCAGGCTCCTCTGTCCATGGAATTCTCTAGGCAAGAATACTGGAGTGGGTTGCCAGTGCCCTGCTCCAGGGGCTCTTCCTGACCCAGGGATCAAACCCTCATCTCTTGTGTCTTCTGCATTGTCAGGCAGGTCCTTTACCACTAGCACCACCTGGGACATCCATCTCAGGGAATAAGATGTGAGAAAAGAAGTGGGATAGTGGACGATAGAAATCATTCATGGAGCATCTACTCTGTGAAGACATTTTATTTTATTTTTTATTTTTTTAATATTTATTTATGTATTTGACTGTGTTGTATCTTAGTTGCAGCACCTGGGATTTTTCATTCCAGTGTGTGGGCTTCTCTCTAGTTGTGGCACTCACGCTCCAGAGTCTGCAGGCTCAGTAGTTGGCAGCATGCAGGGTTAGTTGCCTGACAGCATGTGGGGTCTTAGTTCCCCAACCAGGGATCAAACCAATGTCCCCTGCTTTAGAAGTTAAATTCTAAACCACCTGACCACCAGGGAAATCCCCTGTGAAGACATTTTAATAAGAACTGTGTGTATATAACTTAATTTTCTTTTTAATTGTTTAAATAATGCAATGATAACCCCATTTATAAATGGAGACATTGAGATTTAATCATCTTATGGAATCTGCTAAAGGTAATAATTTTTTAACAGCAGCAATAATAATTAGCATAATTACCATTTATGGAAAGCCTACTATGTGTCAGGCATTGAGGTAAGTCTTTACATACATTATATAATTGAAATTCCACCATATAGGGTAAATATTACTCATTTTTTATGAACGTAAACTGGAACTCAGAGAGTTCTAAGTGACTCTCTTAAAGTTCTAAGAGAGTTCCAAGTTTTTAATGTCAAAAGTAGAAAACAACTGCAATTTAATTTAGGTTAGTCTGAGTTCAAAGCCTATTTTATTTCCACTATACCAATTTTAAATGAGAAGATATACACAATCTGGTTCCCACAAGTATTAGTAAGCCTTACAGATCCAATCACAGTGAGTGCTAAATGGGGAGTTTTTCCCATCAACTTAAAAAAAAAAATGGGATTTTCATAATACCTCAAGGCACAATTTTAAACATTAAAAGGGATACCAAGATAAAACATAGGCTTTGCTTTCTTAGGAATTTATTATCTGTAAAATACCCAGAAAAAATACTGGAGTGGCAGTTGTGATGTAGATTAAATGACTTTTAATAATAGCATATAGTTGTTAAGCATATTTGGTGTCAGACATGTTTTTTTAAGCTTTGTCTGTATTAGCTATCATTCTATATGGAAGAAAGGTGGGTAATCTCATTATCCCCAATTTTATATAAGAGGAAACTGGGAGAGTTCTCTATAACATAGGCTATAAAGATGTTCTGAGGATGAAAAGCTTAATTTTCCCCAGAGGCATTAGTGAAACACTTTTGGAAGTAGGAAAGGAAGGGGACAGAGCTTTAGAGAGGCTTCAAAATGGATCATGTTTCAGACAACAATAAAAATCGTTTATGTTTCAGTAGCTTTTAAGCCCTTTAGTAACAGTGTAAATTGACATAATGGAAAAATTCTGATATCTTTATATACAAATAGGCAGTAATAAAGAAGCAACAAGAATAGTTTATATAATAATCACTTAAAATCTTTCATTTATATAAAATCCTATGAGAAGAATTCTTGATAAGGATTCTTAGCATGACAATAAGTAGAAGGAAAAGAATATAGATTACTTAAAATAATTATAAAGTTAATGTTATTTTTCAAATATCTGGCGAAAATTTGAAGGAGCAGAAATTCTGTTGTCAGTAGAATATTACTCAGCCATTAAAAAGAATGAATCATTGCTATTTGCAGCAATGTGGATGGACCTAAAGATAATCATACTCAGTGAAGTAAGTCAGAAAGAGATAGACAAATATCATATGATATCACTTATATATAGAAACTAAAATATGGCACAAATGAACACCCTTATGAAATAGAAACAGACTCACAGACACAGAGAACAGACTTGAGGTTGCCAAGGGAAAGAGGAGATGGGTGAGGGAAAGATTGGGAGTTGGGGATTAGTAGATGCCAACTATTATGTATAAGATGGATAAACAACACGATCCTCCTGTATAGCACAGAGAACTATATTCAGTATCCTGTAATAAGCCATAAGGAAAAGAATATGAAAAAGAATAAATGTATGTATAACTGAGTCACTTTGCTGTACAGCAGAAATTAACACAACATTGTCAATCAACTATACTTCAATAAATTATTTTTTTTAAGAAAGGAAATTCCATTGTTAGAAGGCCCTGCCCATGGGTGAAGTAAATGGGAAAGAAGAGCAAAGAGAGGTGAGACTCCCAAATTCACCCCACCCCTAAACAGAGCAGCTTTTCTCCCAGCCCTGTAGAGGGAATGACATGGAATGGATCCGGACATGAATCAGGCTTACCCTGTTTGGCCTAATTTCTCTTCACTGAAGAGCTACGTACTATATTTCATCTAATCTAAAGAACTGCCAATTGAAAGCACACCTTTAATTTAAATGCCACTAAAGAAAGAAAGTTAAACTATCATAATCGAACAATGACAAATACTTCCTTATCATCAATTATGGGCTTCCCTGCTAGCTCAGCTAGTAAAGAATCCGCCTACAATGCAGGAGACCTGGGTTTGATCCCTGGCATGGGAAGATCTCCTGAAGAAGGGAAAAGCTACCCACTCCAGTATTTTAGCCTGGAGAATTCCATGGACTGTATAGTCCATGGGTCACAAAGAGTCAGACACAACTGAGTGACTTTCACTTCACTTTTTTTCATTATCAATTAATAAGGCCATCGTGATTTCAAAGATGTTAAAATGTGAACAAATGAGCATATTCCAATCAATGAAATATTACATGATCCAGTTCTCAACTAGGTCTTTATCTTAGCTAGTCTGCAAGTATATTCTGAATTAATGAAAATCTGACTGCATGACCAGGCATAAACCAAGAATGGAAAAGTCTAACAGATAATCTGCATTAAAAGAATAATACAACCATAAAGGAATAACAAAATATTATATTAGTAGAATACATAGAGTATGGGTTTTATAATAAAAGTTACTTGGCTTTTCACTCCAGCTCCATGCTAAGTATATAAGATGAAAAAAATTGTTTAATCTTTTAATCTTCCATTGTCTTATCTATAAAATAAGAGTGATACTGAGCCATCAGGTTTCTTGTGAGGGTTGAATGCAATCATTTCTGTGTAGCACCAACCACAATTTCTGACCCAAGGAACTGTTCAATAAATCAGACCTTAGAAGAATATATGAGGATTGACAGGCTATTAAATTATATAAGGTGAATTTTGGTGTTAAAATTAAAGGCAAAAGGTTCTCTCCAATCCCAGATAAATTAATTGTCTCTTCCTTCCTCACTGATATCAACCATATATCTCTCTGGTGATAATGTGCATGGTATAGAACCAATGAAAATAAACATTGAACAAAATAATGAATAAATTTGAAGCTAGTTTCTAGATAAACAGGTTAAGAAATGCATTGATGACACCATGAATGAAAACAAATGTGGAGTATTTGGCTTGAATTTAAGACTCATGAATAAAACATATGTCAAATTCAAGGGGAAAGGACAATTGATGGCCACACATTTTAATATATCAGGTTTTTTTGAGGAATAATCTGTTGTAGGATGAGTTTTGTTTGTTTGCTTGTTTTAATTTGCTCTTCATGTCTCTTATAGTTATAATGATCTTTAGACTTAGAGTTTGTTTCTCCCTAAGGATATAATAAATTAAGCTTTCTTATGCTGTGGCTGATTACATTTGCCTGCATTAAATTCACTCTGTCTCAGTTGTACTCCATTGTAGCTTAGAAATGCTCTAGTGGACTTCATTTTTCTTTTCTTTTTCCTTCAGTTATATGTGCTGTCATATTGACTTATAGCCAATATGAAAAATAAGAAAAGCTTAGAAAACTCAGATCAACAAAATTCTGGGATGTCAAAATTTAAGCAAGCAAATTTCCCTGATGTTTCTCAAGAAAATGTTATGAGAATAAAGATGGTCATTGTTTGGAGAATTCAGCCTTTAAGAAGCAAGAACCCTGACAATTTTAAAGAAATGCTTTTTTTCAATTATATCATTAGAGCAGGTTTTAATTATTATATTTTATGTCAGTAAAATTAATAACTAGCTGGAAACCTGAATACATGTGTCAATGTCTAGTTTTCTTAGAATAATGTTTACATTTCCTTGGTTAGAAATCATAATAGTAATTTAATTTACACACAACCAGGTCAATACCAGCCCTAATAGGTACCTTAGTAACCTGTTTAAAGCAAGCAATTAATTAAAACCAAATTAATCTTAACACGAACAAAATAGGTTACTTGAATTGATAGGCAATATGGTCTAAAAAACAATTCCATGTAGCCATATCCATGGCCTTTTAGAAGTGTGCTGAATTAAAATTAAAGTAACCACAATCAGGTGAAAAATTACCTAAAGATTCTATTTTTGTCATAATCATTAGAATTTAGATAATAATCATCATTTAGAACTTTTGTAATAATCATTGAACAGTTGACACATATACCTACTCTATACAAAATCTTGATTAAACTCTGAATCTTGGATCAAATCAATGCTTTTGAAAGGAATAAAGAATTATTCTAAAACCACAGGGAAAATTATTCCAGTCTAAGTCTTGTCAGGCCAGATTGCAGTGTATCTGACCTCCATGCCCCCAGGTGAATGAGGAAATAAAGATAAGTTATTGGGCCATCTTAAACAGGAGATAACCTGAATGTCTGAGAGAGGAGTTGCAAATATTTTGAGGAAATCTAGGGTACAGTTCCTTACTTTATTAAAAGAATCTCCCCATTGATTGGGAATGATAAAGCAAAGTAGTTGTCACTCCCCCCACTGAGAAGTAGTCATGAGTTTGGGCCAAGTATGAGGTGGCACAGACTCCGAACTAGTCTTCACCAATTAGCGTAATGCATATCTCCTACCAAAGTCAGAGATCTACAGGCAGCTGGACACATGGTCTGAGATGATTGATCGAATATTTCTTCCTTGGACATGAATAAGGAAATGTGGAGCCCTGGTTGGTGCGGTAGTCTTTCATTCATGCAAACCCGTGGCAGAGAGCAGATCCACAGTGGTCAGAGAGAAGCGAGACCATGCCTGAATTCTCCTCCACATCTGAATATTTTAGTTATGTGACACAATAAATCCCCTTTAGTGTTTAAGCCAATTAGGTGCCACCTAAAGCATCCTAACTGAAATTGGGGGATGGGCTGACCTGATTGTTCATCCAGAATCCGGCTGAAGGCAGTCCTTGTGCTTTCTATTTCCTAAAAACAAGAGAGAATTACTGACCCAGCACACGTTGTGTCCTGAGTGCAGTTCATCCTCTGATTTATCATCCCACTGGGAGATGGGGACATATTGAGCTACCTATGTACATCCTCTCAGCTTCTGTCACTTAAGGAGACAGTCTGCTTTGAAGGTGAAAGTGTTAGACGTTAGTCGCTCAGTCGTGTTCCACTCTTTGTGATCCCATGGACTGTAGCCCACCAGGCTCCTCTGTCCATGGAATTCTTCAGGCAAGAATACTGGAGTGGGTTGCCATTTCCTTCTTTTTTTTTTTTTTTCAATTTAGGAAATGTTTATGGGAAATAAGCCACTCATTTCAACAAAGAGGCACTTCAGCATCCAACAAATCATGAAAGCGCGATCTCATTCCTTATTCTTTGAGTTTTATTTTTTTCTGTAGGGGATCTTCCTGACCCAGGGATTGAACCCAGGTCTTCTGCATTTCAGGTAGATTCTCTACATTTTAGCCATTCTGCTTTGGCTCATCCCATAATACAATTACAGTGAAGCAAAGTCCCTTCAAATCTGAGAAGACCTAGATAGAGTCTCTTAAAACAACCATGACTGTCAACTTAAAATGCAGCTTCCCCAGCTCCTCCTTACATTGGTCTCCCCAACCAGTGAAGACCTTTATGCTTAAAAGAGGAGCATTCTAGAAAATAAGAGAATAAACAATTTCATTCCTTTTTGGTCCCACTATGGTAAATAACTAAAACACCTGAGATTTTGTGCTCTCAGCCATTCACTAAGTTTCATAGAAAGTCTGAGTTTAACCAGATTTTCAAAGAGTAAAGGATGAAGCCAGGAAGAGCAAAGAGAAGGAGCACCTGAAATTCTCCCTCCTTCAGGACCTTGGCAGTGGCTGATGCCATCACCAACCTAGGAGTTCCAAACCAGTGGGCAGAGGCTTTCTTCCATCCCTCCAATCTTGGACACCAGGGAAGGTGGAAAAGCTGTAAGAAACTTCTAATAGTTTCAGACAGAGTCAACAAACAAAAATGTGTGACTTTATTTTCTCAAACAAAAATGCACATGGGGACTTCTCTGGTAGCTCAGTGGTCAAAACTCTGTGCATCCAATGAAGGGGACATGGGTTTGATCCCTGGTCAGGGAACTAAGATCTCACATGTGATACACCAAAATATAAAAAAATAAATTTAAGAAATGCACAAGGATACATAAACAGCCTCTCCTTTAAGCATCTAAAACTTTCCTTAGTCTCCCATGACTGTGAAAAATGTAAAGAGAAAGCACTCTTTCTGTTGTAATGAAGAGAAATATAACAGAACATCAAACTGGAATTTTATGGTGACACCAAAATGACCAGATATGAAATTCTAAACTGAGGTATCAGATGGAGATGCATTTCAGCAAACATTTTTAAAAATATTGGAAACATGTAGTATAACTCAAACTCCATCACAGAGCGGGCATAAAAAGAGAGTGGTTCAAGTGACGTGAGTCCTGTTTCTCCCTAGACAGAGTTGGAAGTAGGCATTGGCTGGTCATCTTCATCTTAGTAAAAGAGGCTTCAAACAAATCACTGGGGAATCTTCATGTATGTCCCCTGCAATCCAGGGGCACCGTAAGCTGTGTCTAACCCTTGTTTTTGCACAAATTTCTTCCCCATTAGGAGCTAAGGACAAGTTCCTACAGCATTTAGCAAAGGGGATATATTTTCCTTGAACAAAAGTATACTGTATACACAGATGTGATCTGGAGGTAGGTTATACAAGCCCCAGCAAAGAAAGGCCACATAAACCAGCAGTCTTCGGCCTCCAGGATCTAACACCTGATGATCTGAGTGGAGCAGATGTAATGATAATAGAAGTAAAGTGCACAATAAATTTAATGTGCTTACATCATCCTGAAACAGGCTCACCCAACCCTAGTCTGTGGATAAACTGTCTTCCATGAAACTGGTCCCTGGTGCCAAAAAGGTTGAGGACCACTGACATAAACGATGAACAGTCCTTAGGACAGAGAAGCTGAGCCAGATTCCTACCAACTGTGGAAGAGCCAGAGGAGAGAGGATAAAGTAAGTAAGCATTTCCCAGCAACCCTTTGATTAAACCCATGACTGACCAGAAACCAAAGTTAGCAGAGTGGAAGAGGAAGACCTTGAAAAGAAAGAAAATGCTGACCAAGTAAGTCCTCCTTCACTAACAGGGTACCAGTTGTAACAGGTTCTTGTTGGGGGAAAGGGGACATTTTGAGTTTAAGAGTTTTGAATTTTATGAATTCTAATTTCAGGCTTTAGTAATTAAGAGGAACTTGTGGGTCTTTTTTTTTTTAACCTAAGATTTATTGTAAAAGTCATGGAGATAACCAAGTTTTCAAGTGGAGATTGAAGCAGTAAGACATTTTCTCACTGAACATAAGTTTAAAAGGGACGATGATGAAAGTCCATATAAAAAGCTATCTAATAATTTTAAACATTACTGAGTATTTTTTTAAACATTCGTATGATAAAATCCTTAAGGAGGAGGAAATATCTCAGTTAGAACATCTCAGCACTACCAAGAGATTGAGAGGCTGAACAAAGAAAGGCCCTTTGGAGCAAAAATTGTTCTTTATTTGATGGGTTAAGAAGCTGCCTACTTTGAAACAGTGACATTATTCTTACAACCCACAGTAGAATTTGGGTCTGGGCAAGACACGAAGAACTGTGAAAGCAAAAGAAAAAATAAGCAGACTTCAGGCGGGTAGGAAGGAGGTACAAGAGGGAGGGGATACATGTATACATAGCTGATTCACTTTGTTGTGCAGCAGAAACTAACACAACATTGTAAATCAACTGTACACCAATAAAAATAATGTTTTATTAAAGATAGAATAAATAGATTTCATAGACACTTAAGAAAAGTTTGTTGAATACATGAACAGTCTTCATAAATATAAATCTAATATCTAAGCTTTTGAAACTTGTTATAATCTTAATCAGCCATGAATTCAAAAGATGCTTTCTCCTTGGAAGGAAAGCTATGACAAACCTGGACAGCATATTAAAAGGCAGAGATATCACTTTGCTGACAAAGGTACACATAGTCAAAGCTATGATTTTTCCAGTAGTCATGTATGGATGTGAGAGTTGGACCATAAAGAAGGTTGAACACTGAAGAATTGAGGCTTTTGAACTATTGTGCTGGAGAAGACTCTTGAGAGTCCCTAGGGCAGCAAGGAGATCAAACCAGTCAGTCCTAAAGGAAATCAGTCCTGAATATTCATTGGAAGGAAGAGCTAATGCTAAAGCTGAAGCTCCAATACTTTGGCCACCTGATGCAAAGAGCAGACTCATTGGAAAAGACCCTGATGCTGGGCAAGATTGAGGTCAGGAGAAGGGGATGATAGAAAATGAGATGGTTGAGTGGCATCATCAACTCAATGGAAAAGAATTTGAGTAAACTCCAGGAGATATTGAAGGACCAGGAAGCCTAATGTGCTGCATTCCATGGGGTCACAAAGAGTCAGACATGACTGAGCAACTAAATAAAAATAAATGTTTCTATATAATGGATATTTAGTTAGCAATGAAATCTCACTCATATATAAAGCATGTTTGCTTACTATGATGAAAATCTACCATTGTTATTAATAAACACTGTGACTCTATAGTTCACGTGTCATCCAAAGAGATCAAAACAAATATTTATCTCAGGTGTTTCTGTGCAGTAGGCAGAAGAGCTCATTATTATGAAAATAAATGTCACCGAGATTGGAAATGATTTTCCCAAGTTCATGCAATAAACTGACTTTTGACAACTAAAGCCAACTCTTTCTTTCTTGATTTCTCCCTCAGTGCTTCAGAGCATTAGCATGTTTGTTTACCATTGTTTGGACTTCCCTGATAGCTCAATTAGTAAAGAATCCGCCTGCAATGCAGGAGACCCCAGTTTGATTCCTGGATCAGGAAGATCTGCTGGAGAAGGGATAAACTAACCACTTCAGTATTCTTGGGCACTCCTTGTGGCTCAGCTGGTAAAGAATCCAGCACAATGTGGGAGACCTGGGTTCTATCCCTGGTGTGGAAAGATCCCCTAGAGAAGAGAAAGGCTACCCACTCCAGTATTCTGGCCTGGAGAATTCCATGGACTGTTCAGTCCATGGGATCTCAAAGAGTCGAACACGACTGAGCCACTTTCACTTTACCACTGAGCCACTTTCACTTTACCATTGTTTGTATAATCCTTAAAATGTACAATCTACATTCTTTTTTGTTAATTTAACAAATATCTGGTATCTACTCTGTCCAGGCACTGGGTTAGATGATGTCATACAGATTTAAAGATCATAAACAATCAGAATGGCCATACACATTAAGTATACTAGTGATTGTGACAACATCATTTAATGATTTAATTTTGTTACTAGTAAAAATATTAAACTATTTTAATGTTACCTTTCCTAGAGGTAGAGGAAAGGAACAGGGAGCCGTGATCACTCTTGACTAATTCAAGTTCTTTTCAGCCAAAATATGCCCTATCTCACTGATTATAAACAACAATAAAAAAAGATTTTAATTTGAATGCTAAGGACTTATTCTGTTTTTATTCAGATATTTAATTCTTCATTCTGTTGTGTAGTTTTCATTTTTAAAGGATATAATTAAACTTTGCCAACATCTTAGTTGTATCACATTGCTTTAGCTTTTTTTTGTTTGCCACGCATGAATCTGTTTTGTACATCACTGTAATCAGCCAAGATGTCATTCTTTTTGTGTTTTCCCCCCAAACCACAAAACAGTATTAGCAAAAAATAAACCTTAGAATGAATGCATGTAGGCACTGATGGTTTTTGTTCTGTGTTAGTTGAACCATGAACATTTTAATCAGCATTCACAGAGTAGCATATAAGTAAAGATGTAAATACATAAATACCTTTAATTACCTCTTTTTGTACAAAGTCATTAAAAAAAACCAGACTCTTAGAGTATGTCAGAAAGGCTCATTATGCTGTCTGTGCAACCCAGCACTGTTCCCCACCTCAACCTCTCCCTTTTTTCAGTGGTTAAAACCCTAAAGCCATTACATTTCTCAGAATTTCTTGCCAATTGGATTCCAGGTTGCATTTTGCCAATAAGCAGCATTTGTAAGGGATCTGAAATGTGCAAAAGAGGGCAGAAACTGGTCTTCAGCAGATTTGGAGGTTTTACAGTGACGTCCAGGTATTTTCTAGGAAAATTGTAGGGACTTTGGTTGTGTAGGAAATTGTGTTAATTACTAATAGTTTTCTATAGTTTTCGAAATCCCCTGACACTCTGTAAGGCTGTAGTAAACTGAGAGTTAGAGATCTTCCATGACCTTGACTTCCCTAGGCGTTCTAACAACTGGGAAGACAAAATTCTCTCCTGTCTTAAATATTTCAAGGAGCTGTTCTTATCCAGGTGGGGCCTCCTGAAAAAATGCTCAGTTCCGAAAGTGGTCCTAAAAAATGGACTTTGAAAAATGAGAAGTGCCTGGTTCGGTGAGGAGATAAAATAACCTCATTGCCATGATCTGCTGCTGCTACTGCTAAGTCACTTCAGTCGTGTCCAACTCTGTGGGACCCCAGAGACAGCAGCCCCCCAGGCTCCTCTGTTCATGGGGTTTTCCAGGCAAGAGTACTGGAGTGGGGTGCCATTGCCTTCTCTGTTGCCATGATCTAGTATATTCAAAAACTTTTAAATGATCATTAATATATCACTGTGGTTGGCTGAAATGAAGTGCCTATTGAAGATAAGGATTTGGGATGCAAAGAGGCCACTATAATAAAGCATTGTGTTATAGATGATGACGTCAAGAACTATGGAGCAACCTACCTGCTTCTGACTACACTACTTCATTTTAAAATTTATTTTACTTAAGTATAGTTGATTTACAGTGTTGTATTAACTTCTGCTGTACAGCAAAGTGATTCAGTTATATATATATATTTTCATATTCTTTACCATTATGGCTTATCACAGGGTAGTGAATATAGTTCCCTTGCTATGCAGAAGCACCGTGTTGTTTGTCTATCCTATATATTTACTTCCGCTAATCCCAAACTTCTAATCCTTCTCTCCCATACCCCCAACCTTGTCAACCATGAGTTTGTTCTCTATGTCTGTGAGTCTGTTTCTTATTTGTAGATAAGTTCATTTGTGTCCTATTTTAGATTCCACATATAAAGGATATCATATGATATTTGTCTTTCTGACTTCACTTAGTAGGATAATCTCTAGGTCCATCCATGTTGCTGCAAATGACATTATTTCATTATTTTTTATGGTTAAATAATATTCTGTTTATATACATATCAAATCTCCTTTATCCACCTGTCAGTGGACATTGCAGTGCTTCTTTCTACAGAAAGAAATTAACAAGCTTAGGGTTTTATATTTTTAATTCAAAACATGATCAGAAAACAACAGAGCTTCCTAAAATTTATCTTGCCCTTGTAAACAAATACATGGCCAGGGTATTTGGAAAAATGGGCTTGTTGTATGATGATGCCTATTGTAGAATTACAAAGCACATAGAATTCACAGCCTTTCTTAGTAAGGCTTTACTAAGTGTGAGTGTTAGGGTATGTATTAGGGAAAAGTGGGGACTTTGGGGTGGATATGGATTTGATCCTCCAAATTCTACTGAACCACCTTGAAAGTGCAGGAAGCCCTTCCTCCCCAACTGAAGAACCTACAGAGCTGCTTGAGGCAATTATTTTGCTTGGAATTGGTGATTTGCCACAAGGTGTTTCTCCTTGTGGACCCAGACCCATCACTACACTCAGATCACAGGAAAATGGGTACAGAGTCTGACTTAGGAGGGTACAGCTCATCCATCAAAAGAACTGCAAGATTTTGTGCATTTATATTGGTGGAAAGCTGGGGAGAAATGCTACAAATGGATTCTGAGGGTCCTAGTACAGAAAGACAGAAACAAAGTTGGATTAAGTCTCATGTGTTTAACATAATTACACTTGCCTAGATAGAAAGGGGTTGAAGATGTTTGTAATTTGGATACATAGTTGTGGTTCATCAGATCTCTTGGTAAATAGACTGAAGCCCAGCACGATGTGACCACAGCTAAATGAAACTGAGGTGCAAGGATTTGCCAGGTATAACATAGATGGAGGTTTACAAAGAAAAACAGCTGTGCTAGGGCTGATTTATCAAGTATGGTACCCATACCCTGGCTGTGGTTACCCAGGTGAATTCTAAGAACGTTCCTCCATCAGAGCACTAACAAACATCCAGTGAGGCCATGGATGGCTATAGGAAGGAACTCCATTGAAATGGCCTTCCTGGGACTTCCTTGGCAGTAGTACAACAGTTAAGAGTCTAGGCTTTGACTTTGAGGGGCGAGGGTTCAATCCTTGGTTGGGGAACGAATACCCCCATGCTGTGTGGTGTGGCAAAATAAATAAATAAAACCTCAGACTTGCTGTGTGGCACAGGGAGCTCTTTTCAGTACTCTGTAATGACCTATATGAAAAAATAATCTACTTATACACACACACACACACATATGTATATATAAACATATATATATATACACACATATACATACATATGTGTATATATATACATATGTATTATAACTGATTCACTCTGCTTGTATGTAAAGTCGGTCCTACTCCCTCAGAATCATGTTAAATGTGGCTAACTGTAGGTACAGAACTAGCTAGTTGTGCATTTGTGATTCTTATCACTGTTTACTGGATAGCAGAAAGTAACACAACATTGTAAATCAATTTTATACTCCAAAAAATTTTTTTAAACATTGAAATGCAAATTTTTTTAAACAAAAGAAAGGAAATAGGCTTCCTAAATCCAGTGCAGGTAATGGGTCCGGGAGAGGGACAGAGTCCAAGAGACTGTGCTGAGGCTTGAAAGCCAGAGACAAGTGGACACAATTCCCAAGTGGGCAGCAGGCTAAACAGTGATCTAAGTGCCTTAAACCATGGAATCACGGGTGGAGGGATATAAGTCATAGTGTCCACTGGACTGAAATAGAACTGCTTGATTTTTATAATTTAAAACATTTTAGATCTCATTTTCAGATTTTTGACATAAGAGAGAGCCATGGCTTCTCACTTAATTTTAGGCTCAGAGCCCCTGAAATGAAAAGTATGCCAGGTTCTTCTGAAGAAGTACCCTGTGTTTTTGCCAAAATAATAAACTCTAAACTCTCCTACAGATTTCTCAAAGGGACCTATAGTCATCAACCAGAGTGACTGTGCATTATATAAAATGAGGTGACTTCTGCACTTTCTGAATGTGTAGTGGGCAAAGATACACTCTGCCAATGCCAGGACACCCACATTGGTTCTTTGATGCACAGGGTATTAGGAAGGAATGATTATGAGCCCCTGGAACTGCTTTTCTCTTCCAAAGTATGAACTAACCTGAAGGATGGCACAGGTCTATGCCATCAAAATAAGACTAGAACAATATAGATGTAGGCTTCCTATCATACTTATATTTAAGTGATCTATTTGACCAGGGCTGGAAATAGATGGCCTTAGGGAAAGATGGTGAATCATTGTAAACATAATCAGGAAGTAACTCCAATTGCAGCTGCTTCTCCATATGTGGTCTCTTTTTGGGTGTAAATCAACATGTCACTGAGCTCTGGTGTGCGGCAATTGATCAGGCAAATGCTTTTTCAATATGTTATCAGGGAGAAAAAAAAATACAACAAAGAGATTTGATTTCCCCTAGTAGGGCAGCAATATATCTTCACTCCACTTGACCTTAGGACTAGGCCAACCCTCTGCCCTTCATCATAATCTAATCCACAGAGCTTAATCAATCTGCCGTTGTATGGGACATTCCATTGATCCACTACATTGATGTGATAGATTGCATCTTCCAAGATAGAAAGGTGGTCTCTGAAGGCTTCTTTTAACCTCTGAGAATCCAATCCAAGATACTTGGCTTTTCTATTTGAGCACACACTGTCCTGGGACTTTTGGTTATAAAAAGGTACTAAAAGAAAACAGAGTAAGTTCAATGATCTCCTTTTATCTTTTTTTAAAATAATTTTCCATTTTCTTTTGGTAGCTCAAGAGAGAAAAGTTTTAGAGGAGCCCTTGGACTGGAGGGAAAGAGATGATGAAGAAAGACTTCTGCAGAGAGTGAGGGTAGGAGTCAGCCACACAGCATGAGGCACAGGGCAAGGTCCTCATGAAGGGAATGCCTGTGGTTTAGAAAGCATGCTACCTGATACTCATGTTTAACAGTCAGCTGTTATTGTTCTCTGTTGCAACTGTCATCCATTAACCTCCTACCTTTGGGGAAATCTCCATACATTGTAGACATTGCCATGGGACACTGCTCTGTTTTTTGATTGTTTTTTTTTTTTTCAGTGCTGTTTCCAAGGACAAGAATATCACCTGGCATGTAGCAGTTACTCAGTTAAAATTAAAAAAGAAAGAAAAAAGTATAAATGACTAGATTAATGATACTTCTGGAAATGTGTACATGATGTTTTATCTGTGTTTGGAATAAAATATAAAAAGTGAAGACTGCTTGGTATAAAGACAAATAAAGGTGGAAACAAGAGCAGCGATTCAGAGATCAGAGACATGTAGGCATGTAGACAGCCATGTATTCAGGCACTTGTACTCTTCACCTATGGAAAAATCTTTAGAAATACCGAGCAAAGCATTGGTTTTCCATCAATGACTGGAGATGGAGACTCATGTGATTCTATGAAAGTATCAAAGGAAAGATTGACTTCAAGAGTTTGAAGGACCCGGGCATTTAGGCAACATAGAATAGATTAACTGCAGATAAATCTCAGAAATGTGCACTCAGCTTGGGGAGAGTTCTAAGTCACTGACCCAGCTCTTGTCTGCAAAGCAGAAATGCAAAATGCAAAGGTTCAGAGTTGGGTTGTAAACCAAGCCAATATGCAGTTGAAGAGAGAACTGCCACTCAGATGTAGAAAGCAAACATACGAACTCCAAGGGGGAAAGAAGAGTGAGATGGATTGGGAGACTGGGATTAACATATATATACTGCAATATATAAAACATAACTAATGAGCACCTACTATATAGTACAGGGAAAGGTACTCACTGCTCTGTGGTGACAAAGAGGGGATATATGTGTACATGTGGCTGACTCACATGTAGCTGATTCCATCCCCAAGAAAAAGAAATGCAAAAGGCAAAATGGTTGTCTAAGGAGGCCTTATAAATACCTGAGAAAAGAAGAGAAGCTAAAGGCAAAGGAGAAAAGGAAAGACATAAGCATCTGAATGCAGAGTTCCAAAGGAGAGTAAGGAGAGATAAGAAAGCCTTCCTCAATGATCAGTGCGAAGAAGTAGAGGAAAACAATAGAATGGGAAAGACTAGAGATCTCGTCAAGAAAATTAGAGATACCAAGGGAACATTTCATGCAAAGATGGGCACAATAAAGGAAATAAATGGTATGGGCCTAACAAAGCAGAAGATATTAAGAAGAGGTGGCAAGAATACAAAGAAGAACTACACAAAGCAGATCTTCATGACCTAGATAACCATGATGCTGTGATCACTCACCTAGAGCCAGACGTCCTGGAATGTGAAGTCAAGTGGGTCTTAGGAAGCACCACTACGAACAAAGGTAGTGAAGGTGATGGAATTCCAGATGAGCTATTTCAAATACTAAAAGATGATGCTGTGAAAATGCTGCACTAGATATGCCAGCAAATTTGGAAAACTCAGCAGTGGCCACAGGACTGGAAAAGGTCAGTTTTCATTCCAATCCCAAAGAAAAGCAATGCCAAAGAACTTTCAAACAACCGCACAATTGCACTCATCTCACACGCTAGCAAAGTAATGCTCAAATTTCTCCAAGACAGGCTTCAACAGTACGTGAACCATGAACTTCCAGATGTCCAAGCTGGTTTTAGAAAAGGCAGAGGAAACAGAGATCAAATTGCCAACATCCATTGGGTCATTGAAAAAGCAAGAGAGTTCCAGAAAAACATCTACTTTTGCTTTATTGACTATGCCAAAGCCTTTGTGTGGATCACAACAAACAGTGGAAAATTCTTAAAGAGATGGAAATACCAGACCACCTGACCTGCCTCTTGAGAAACTTGTATGCAGGTCAGGAAGCAACAGTTAGAACTGAACATGGAATAACAGACTGGTTCCAAATAGGGAAAGGAGTATGTCATGGCTGTATATTCTCACCCGGCTTATTTAACTTATATGCAGAGTACATCGTGAGAAACGGGCTGGAATAAGCACAAGCTGGAATCAAGATTTCCGGGAGAAATATCAGTAACCTCAGATATGCAGATGACACCACGCTTATGGCAGAAAGTGAAGAACTAAAGAGCCTCTTGATGAAAGTGAAAGAGGAGAGTGAAAAAGCTGGCTTAAAACTCAACATTCAGAGATTTAAGACCATGACATCCGGTCCCATCACTTCATGGCAAATAGATGGGGAAACAACAGAAACAGTAAGAAACCTTTTTTTGTTGGGCTCTAAAATGACTACAGATGGTGACTGCAGCCATGAAATTAAAAGAAGCTTGCTCCTTGGAAGAAAAGTTATGACCAACCTAAGCAGCATATTAAAAAGCAGAGACATTACTTTGCCAACATAGGTCTGTCTAATCAAAGCTATGGTTTTTCCAGTAGTCATGTATGGATGTGAGAGTTGGACCATAAAGCTGAGAACCAAAGAATTGAACATTGAACATCTTTTGAACATTGGTTTTGGAGAAGGCTCCTGAGAGTCCCTTGGACTGCAAGGAGATCCAACCAGTCCATCCTAAAGGAAATCAGTCCTGAATATTCATTGGAAGGATTGATACTGAAGCTGAAACTCCAATACCTTGGCCACCTGATGTGACGAACTGACTCACTGAAAAAGACCCTGATGCTGGCAAAAACTGAAGGTCAGAGGAGAAGGGGACGACAGAGGATGAGATGATTGGATGGCATCACCGACTCAATGGCCATGAGTTTGATTAAGCTCCAGAGCTGGTGATGGTCAGGGAGGCGTGCTGCTGTCCAGGGGTTGAGAGAGAGTTGGACACGACTGAGTGACTGAACTGAACTGAGCTGAATTGATTCACTTTGCTGTACTGAAGAAACTAACACAACATTGTCAAGCAACTAAACTCCAAACAAGAAAAAGAAAAAATAGAAGAAAAGAAACAAGCCTTACCAAGTGAATTCCATGTAACTGCCATCTGACCCATTCTTACATTTTACACTGGACCCTTGAAAAGAGTGGAAACCCCTCCTTTAGGGGCTCAACATTGTTACTTTTATTTTGCCCAAGAACCCAGAGAAAGTCACAAATGGAACACTAAGTCTGTTTGTGCAGGGGCCCAGATGGAGGACTGTGACTGTGGGCACATCCCAGCACACAGATGCTCTGCCTTCTCGTAGCTCTCGGAAGGGCTGCCCACTCAAAGCTCCGGTTTTCTCTGTTCTCTGCAGAGGCCCAGGGCAGAGATAGCACAATGCTGGTTTGGGGTATGGAAGCACCCAAGCACTGATTTCTGCTAATGGTGGTGAATTTCATATGGATATCAAGGTGCACTCAGATTTATGATTACTTAGCACTTTGGGGTATGCACTCTTTTGGGTAATTTCTCAGCCTATCAGAACATGTCCCCTTCTCTTTGTCTCTCACATCTCTCCAGGGGCCATTTAAATTCTGAATGTGCATGTGTGTGTGTGGTGGGGGTGAGTGGGGGGTGTTGTATACACCATCTTAAGTTTGGGGGAAAGACATCTGATCCAGAGTAGCACTGAGCGAATTCACTTTCACTTTTCACTTTCATGCACTGGAGAAGGAAATGGCAACCCACTCCAGGATTCTTACCTGGAGAATCCCAGAGACAGGGGAGCCTGGTGGGCTGCCGTCTATGGGGTCATACAGAGTCTGACACAACTGAAGCGACTTAGCAGCAGCAGCAGCAGCATTTTTCAAAGTGAGGTTTTCAACCAGCACACTAGCGCCCCCCAGGGTCTTGTTAGAAATGCCAGTCATTGGGCCCCATACCACATGGGCCTATTGAATCAGAAACTCTGGACAAGGGCCCAGGAATCTTCTAACAGGCCTCCAGGTGATTCTGGTGTGCACTCGCCTTTGAGAAGCACTGGTCCAAATCCATCAGCATCCAGCCACATTGGCCTCTGATGAGATCATTACTGGCCTTTGGTTTTGTGGCACCCAGGTCATTGTGTGCATAACTGAAATGCCTTTCTCTGCTCATGGGCCACCCCTGTGTTCATTCTGCTTCCTCCTTAGACTCGCCTCCTCTGCTCCTCTACGTCTATACCTACTCAGAGGTAGGAATATTTTTGCATGCTCTTCTCCAGCCATTCCTACTTCATAGCCTGGGTCCCATGCTCAACAGAGAGCTCTGCAGATGCTTGAGACCTTCCTACTCTATCTGAAAGGGGGGCCGTGCATCTCTTTCCTGGAATCCCTCAAACATCAGTGGGGTTTCCATCATCCTTACTCATTAGGGATGGGTGTTAGGAGAGGGCAGAGGGGAAGACCCAGTTCTCAGGCCCCTGAGTCATAATTTATTCTACTTCTTTATTTCATTAATTCTCCTGGTCAGGAAGTTGTTTTGTTTTTTATCTGTGCTTCCTATGGAAAGAAAAAAAAAAATCCTGGTTAGACACATAGACTTCTAAACTTGCCATCTTTGATAGGAACCCTCCTCTTTATACAAACCACTCTTTTCTGTAATAATGTCTACTCTTGTCATCAAAGACGTTAACTTGCAATTCTATTGGCCCTTCAAAAGTTTCAAAATCTGTTTTATATTTCAAAACCTTAGCGTCGATTGGTTCTTTTCATCTTTACCTTGATAATCCTCACTTTCCTTTAGACAATCAGTGATAACCCTGACTGAGGAGAGGAAGATGAAGTATAAGGATGTGTAGAAAAGCAAACACACTAATTAAAATTTTAAGATACTGGTACACACCACATCTTAATTTGAAGCACTCTAATAATTTCCCAAGTGTACTACCCAATTATAATCATTTCACATTGAAGTCCTCCTGCTACTAAACTATATAAAATACTGCTTTTAATGTATTTCCTTCCTTGGTTCATTCAACATATCCCCTTTTAACATAATTTTTAGACAAGTCTTTAGTCTAAGATTCGTATTTCCAGGTATATGTACAATGCATGAAAATGGATGAATGGATTCTGAACCATCCCTGATGTGGTTTTGACTCTTGTATTAAACATTACTTCCAGCATATCACTTATGCTCAGCATAATTTACATCATAGCACGATTCACATTAAAAATGTAGTCCCTATTTGTGGGCCCAACCTTAGTCTAGGACCTGGCATCATTCTCTATCCTTGGCAAGGAGTATTCAAGAAGCATAAAGATCTAGACTTAGAATAAGTCACTCTTATGGCCCCAAAGCCCTTTTATAACAGAGTTTTTGCTTTATTCTCAATAATCAATTCCCACCTTATTTCTCATCATTATTTGCTTGGCTTTCTTTCTGTTCTATTTTCTTCTTTTTCCAATATTCAAAAACAACAGCACTATTAAGTATTCAATGATACTTAAATTTAATTCATTGGGATTATTCACTTTATTGGCACTATTAAACTGTTTTCATTGACATTTGCAAAATCAGGTTTTCCTCCATTTACTATGGTACTGAAGCTCTGATACAACCCAGAATGTATTCCATTTGTCAGGACATCAAAGGGCCAAAGACTACACCCTCTTTAATGATTTATTCCCACACTTTGGATTTAATAAAACGGTCATATCTAAATTTAGAGTAACTAATCATAATTTATACCCTTGTATAATGTAATCTTTGGCTAAAAGGGTTTTTTTTTTCTGTTAAATGTGACATATAAAGGTTACAATGGCAGTTCCTATCTTACTTTTCTAGTCTTCTGTATTTCATATTTCACTGCTCTCTGAAATTCTGTGAAATAATGGGGAGGGGAGACTATCACAGTTCTTTAAAAAATTCCTCATGGGAGATACAGTCAGTTTCCATGGTTTGGGGCACTCTGTTTGATGACAGGATCATTTCCCACACTGTCCCAGGTATTATAGAATATTTTATTGTGATGACACGTCCTCAACTTTTCTGTATCACTACCTCTCAATGCACTTCTGTAAGGAGATTGTGGCAATCCAGTGGTGCTTCGTGATTGCTTTGTGGTTCTCTGAGACGCCTTTGAAACCCTCTTTTTCTCACTCACTCTCCCTCCTGGCAGGCTTTCAGGTTGGAGAAAGATCCACTTGTTCAAAATTACCCATATATCCATGCGTTGAATTAGTTATAGAGAAAGGATCTCTGTTCAAACCGAAGGACTCCATGATAGCCACTCTGGTCTCTCGGAGAGCTGCTTGGAAAACGAAAGACATAGATTCGCTAACACTCTCATAAATATAATTTACAAAATGCACATTCAAATGTGTGTACCTCGTGTATCTCTATTAGGGTCAAGCTCATTCTTAACCAAAGTTGCTTTAAAAATCTGAAAGAAATACATTACAGTATGTAAAATAATTCTGTGATTTTATATCACAATACTATTTTTGAGTGTATATATTTTTAGAGTATTTATATTCAGTGGATTTTGAAAAGAATCAAGATTATTTGTTAAAAAAATTACGTAAAATGCTATACCTATAAAGAAGCTAATGTGAGTCCATATTTAACCTACAATGATTTTTTTTTACAGCCAAATAATGGGGCTTTTAATAACAGAACTGCTGTAATTAACTGATTTGTCAATGAAGGCAATTTTTCCTGAGCATCCATTCATAGTCTGAAATATTTCTAAATACCCTAGACTTTTTTCATTACTCTAGCACTTCAGAAAAGAATGTCTAGATTCACCTGAATCTTTTTTCTTAATCCTCTATTTAGGAAATGATTAAAATCATCTCTCAGATGTATTATAAGAATGTAGAAGCATGTAACTAATATTATGACAAGAACTTTTGGAGAAGTTGGTGCTTTTTATTTGCAGAATCAAAACCACCATTATAACTCTTATGCCAACGAAACCCAGTTCATTCTCTAGTGTAAACTGCTGCCTGAGCTAATAGCAGTCTTCTGTCCCAACGACCTTCCCATTTATTTAGTATTTCAATTCCAAGAAAAAAATCCTAAAGCAAAAAAAAAAAAAAAAAAACTTAAATTTAAAAGTACCAATCAACACATTCAGGAGATGCACCAGCTATAGAAAAACTCATCGTGATGCTAATTATAAATTATATATATACAGGTTTACTTAACAAAGCTTGGACTAATAGTTGATTCTTATAAATTTCTCCTTAATGTGAATAAATATACTCTGCCCTTTCTTAAGGAGAGTTATTTTCTTTGGAAAATCGGCTTTAAAAAAATAAATCAAGATGAGATATTTATGGCAGTCAACTGAAATAGAAAAGCACTGAAGTATACTCTCAAGAGATTATGGTTTTTTATATTAAAATGATTTAAGTCTTCAATGAAATAAAAGACACTCAGTTCAGTTCAGTCACTCAATCGTGTCTGACTCTTTGTGACTCCATGGAGTACAGCATGCCAGGCTTCCCTGTCCATCATCAACTCCCTGAGCTTACTCAAACTCATGTCCATCGAATCAGTGATGCCATCCAACCATCTCATCCTCTGTCATCCCCTTCTCCTCCTGCCTTCAATCTTTCCCAGCATCAGGGTCTTTTCCAATGAGTCAGTTCTTTGCATCAGGGGGTCAAAGTATTGGAGTTTCAGCTTCAGCATGAGTCATTCCAATGAACATTCAGACTGATTTCCTTTAGGATTGACTGCTTGGATCTCCTTGCTGTCCAAGGGGCTCTCAAGAGTCTTCTCCAACACCAATGTTCAGAAGCATCAATTCTTCAGCATTCTTTATGGTCCAACTCTTACATCTGTACATGACTACTGGAAAAACCATAGCTTTGACTAGGTAGACCTTTGTTGGCAAAGTAACGTCTCTGCTTTTTAATGTGCTGCTTAGGTTGGTCATAACTTTTCTTCCAAGGAGCAAGCGTCTTTTAATTTCATGGCTGCAGTCACCATCTACAGTGATCTTAGAGCCCCCCAAAATAAAGTCTGTCACTGTTTCCACTGTTTCCCATCTATTTGCCATGAAGTGATGGGACTGGATGCCATGATCTTAGTTTTCTAAATGTTGAGTTTTAAGCCAACTTTGTCACTCTCCTCTTTCACTTTCATCAAGAGGCTCTTTAGTTCTTCGTTTTCCGCCATAAGCGTGGTGTCGTCTGCATATCTGAGGTTACTGATATTTCTCCTAGCAAGTCTTGATTCCAGCTTGTACTTTATCCAGCAAGGCATTTCTCATGATGTACTCTGCATACAAGTTAAGTAAACAGGGTGACAATATACAGCCTTAATGTACTCCTTTCCCTATTTGGAACCAGTCTTTTGTTCCATGTCCAGTTCTAACTGTTGCTTCCTGATCTGCATACAGATTTCTCAAGAAACGGGTCAGGTGGTCTGGTATTTCCATCTCTTTAAGAATTTTCCACAGTTTGTTGTAATCCACACAGTCAAAGGCTTTGGTGTAGTCAATAAAGCAGAAGTAGGTGTTTTTCTGGAACTCTGTTGCTTTTTCAGTGATCCAATGGATGTTGACAATTTGATCTCTATTTCCTCTGCCTTTTCTAAATCCAGTGTGAACATCTGGAAGTTCATGGTTCATGTACTGTTGAAGCCTGGTTTGGAGAAATTTGAGCATTACTTTACTAGTGTGTGAGATGAGTGCAATTGTGTGGTAGTTTGAAAATTCTTTGACATTGCCTTCTTTGGAATTGCAATGAAAACTGACCTTTTCCAGTCCTGTGGCCACCGCTGAGTTTTCCAAATTTGCTGGCATATTGAGTGCAGCACTTTCACAGCATCATCTTTTAGGATTTGAAATAGCTCAAGTGGAATTCCATCATCATTTCCACTAGCTTTGTTCGTAGTGATGCTTCCTAAGGCCCACTTGACTTTACATTCCAGGATGTCTGGCTCTAGGTGAGTGATCATATCGTCATGATTATTTGGGTCGTGAAGATCTTTTTTGTCTCCTGTGTAGTCTTACCACCTCTTCTTAATATCTCCTTTTTCTTTTAGGTCCATACGATTTCTGCCCTTTATTGTGCCCATCTTTGCATGAAATGTTCCCTTGGTGTCTCTAATTTTCATGATGAGATCTCTCGTCATTCCCATTCTATTGTTTTCCTCTGTTTCTTTGCACTGATCACTGAGGAAGGCTTTCTTATCTCTCCTTGCTATTCTTTGGAACTCTGCACTCAAATGGGAATATCTTTCCTTTTCTCCTTTATCTTTGGCTTCTCTTCTTTTCTCAGCTCTTTGTAAGGCCTCCTCAGACAACCATTTTGCCTTTTTGCATTTCTTTTTCTTGGGGATGGTCTTGATCACTGCCTCCTGTACAATGTCACTAACCTCCATCCATAGTGCTTCAGGCACTCTATCAGATCTAATCCCTTGAATCTATTTCTCACTTCCACTGTATAATCGTAAGGGATCTATGCCTTGCCAAGATACAGCCTTCTTCAGACTCTGCCAGTGAAAAAAGCTTCATGGGTTTTAGCCCCTGGTTGTTCAGGACTGGAGCTGGAATCAATAGGAAGGGGAGATGGAGGAAGAGAGGGATGGGAGGGTCACAAGGTGTTGTGTCGCTAATGTTGGCTCTTCTTGGTGAAGGCAGTCTCCACCACAGCCCAGGAGTGTGGTATCTGGTTCCCAGGGAGGATGCGGCAGAAGCCAGGTAAGAGCAGAGCATACAGAAAAGGTAGAGAATACGGTGCTAATATAGCAATTACAGGAGCTTCTAATTGGGAAATTAGCAAGCACTTCAAGCTTCCAAAATAAACCTATGCCAACAACTAAAAGAGCAATGCCATTAAGTGAATGTAAGAACATTTCCTTTCACCCCAAATGTTTAGTATATTGTGAAAAATCTGTTGATGAAAGGTCTCGGATTATTTTTAAATCAGAAAAGGAAATGCAGTTTGGGTACAGTATGTTTCTGAGAGAGAGAAAAGACTCTGGCTAAAAGATTTGACCCCTAAACTTTCCCTTTTTTCTGTGATGCATATGCAAAGCATGCAAAACAGCGGTGGAAATACTTAGGCTGGTGATAATTTTTTTCCATCTTTATCTTTGTACAAGGCACATTCAGTCTTTCTGGTCAGACTAAAGTTAAAAATGTATTATTATTTTCTAGCTAAATTTAAGGGTCACTGGTCCCAATTTCATCTATAAAGGACATAAGCTTATCATCACGAGGCCTTCTTTCCAGCAAAGAGCTTCTACAAGAAAAGACTGCATGGGGAGATTAATATTATTCCCTAAAGACCCCTGATGGTTTCGCTATACTGATTTCTACTACTTTCTGAAGTATATGTCCTCTGGGCAACTTAGCTATTGCTGCTGATTCTCCCAGATGCTAGTCTGCAGACTAGTACCCTTTGTGGCAATTTTTTTACTAATTCACAAAATGTTGATTTCTGAAAGGGGCTTAGAAAGTCATTGCCCAGTGGAAAACTTGTGACTCCCTTAACAGCACCCAGGACACGCTGGTGATGAAGCAGTAAGATCCAGTCCCCTGTCACCCAGAGCTCAGGTCCTGTCCCCACAGGGTACCACACCCTCCCACCTCACCAACCATTTCTCCTCTTTGTCTCTCCTTAGATTTCCACATGCCTTATTCAATACAGATGGTCTAGTATTCATGCTTCACATTTATCCAACATTGATTACAGGCATACACTGAGCTAGACACTGCCCTAGGCACCAAGGCAAATAAAAATCAATCAGTCCTGGCCTTGAAGAGCTTATGGTAAACAGGGGCTCATCCAAGACTAACAAACAGGGTAGAGCTATTCACAGGGAAGGGCCATATACACCAGGGCCTGTAGCATCACTAGGGATTCAATCAGGGCGTCTTTGAGATGTCCCTGAACAAGTCTTGAAAGAAGAAGGCAACTTAAGAAAAAATGGAGAAGACTTTTAAACCCCAACTGCATCATAAATGAAGGTCTTAAGGGTTACAATGTTGTTATGTGCCTGCTAAGTCACTTTTGTTGTGTCCAACTCATTGCAACCCCATGGACTGCACCCAGCTCCTCTGTCCATGGGATCCTCCAGGCAAGAATATTGGAGTAGGTTGCATGCCCTCCTCCAGGTGATCTTCCCAACCCAGGGATGGAACCTGAGTCTCTTATGTCTCCTGCACTGGCAAGTGGGTTCTTTACCACTAGCGCCACTTGGGAAGCCTTACATGTCTCCCCTTGAATTCATATGTTGAAGCTTTAGCCCCTAAAATGATTGTAGTTTGAGATGTGTGTGTGTGTGTGTTAGCTGCTCAGTTGTGTCTGACTGTTGTAACTCCATGGACTATAGTCTGCCGCTCCTCTGTTCATGGGATTTTTCAGGCAAGAATACTGGAGTGGGTAGGCATTCCCTTCTCCAGGGGATCTTCTTGACCCAGGGATTGAGCCTGGGTACCCCGCACTGCAAAAAGATTCTTTAATGTCTGAGTCAACAGCAAAGCCCATACTTTGAGATAGGACTTTTAAATAATTGAAGTTAATTAAAGCCATTAGGGTGGGGTCCTAATCCAATGGGATTGGGGACTTTATAAGAAGAGCGGGCCTTCTCTCTTTCTCCAAGTGCACACACCAAGGAAAGGCCCTGAGAGCCCACAGCAAGACTACCTGCAAACCAGAAAAAGAGCTGTCCCCAGAACCCAGTCCCTGGAGAAGGAAATGGAAACCCACTCCAGTACTCTTGCCTGGAGAAAACCATGGACAGAGGGGCAGGACAGGCTGTAGTCCATGGGATCGCAGAGTCCGACATGACTGTGCAGCTAACTTTCACTTTCACTTTCCAGAACCTAGTCAGGCTGGCATCCTGATCTCTTCTAGCCTCTAGAACAGTGAGGAAAGAGATTTCTGTTGTTTAAGTCCCCCAGTCTATGGTATTCTTTCATGGAAGCAAGAAACACTACTAACACAAGTGCTCCCATGCACTTGGGTTATGTAAAAATGTATACTTATTAGGCTATGAAGTTTGAAGTGGGAGATCTAAGGAAGTAGTGGAGAGGTGAAAAGAACAGAACAGGGAATATCTAAGGACATAACTCCCCAGAGAAACTTTGGATAATGGAAAAGGAGAAGATCATTTCTAGGGCTCTGGGAAATGGTCCATGAATTCTGGCATCCACAGAGGGAACTCAGCTTGCTTTCTTCCTCATTATTCTGCCCCTGCTTGCAAAGGGGTCAACTTTGTTCCCTTGCGCTGGCTGAACAGATTCACTGGAATTCTGGTTCACTTCCACCTTGGCTCCAAAGCACAGAGAAACTGGAGAGTTTAGGGAAATTTCTCTTGGCCTTTGAACCAGTGATGTTAGTGTTTCGGCAGTGGTTGCAAAATGTGACTGTAGAGAACAAAGCTGATGCTGAAAATTCAACATCAGGGTAATAAAATGCAACAGCTTAGAAATGCCAATGTCTTGAAAAGAAAAATCTGTATAAATATATTGATGATAAACTTTAAATGACTAGATTAATTTTTTAATATTTATTTTTATTTATTTGGCTGCACCAGGTCCAGGTCTTAGTTGTGGCATTTGGACTCCTAGTTGCAATGTGTGGTATCTTAGTTCCCCAACTAGGGATTGAACCCAGGCCTCCCATATTGGGAGCACTGAGTCTTAGCCACTGGACCACAATGGAGGACTCTGGACTAATTATTAACTAATAGTGGGGAAAAAATGGATAAATGAAACACAATTAATAAGCAAGAGTTTCTTTGTTGCTATTTTGATTAATAAAAAGTAGTTATAAGCATATACTATTATGAGATAGCCACTAACAGAACCAAAAACAGGAAGTCTGCTGTCTAAAACATTGAGAATATAAAAATAAACAAAATAGCCTGTAGAACAGAGGTTAAATGGTAAAATTATCTGAGTTAGACCAACAAAATTAATGAATATAGTATAAATCTCCCTATTAAAAGGCAAAGTGTATCCAATTGAATAAAAATAATCCAGAGATTTAATACTTTTAAGAGAGATCTAAATAATAATTGAAATAATTATAGCTGAGGTGGCAACATACACAAATGGGACTTAAAAGTGTTCTTATACATTGACAAAATCATAATCACAAACAGTAAAGAAATAAAAATATTGAGAACTAAAGCTTAATAGCTTAAAACACATGAGTATTTAAATATAGGAAATGGGATTTTAAACACATAACCTTATTTGTCTACCCTGTTAAACATCAAAAGATTGTAGATAAATAGATAGACATATCAAATATCTCTTTATATCAGTGTCTATATTATAAAACTTATAAATTATATATTTTAAAATTATCAATTATATAATTATACATAGGTACATATTATAAAATATATTTAATATATTTGTATATTATAAATTATAAATTTTATAAAAATCATAAAACATCTGAACAAGGTAGAACTAATATAATGGATTGGCCAAAAAATTCCATAAGGTGCTATGGACAAACTCAAACTTTTTGGCCAATGCAATACATAAGCGTATTTGTCCTCTGGTTTCCAGTTGGGAGATAATTCCCCACAGTAGTCTTGCATTTCTGCACATCTTGCGAGCAGAGGCACTGTATGCCTTTATTTCAGAGCATCTTTCCAAGGCTGATTTTTTATATAAAATAACTTTGGAAGAGAGAGATAATATCTCCCTCTGGAGCAAAGAGTCAGCTTTCTTAAAGTTTTGCGGGGATAGAGACAGCACACTTCCAGAGCAAAGGAGTGGCATGCTTATTGCCTTTTATAAAAGAATCGGGTTCTCTAAACTCAGGGTTCCTCTTCTGTGTATAGGTGTCACCTGACCCTCTTCCCCTAGTCCTGTGGAAATCTCAGCGTGGGAAACTGATACAGAAATGATGGCATTCTAGCTATTGCTATTGCTGTGTAGTAAAATCCTTTCTCTCTGACACAGGAATCACTTGTCTTCTTCAAACATTCATACAACCATGGAAGCTAACTTGTTAGCCATTGAGTAGGGCAACAGCCCAACCTGTCACAGTTCTTGACATTACTAATAAATTTCTTCCTGTAAAATTTGCAAGAAGCATGTATGGCAGTAGATACTAGACCAAAAGTAAAGTCAGTAATCCAAAGAAACCAAAATCAGGTGAATTCTTAAGTATAAATATTTTTCTCTGTGTTACAAAGAACCCAAACAAACTAAATTTTAGAAAAGGAAAACAGGGTCAATTTTTAGAAAGGAAGAATTGAGTTACAAAATTAAAATAAAATAGATCCAAATATTTTTTAAAAAATATAATAAAAGCAAATTCTAATATTATTAGCAAATGCTAAATAAAATCATGTAAATAAGCACAATACAATACTTTTACAGGGATTTACTATTTACAAGTACTTCTAATACAGCACTTAACTATCACAATTATTGAAAACACCCGTAGCTTACAATATGTCATCAACATGATTAAAAATAGTACTTTCATACATTTCTAATGGTTAAAACCAAGGGGTATTTGCATTACATGTGGAAAAGTCAATAATAATTTTTAATATCCTTATTGAAGGCTTTGGTCAATACTAGAAGACATGACCCAAAGCCAAGAGATAAGTAAAAGACATAAAGAACAATGATTCATTTAAAGAAAATTCAAAATGACACCTTATGGAAAATCTGTACAGTTATTTCATTTATTACAAGAGAAAAATACAAAAACAATAGCATGTCCAGAGGCAGGTAACAGCAAATGTGGAAATAAAAGTATATAGATAATTTCACTCGTTGCAACAAAAATATAAAATTCCAAAGATCGAGTTCAATAAAAACACATTTAACATATGAAGAACATGAAAAATATTTTGAGAGATAGAAAGGACTCTTATGGGAAGACTATTTTACAGGTAAAATTATCGCCAGGCAGATAGATGGGGAAACAGTGGAAACAGTGGCTGACTATTTTTCTGGGCTCCAAATTCACTGCAGATGCTGATTGCAGCCATGAAATTAAAAGTCTCTTACTCCTTGGAAGGAAAGTTATGACCAACCTAGACAGCATATTGAAAAACAGAGACATTACTTTGCCCACAAAGGTCCATATAGTCAAGGCTATGATTTTTCCAGTGGTCATGTATGGATGTGAGAGTTGGACGGTGAAGAAAGCTGAGTTCCGAAGAATTGATGCTTTTGAACTGTGGTGTTGGAGAAGACTATTGCAAGGAGATAGACTGGTTGAGTCCATCCTAAAGGAGATCAGTCCTGGGTGTTCATTGGAAGGACTGATGTTGAAGCTGAAACTCCAATACTTTGGCTACCTGATTCGAAGAGCTGACTCATTTGAAAAGACCCTGATGCTGGGAAAGATTGAGGGCAGAAAGAGAAGGGGACAACAGAGGATGAGATGGCTGGATGGATCATCAACTCAATGGCCATGGGTTTGGGTGGACTCCGGGAGTTGGTGATGGACAGGGAGGCCTGGCGTGCTGAGGTTCATGGGGTCGAGAAGAGTCAGACACGACTGAGCTACTGAACTGAACTGAACTGATTGAGTAGCCTATTGTTCTGCTCAGTCATGTCCAACTTTTTGTGACTTTATGGACTATAGCCCACCAGGCTCCTCTCTCTGTCCATGGGATTTTTCAAGCAAGAATACTGCAGTTGCCATTTCCTTCTCTAGGGCATCTTTCCAACCCAGGCATCAAACCCACGTCTCCTATGTCTCCTGCATTGGCAGGCGATTCTTTACCACTGAGCCACCTGGGAAGCCAATTAGTAGCTTAATGCTATTCAAGTAAAAATCAAATATGATTTGGAGTAATTTAGCCAAATAATACTAAACTTGTGGAAGAGCAATCATGAGAGAATAATATTTTTTTAAAATAATGGACAGTAAGAGGAAGAGATATATCTTCTCAAATAGTTAGTACATTATAAAGCCACATTGATTAAAGTGGTGTGGAATTGATGCAAATTGGAAAGACCCTGATCAATGAATAGAAAATGATATCTCAAGCCGTTAGTGACTATCCTTGGAACAGCAGGCTAGTAATTAACTGTGGGGTTGGAGGTGGAATTGACTTTCAATCTTCACTTTGCACTTTTCATCATTAATAATGTATAACAGATATAGTGTGTGCAAGAATTAAATCTTTGTTAATATAAGCCACTGAGTTTCAGAAACTGTTTGTTAGCACAGCATAATTTAGCCTATCCACACTTACAGTCATGCTCCAAGATATAATTTTTCCCAGTAAAGTTTAATGGTGACTCAACATAAACATACGTTTAGAAAATCTATCTTAAGTAACAAAGGGCTTGAATGTCTTATGGAACTAGGGTGCAAAACTCTACGTTGCCAGTAGGTGTCATGATTTACATTATGCGGTGCTGTCTGGGGGGAAAAAAAAAAGCCTGAGCTTCAGACTCATTTATGAGTGCCAAAGATATGAAAGTAAGATATGTATTCCTATTCATCAGGAGTTAACTCCTAGTATTAATAATTCTTTTTAAAAAATTAGCTGTCTATGGGAATGCCTTGGCTACTCAGTGGTTAGAGGACTAGCTTCTTTCACTGCCAAGGGCACAGATTCAATCCTGGGTCAGGGAAATATCCCAGAAGCCAAGTAGCATGGCCTAGGGGGAAAAAAAAAAAAACCTCTCTATTTATTAGTGGTACAATTTTAAAATTTTGTGCATTGGTCTTCTTCAATATGGAAATTTTTAAAAAATTGTTTAGTGTCAGTGTTTGATTGTCACATGGAACTTGAGATTTGACACGAAGTTACTGAAGCCATTGTGTTTAATCAGTTAAGTAATTCACAGCATTGTAAACTTTTAGTACTTGTACCAACACCTATAACCCCTTAACAAGAATGTCTACTGCAAATACGCAGCGTAAAATCCTTTTCTCTCCTCCAAACACTGCCTTGGAGACCAGGGAAACCTTCCAGGTTTTCTGGTGGCTTCACTTGTTCTTTAGTCTTTTGTTCCATGCGTGTTCATATTTGTACCTAACACTTGTCAAGTAGCCAGTGTGGGGCTGGACAACAAATAAAAAGCAATAATGGAGGAAACAAAATGGATAGTTAACAGTCTGAATGGTGTCCATAATAAACAGCTGTGAAATTGCATTACAAAAGCAGGATCTACCCCGGAGAATATTCAGGATACAGACAAACCCTTCTCTATTACAAAAGTAGATACAGCCCCAGGGAAGACTTCCTGAAGACCCCTGCTCTACACCAACTGACATCAACTATATTCCTCTGAAGGTAAAGTAGCTGAGAGGTTGTTCTTTCTCAAATACTTGTTTTCCTTTGAACCTGATAGGTCTGTCTAGTGTTCTGTGGTGATAGATGACACAAAAACATTTGTTTTTTGGACTAATTGGATGACATGAGTTTCCAGAACTGTTCACTTGACAATTTTTACAAGTTGTTAAGTTCACAGAAATAAAATTACTAAAATTAAAGATCAGTTCTACAAAACATAAAACCTAGACTCTATATAGCTTTAAAGTTTTGGAAGAGTTTGTTTTAAAGTATGAGCACCTCCTAATGGCTGGTTCAAAGCACAAGGCCACTCCACTTCCATTCTCAGAAATTGACATTTAAACAAACCATAAAAACAAGTCAACAGTGTGACTGCTGAGTATCCCTTTGTTCTCCCCCCACACACCTACCCTTCCTTTATGTTTTGTCTTGCTTGCTTGTTTTTAAGATATTGTAAGCTGACTCCGAAGAAATACAAATTTTTAAACATAGCATCAATCACAGAGATTAGAAATTGTATTAGCCATGGGTTTTGACTCAAAGGAGGACAAAGGTGGAGAAATGTTTAGTGAAGACAACTATGGTCAAAAGCAAATATTTTTCAAACAAAAAAACAAGTTTGGAAAATGGTAACTAAGGATAAAAATATTTATTTTTATGTTGGAAATTTTGCACAGAGTTAAGAATTTTATTTCTGGAAAAATGTTGATTATGATACTGGTTGTTTATAACTTGATATTTTATATTTAATAAAAGATAAGATCACTTATCTTTTAAGAGAGTAAAGGTTTTTTTAACATTAACTTTGGGAAACTAAGAATAGCAAATATATTTTTACTTTAACTTTCATAATAATCTGATTTTGCTATATTGATTATAGGCGGTGTTGTTGGTGGTCTGAACCATAGGGCCTATAGAGAAATGAGAGATTTCTTAAAGGTGTACATAGTCCAAACAACTGGACTGATTTTGTGATTTTTAAAAAGAGACAAACAAAACAATCAAGAAAAAATCATGTACCACAGAGGAATGCCTTTAAGATTCTGATCAGAGACTTGGGTTAGATTTTCTAGGCTTCGCTGATCAAACTAAATAGTTTCCTGCCTTTTCTGATCCCCTCTGCCTTCATGCAGGAGCTATCTGAACTCATCATCTATTCATCACTAGCTCTTGCCAGGCACACCAAGTATAAAAATCTCATTAGAATCTTCACTGTCCGTGCTCCGGCTCACTATGTCTTTCCCTCCCGACCAGCGTGTCCCCTGCCCCACTCTTTCTTTCCCCGTAAACTCTATAGAGTTCCTTTCCCCATAAACTACAGAGCTGCTCTAGGTGGACCTGTTGTCCACAGATCTAAGGGTAAAAGAAACAGACTGGCAGTTTTGTCTTGTAGTTCGTTCTCACTCAGCAAAGTTCTGCAATTTGCACACAATCTTTTCAAAGGCCATCTCTTTTAAGAGTAATTATTGCCTTTATTACTAAAATTCAGGCTTTTCCCTCCCACGTGTTAATAAATGTATTATTACCTCTAAGTGATTACCTACCCAATTCTAATGAAATGTAAAACCCGGTACTCTCAGCACAAGAAATATACTTCTTAGAACTGATCATCTGGAAATAAAAATTTGGGGAAATGGTGAATGATTTGTGTGCGTCTGTTCAATGGATGCTAATATCCTTATCAGCTCCAAGCCTGAAATCATCCTGTGGCTAAAGTCTTTATAAATCCCTATAAAGTGAAGTGATAGTACCCTGTTGAATAGCAAGATGACGAAATTCAACTTCATAAGACTTCAAACAAACAGAAGATTTACACTAAGTGAGAGTAAAGAGCAATTAAAATTCAATCAGTGACTCTCAACACCAGGTATGTTAGTGGGGAAAGTGACAATGACTGTCCCCACCAGGAACATGAGATACTTGAGGGGCAAGGTATAGCAAAAGTGCCTGTTGATTCACAGACATTTATAGGACACACCTCCCCTCATGAAAGATGTTTTTTCTAGGACATTTTAGCACACACATATAGTATGACAAAACCAAAAAAAAAAAAAAAAGGTTGAAGACAACTGTACTAAATGTTTTAATGAGATATTTCTTTCTCATCTACTCTAAATTTCAAGTTTAGATTACCAGTGTTATAAATTTGTACTTCATTATTGTCTACTGGAACCACGAAGTATATAGACAGTACTTCATTCTGCATTATTTTGGTTAGTGAGGATGCAAGTGAACACATGAGGTTGAATGCACACCCATGAATTGCTCCAAAAGCAGGGAGTAAAACCTTAAAATACTTTTCATAACTATTATGTATGCTGACGATAGAGTGAGTGAGAGAGTGTGTGTGAACGCATGCATGCTCAGTTGCATCTGACTCTTTGTGACCCCGTGGACTGTAGCCCACCAGACTCCTCTGTCCATGGGATTTCCCAGGCAATACTGGAGTGGGTTGCCATTTCCTCAGGGGGATCTTCTCAATGAAGATAGAGCATATATACATATATATTTTTATTTGAAAACTATAGGGGCTAAAACAGTGATTTGGGCCAACCTATTAACAGTAGGTGTAGGTGACACTATTTCTCATAGAACATGGAGAATGGGGAAGGGGTTCCAAATTAACCAGAGGAGGGGCTCGGTCCCAGTGGGAGTTCTAAGCTGCTGCCAGGGCCAAGAGGCTTCCTGGAGACTGATGTGTATCTCATCCCTGGGAAAGGGAAGATGACAGACTTAGATAGGGGGAAATATCGGCACTCACCCAGCCTCCAGAATATCACCTAGAGCTCCTTCTTTCTTTGGTTGAGGAACAAATCACAGATTAAACCTGGGCAGGTCAAGCCAGTAACAGTGCGGCGTAGCGTGAGCCTGCCTCAGCTGGGGAGGCCCTTTATACACTTCTGCGGGGCAGACACGAAAAAGCTCTGAACTCATATGAGTCAAGAAAAACTGAGGCAGGGTAGGGTGGCTTATCAAAATCTGGGAGGATTAAGTGAAATTCTATATATTAAACATTTTCCCTGAGTCTCTCTGACATCAAAGACAGACACAACAATAACCCCTGCAGGAAAAGCCACAGAGAGGAAACCGAGATAATCCAGGGAACAGAAGACAACTTTTCAACAACATGTAAAGAGATAAGAGAAGCTCTCACATCCACAAAATAAGAGTGAATTTCTAGGAAGAAATCATCAGAGAACGAAAAGCTCTGGAAATCAAAAATATATCCAACTTTTCAACAGAAAATCTAGAAGACAGAGCTAAAGACATCTCCCAGGAAATATATATTGAAAAGAGAGAGAAAGAAATTGTGGGGACAGGGGAGGTAAGAGAGATAAGAAAATTAACTGATCTGTGAAGTTCTAAAGAACACTTTTAGAAAATGAGAAAAAAATGTAAAGAAGCCGATATATATCTTCTTTAGTTAAAGCTTATACTACCTCATTAATGAATGGATGGTGCTTATTTCTTGACTTACAAACAAAAAGCCATTTTACATCATTTCCACCTTTACAAAAATAATTCGAGAGGGGAATTTTTGAAGTATAAATAGTTGTAAGATTGAGAACATCCTCACCAGCAAGCATCTCAGAGTGAAACTTGCTGCCGAAAAGGACTTGCCCTTATCAAGAGATGTGCAAATTCTGGGCGAGGACTGGACGGACTGTTACTTATCAGTTGCCCTGCTGTGTGGCCCTTCCTATCAATTCTAGATGCCGAAAGACCATCCCCACGCTCTTGTCCAAACTCCAAGTCCTGTGTTTTGTTTTGTTGTAAAAACTGGGCAAGTGTTTACTGAACAATTACCGAAAGTATGACCTCGCCCCTGTCCTGTAGCTTGGCCACACTCCACATTCTATCCACATACAAACCCCTTCTCATTAGAGAGCACAGATCTCGGGTGTTTTTCTTTAGTTGCCGCCTTCTTCTGATGTCCATTTGTCCACTTGCATCCATTTGTCCCTGCCTCTGCTCGCCCCTTCCCTCTGAACCCTAGTGATCAGACACCTTTAAGAACTCAGTCCTCAACTGGTGATAACTGGTGAGTCTGAAATTTCATCTGGCTTGGATAAATACGTTTTGCAATGCAAATACATGCTTATTATTGGACCTCCTAACAACTTCAGAAGTGAGAATATTCCCATCACCTGCAAGCTCGTTTTTTTTTTTAAAAACCTTTCTCAGGGATGACTCAAAATAACAGACCTCCCAGAAAGATAATGCTTATTTGTGATAATCACTCGGCCCTTTTGAGCTATGTAAAGAATGAATCACAGTAACATACATTATAAATTCTGTGATAAATGGGACTATGGTTGATTTTTTTGCATTCACCGTTGAAAAGGAAAACTGGGGTAGTATCTTTCCAGTGAGCGCTATAAAATAAAACATCAACTCTGAATCATCTGTGAATGATCATGGCACACATAACAATATAATTTTCTCAAATATTTACACGAGAACATGTGCTGCTTTTGTAACCGAAAGATAAATATGTAATTTTTAAACTTTGTGGATAAATGGGGGGACACATGTACACCATGGCAAAAAAATATTGTAAAGTAATTCGCCTCCAATTAAAATAAATACATTAAAAAAAAACTTTTTGGATAAATGAAAATTAAAAAGAAGAAAGATTTAATAAGCACTTAGTGGCTTGCTGGTTATGCCACATCATTAAAATGTGACTTAAACTTTTGAAACCAATTAATCATTCCTCTTGTGAGAGCTGAATCCATAGTCTTAGAGAATCCCATGTATTTTATCCAGAACTTCTCTCTAAAGAACTAAATAGTCCTCTCGGCATTTTTTGAGGCAAGTGGAATGATTTCTCTTCTGTAGATGAGAAAACATGTAAAGAAATGAAGTGGCATGTTTAAGATTACTCAGGGAGAGAACACAAGTATTCCAACCCTGATAAATACTTTAACAACTACCTCGATTTTCACTGGAGGAAAGGATAAATTCAGATACTAAAGATGTTTTACTGTCCTCTCAACACTGACAGTTGCATTTCAGAACTTTCCAGAAGGCACGTCTTTGCTTTTAAAAGGACATGGGGACAAAAGTTTGGCACCCCTAAACGTTACAAAAAAGGCTTCCGTGTGATTTATTTTCTGAAGAGACATTTATCTTGAGAAATAGGCCTTCTGACTTTTAAGTAATCCAATGTGATGCCCCATAAATACTCACACTGCTGGTGCAGAAGGTAGATTTCTTGAAGATCATGCAAATCAGATTTTCTTAAAGACAGTTGATCTTCAACCAGAGTTTATGAAGTCAGCTAGGAAACCTGGACTCTGCAAAGGAGTAGGCAGAATGTGGTTCAAGAAATGATGGAAATTAGGTTCACAGGAGAAAGGCTCAGAGAAAAATGGATTTTAATTCTGGTCTTGGTATTGTCAACTTCTGAGATAATTCAAAAATGAATTAATTTCCACTACGAAATCAATGTATTGACTATATTGTTCCTCTGAATAGCTTCACATTCTCAAATTTGTTTTTATGCACCTTATAACCCATTAATTTTTTTTATTACTTGTACTAGCATGCATATTATTATTTGCTAGCTTCTCTGGTGGCTCAGATGGTAAAGAATCTGCCTGCAGTGCGGAGACTCAGGTTCGATCTCTAGGTCAGGAAGACCCCTTGAAGGAAATGCCTACTCACTCCAGTATCCTTCCCTGGAGAATTCAATGGACAGAGAAGTCTGGTGGGCACTCTTAATACACACATAGGTGGGCTTCCCTTGTGGCTCAGTGGGAAAGAATCTGCTTGCCAATTCAGGAGACATGGGTTTGATCCCTGGGTCAGAAAGATCCTCTGGAGAAGGATCTGGAGAAGGCTATCCACTCCAGTATTCTTGCCTGGGAAATCCCATGGACAGAGGAGCCTGGTGGGCTGCAGTCCATGGGGTCGCAAAAAAGTTGGACATGACTCACTGTATAGATTAAAAAGCTAAGCTCCTACTGTGTTGCTCTCTGTTCATGTCAGGCTTTCTTAAGAAATTCTGGCATATTATCCAAATTGAGAATAGGGAAAAATAATCATAGAAATCTTCAGAAACGTACTCACCCAAGTTCATGGAGTTTAAGTCTACCTGAACTCAAATCCATAATCTGTTTATCACACCCTTCTACCCAGAAAGTGATTCTTTCTCTGTGGTGCTTCTCCCAATACAGGTGCTACCTGTGAATTACGCCCCTCATCATGTAAATATAAAACTAACTCATTTACTCACTTCCTTGACCATATATACTTCAAGTTATAAATTTGGTGATACTGTCCATGAAAACGTTTGAATTTTTTGCAAATACTAAAAAAAAAAGAGAAAGAAACCTAAGTCATATTTCCAAACCAGAGTGGATTATTTTAAAAGCCAGGATTTTTTTTTTTTCCATATTGAAACACATCATGTCTTCTCCAGGTGAGGGCCAGATGAATGGTTGGGTTGCACTTGGCTCCAGGTTATATCAAAGATATGAATCTTGAAATGCTAGAATTGCAGTCAGTACAGTGAGATGAGCACAGTGAGAAAGGCACCTGAGGATGGAGACCAGTGAAAGGAAATGCAGAGTTACATCTCCAATCACACCTACTTTGAAGAACAAAAACCTGGGAGGAGTACTGGACAAATCCCCAGCATCATTACATTTTCCTTTTGCTTTTTAAACCATTCTCATTCCACATGGGTTAATTTTTCTAAAGTTAAAAGGGACTCTATAGGGAAGACTAGGTTTCCCTAGTGGCTCAGCTGGTAAAGAATCCTCAAGCTATGCAGAAGATGTGGGTTTGATCCCTGTGTTGGCCCCTGGAGAAGGAAATGGCAACCCACTCCAGTATTCTTAACTGGAGAATCCCAATGACAGAGAAGCCTGGTGGGCTACAGTCCATGAGGTCATAAAGAGTCAGACACAACTGAACAACTACCACACACACACACACACACACACACACACACACACACACACCCTGGAAGACTGGCAGTAAGGCTGAGTCCCAGTCAGTGTTCTCTATTTGCCTGTGGTAGTCTTGTGTGTATCTTTAAGCCTTAGGGTTCCTATAAAATGAAGGAGCTGCATAGACCACCGTTAAGTTTCATTTACAACAGCCTGTGACTCTAAAAGGCCTGTGAACCCAGGGAAGGTCAGTGTTAACACACTAAAGCTAGTTGGGAAAATACTTGCAAATGCCAGAGCTACCTCCTAAGGGAGAAGGGACAATTCTAGTTTACCCTGTAGACCAGGCAAGAAAAGGGAACCATGGAGGAGGGCCTTGAGTCAACATTTGGGAAGGGCTCTCAGCTGGGTGTCAGAAGCCAAGACTACTGTGTATTCTGTCCCAGAGGTGTGTGTCTGTGTGTTTGGGGCGGCGGGGTGGGGGTGGGGGGTTGCAGACTTGACAACTACTGTTTGTATTTCTTTCCAAAGTCAGGACCCCTTTAGAAAAATACTCGTGTGATATATTTGTATGTTTAGCGTCTCCTGTTTGAGAATACACACCAGAACATGAAGTTATTCTGACTTTTCCTTGAAATGAATGTTTAAAAGTGAATCATCATGACATTTACATGCGTATGAAAACTTGCTATGTGTGCAGGAGTTATCATTTATTCAGTCTGTCCATAATGTTTGACACAGGAATTCATTTCAGACCTCTTGGAGTAGATTAGCTGCAGTGCCTAGTTCAGAAATCAAGGGATTAAGCTGATTTTCAGAGTATGAGCCCAGCTTTAGTTTAAATTATTATTTTTCTTGTGTTCCTCTCTCCCCCCACAATCAAGCTGTTTCTCTAGGTCACTGCCTAGGCCCCTTCATCCCTGGAGCTGTGCAAGATGATAGAAAGTTAGTCTTCAGACTGCAATACTTTGAGCAGAAGCCAAAATCCTGAGAGCTGGCCCAAAGAAATGAATGACCCAGTAGATTACCTTTAGAATGGCAAAATGGAGGTACCATTTGTCTTGGGCACCAAAGTCAATGTTAGATCTACTTTCATTAGCATCAAATGGATGCACCAATCTCCAATAAGATGATCTGTGACTAGGTTCTCCCTTCTCCTGATCAACAGCTGATTAGCAAGACTGGGCCGAGCACGTGATCAAGCTAAACTCAGGTAAGATTCCAAAGCAACCTATAACCACTGAAGAGTGAGACTCATGGAAGCTGGACAGAAAACTTTTATAAATAAAAAATAAAATACTGTCAGTGTTTATGTGGCTGATTGAAAACCACTGGAAACAAGAGAATTCGTTGACTGACAGCCATTCCAAAGCAGATTTTGAAGTCACAGTAAGTTTTATTTATAAAGGGAACAATTTTTAAAGCTTCAAGCAAATAATACTAATAAGCAATAGTTATTCATACTGAAACCTCTTCTACCTTTAAATTAATCAAAATGGCAATAAACATCAGTGGCTATTTCTGGGAGTGGTGAGGCTGTAACTAAAGCGTCAAGTCTGGGATCACAGCTTAATTCTTAGGCACAGAGATGAGCTCTATAAATTCCATTTTTGAATACAACAAAGGATATCCCCAATATTGCTGCTAAATGTTTTTCTATATGCATGACTCCTTGAAAGTGGAACTCATAAATACCAAATTATAAGGAGAAATTTTAGGTCAACTAGCAGTAATGTGACAATACTATCTAGCAAAGATGGAAGAGAAAGAACAAGTGGAGCCTTTTGTCTTTAAATTTAATTAACATGATCTTTCTTATTCTTTTAGAAAGAAAATCCAGGAAAATAAATTTTGAGTTTCATTTTTAAAAGGCCTACAATATTATGTTTTAATTAAAATTGAATCAACTTCCCTATGAATACTGAATTTTTAAAAGCCGAGCTAGTGACAGTACATTATTAAAAGCCGCATCACTTATGTCAAAGAAATTTAGTACTTGATTTTTAGAGATTATCAAGTTCTTAAATGATCAGCATCTTGAAACTCAAATTCAAATAATCTTAGTTCTTGAGTTATCCAAAGCAGAAGAGGAATGCACATTAATTGCAACGAAGTTTGATGATTTCCTAAGTGCTGAAAAGCTTTTGGTGGAAAAAAAAGTATTTTTCTTTACCTGAAAAGACCTTAAAAAAAATTACTGACAAAAACTTAATACCTCACCAAAATCAACTGCTCCTCACCCCTCCCTCCATTCCACAAATGCCTGTGACCTAAACTTGTAAAGTCTCTCACTTTTTTGTGTGTGATCCACTCCAAGTTTATTTATGCCTTACAATGAGGAAGCAAAAATCCTTTACTTGGTGCGAACTCAGAAACAGTCAGGGTATCTCTTAGATAATCCTACTCTTCAGGGCAAGTTCTAGCTTTTAGCTCCTTTTTCCCCTTTCTTTTTCTTTCTTTCTATACTTTTTGTTGTTGTTGGCAGTGGTTTAGGAAGGGAGACAAAGTCCCTTAGACCATTTGCTAAAAATTGTGAACAGTGTCACGAACGAAGAGAAACAGAAAACGGGAGATTTCAAAGAAAATAACACGCACTCTCAACCCCCCAGAGGGAGAAACAACAAAACAAGCACACCCAAACTTCGCAGTTGCAGTACATCCGCAAAGAAGGGAGAAGTGCCGGGCCTCCGCCCTCCCGGCCCGCAGGTGGCTTGGGGCGAGCGCCGCAGACAATGGCCAGGATGCACCCTGCCTGAGTCGCCAGTTAACAGTGTCTGCCCCTCCCCAGAAAAAAACCAAACCAAAAAAAAAAACCCAACAATCTATCTCGAAAGAACGACAGAACCGAAAGAGAAGCGTGCGTAAGGCTTCGGAGGAGTCATTCCCCCTCCAAAGCCTCATCTCTATCCGATCCCCATCGCGGTCCAAAAATGAACCTGCCACCCAATCAAGTTCCTGCGCAAGTTCTCCCTCTTTCCCGCAGCCCCTCCACCTGCCGGGGCTGTGCTCCGCGCACCCCAGGCTTCCCTCCGGCGACCCCCCGCGGGCTGCAGCAAAAATGGGGCGCTTCGGCTGGGCGGGGGCGGGCGGCTGCCGCGGATCCGGCCGGCTACCGCTGCAGCTTGGTGGCCTCCGATTGGCCACGACGCGGGCGGGGAGGCTCGGCGGAGGAGGGAGGCGGGGGCGAGGGCGGCGGCGGCGGGAGGCAATCCGAGCCGGGAGCGGGCAGCGCGCGGGGCGGGCGGGCGCGGGGACAGCGGCGGCGGCGGCGGCGGCGTCTCGCCCTGCTCGCGCTCGCGGAGGCCGAGCGGGGCGCGGGCGGCGGCGGCGGCAGCGACGCGGGGTGGGGGCGCGCGCGAGTGAGCGGCGCGGGCGGCGGGGGCGGCCGCGGCGGCAACTGCGCGGGACGGAGCCGCGGCGGCAGCGGCCGCGCCGGCCCCTGGCCTCCTCCCCGCGCGGCCGAGGCCGGAGAACAGTCTCCAACTCTCCGGGGGGGACCGGCAAGGGGCGCCTAGAGGCGGCCGTCCGCCCCCGCGCAGCCGAGGCGCCGGGACTGCTGCCCTTTGTGGGCGCAGCGCGCACGGCCCCGAGCGCCCTCCCCGCGGCGCTCTCGCAGGCGTCTTCGTCGTGCCCGGCGGCCCTGGAGAGGGGACGCGGAGGAAGCAAAACCCCGAGCCCGAAACCTCGCGTTGCGGAGCTTCTAGGGAGCTCCCGCCGCTCCGCCTGCACCTCCGCATCTTCCACCGGCCAAGGTCCCCGCCGCCTGCATCCCTCCTGGCTTCGCTGCGCTTGGGGCCGAAGCAGAGCAGCCTGCGCTGCCGCCGCGGCCACACACACGCACACACACTCACAGCCTCACGCGCACGCCCGCCTTCTCCCCCGCCCCCTCCCCAGCTCCTTGATCTCGGTCTGTTTTATTACTCGCGGTGCGAGTCCCGCGGACTCCGCGGCCCGCTATTTGTCATCAGCTCGCTCTCCATTGGCGGGGAGCGCGGAGCAGCGGAGAAGGGGGTGGGGTGGGGAGGGAAGGGAAGGGGGTGGAAACTGCCTGGAGCCGTCTCTCCGCGCCGCTGTTGGTGCTGCCGCCGCCGCCGCCTCCGGCTCCTCGCTCGGCCCCTCTCCGCCTCCATGTGCCGGATAGTGGGAGCGCCGCGGACCCTGCTGCCGCTGCTGGCGGCCCTGCTTCAGGTACGCGGCGGTCCCCGCGGGCCGGGCCGCGGGCGGGGTGGGGCGGGCGGCGCCGGGTCCCTTTGTTCCCCGCGCCGCTGCGGGGCCGGGCTGCGCACCCGGGAAGGGAGGTGCCGCACCGCGCGGCCAGGAGCTGCGCAGACACGAGGCTCGGGCCGGCGCCGGGGCAGGGCGTCCGGGGCCAGCCGGTCTCCCGCGCCGCTCTTGGCGGGTGCCCAAAGGGGCTGATCACGGTCTCCCCACTGCCCCTGCGGGGGTCCAGCCAGCTCCCGGGGGGTGTCTCTAGGCAGCAGAAGGGTGAGCTGGGCTAGCACTCCGGTTTTGCAGTTTTCTACGCTTTTCACCCCTCGCGTAGCACTTTGCTCCAATTTTTTTATTTCTGCAGGGATGGGTCTCGAGTTTGCAGTCGGATTTCTCACTCTGGTATCTTAGTTACGGGACTTGCCTCCACCCCACCTCACCCTGGCACCCGCGCGGCTCCCGGTGCCCGAGGGCTCCAGTGTCCTATTGTCTTTACCCCAGCCTCGAATTGCTGCCTAGTTCTGTTTTCCTGCCCTCGCAATTTTCTCTGTCGGTCCTACCTGAAAAGAAAACCTCTTTCCCTTGCCCCGACGAGTCTACGCGGGTCCGCGCCTCCGCACCCAGCCCCTGGCCCCGCACGCCCCTTATCCCGCCGGGCGGGGAGAAGTTCCGTTACTCGGCTATTTTGCCTCTCCCTCTAACCTGCGTGCGTCCTGGGGGCGCCTTGACCGGGAGCCTCCGCACTTTTCACGCCTTCGGGAGAGCGCCAGACAGCCTTTCTCTGGGATCCGCACCCGGAGGCTCCTCGGCGGCGGGAAGCACCTGCTCCAGGCAGGTTCAGCCTCCCTCCCCACTCCGCGTGGGTCCACAGCCCGGCCGAGCGTCCAACTTTCCCGCGGCGTCCGGCCAGAGGATGCCCCGAGGCCCCCCCCCCGGCCCGCCAGCGGGGTCTGGCGAAGGGAAGCCGCGCGCCGCGGCCGAGACCCCCCGCGCTGGGCGGGGTCCGGCCGGGGGTCCCGCTTCTGCCGCCACGGCCGGTGGGGGCCCGAGGTGGCTGCGGGAGAGGGGCGTGTCTGCCCTCAGGGCCTGAAAGGGTCTTGGGGGGTAATCCGCCCCCGGGGGCCCCCAGCGCACCGCCGGCGGCTGGGGGTGGCCGGCCGGCGACGGCTCCAAAAAGTGCGGGCACGGTTCTGAAGTGCCCCTGCGCCCGAGGCCACCCGGGCAGGGACAGATGGTGCGGATCGCCCCCCTCCGTGGCCATCACGGGTCAGGGCCTGGCGCGCTCCGGCCGCGGCGCCGGGGGCTGGACCGGACTGGCGCCCGCGGTCTCGCGCGCTCCGTCCCGCCGCCCCCTAGAGGGGTGTGGGCCGCGCCGAGCCCTGTCCATGGTGCGCCCGTTGCGCGCTCGCCTCCCCCGGGTCGCGCTCGCCTACTCTCAGCTCTCTGCCTCCCACTGGCTCGCGGGCCGCCCCGGTCCCGCCGTTCCTTTCTGCTTTCTTGGGTTTCTCCTTTTGTTCTTTCCTCCCCTGCTGGTCTCTTTCTTTCTCTTTCCCCTTCCCCCATGCGCCAGTCCGCCCCGCTCGGCTCTCTGCAGACGCTGGGGTTTCGGAACGGTTCCACTGGACATTTTTGGCCTCTGCACTTTTGGGGAGAGGATGGAATTTCTTCTAACTTGGGGGAGGAGACCTGCCAGTCAGTTGCTAACAAAAGTACCTCCTGTTATAAAACCGCCCTTTATTCTTGGAGCGCACACTCCTCATTCTTTCATCTCCTGTCAGTTCATTTATTGTTTCTTTTAAAATGGGGTTTATTGAAGAGGTTAGGCTGAAGGGGAGGAAGGGAAAAAAGTGCTACTTCAAGTGTTTGAAGTTAAGGAGAAAACAAGGTAAACTTAAGAATCCTCTCAGACATCAGATTTAAAAAACAAATAGATTGGGAAAATCCTAGATTGGGAAAATCTTGTTTTAAAAAACATGTTGCTTTGGACATCATAGCGTGGTCTTACTTATTTATAGGCAATTTATAGTAAATCCTAAGAGAGTCAGTCCAACTCTGGATGGTATGTATGCTCACTAACTTTTTGATCTGAAAGTAAGTTTTAATTGAATACTGTGCAGTAAAGTTAGGATAGAAGGAGACATTTCTTGGTCACTAATAACATGGGACTAATATGTGTACCACGGAACAATCTCATTTCCTCTTTGAGTCATCTGCTTTGAAACCAGGTGTGGATTTTGTAAGCCATTTTCTTTCTTAAGCATTAAATATATATATATATGTATGTATGTATATATATAATTTATAAACCTCAAATCGTGCACTTCCCTTTCCTGTTGTATGTTCTTTGTCAGTTTCTTCCAGGCCAACCCGAGGTTGACTTTCAAAAACCTTGAGGAAAGGGGAGATTAAAACTTTGTCATCAAGTTATTTGGGTAATTCATGGGTATGAGTCAAGCAGTAACACTGAGTGATTTACAAGGTCGTTAGAAGTGGAAGCAGAGCAGTTCATGCAACATGAGTTTTAGGGTTAAGTGTGCTATGTGGATTGTACACACCGAGACTGGAAATGACTTTGTGCTAACAGTCTGCTTTAGAGTAACACAGATCTATCCGCAATGTGAAAATGGCCCCTCTGCACTCTGCAGTCATCTGTTTTGTAAAACTCTAGCTTTTTTTTTTTTTAAGCTTCAGGCCAGACTAAGGAGTCAAAGAGTTTTAGAAAAGAATGAGTAAGTTATCAATTTAGATACTGAGCTGCCTATTTTTTCAGACCAGTTAAAGAAGAATAATTAAATATTCAAAAGGACTTTATGCCTTTAACTTCTTTGTTTTACTTGGAACACTTTTTTTTTCACTTTAAGAGAATCTTTACTAGTTGAGTTATTCTGTTACCTAGATTTACATAATTCTAGTCAATTTTGCATATTATGATATTGAGCTTTTAAGATTTTCTCTATTCTTGCTCATTTTAGCTTGAGGCATTAGCATTGTCCTCTAAAAAAGAAAAAAAGCAGAATTTGAGCATTAAACTTCACTGATCAAGGGATATCACAAAGTTATGACAAGCTTTCCTTTCATACAAGTGACTTTCAAATCCTTAAATAGATTTAACATCAGGGAAAAAAGATCAGTTATACTTTTACTACCCATCCAGTCATGAATAGGTTAGAAGCCTGCTTTGTTTTTCTGGGTCTTGTTTTAACTGCATAGCTCCATTATTCTATTTTAAATACACTTGTATGGGTTATGAAACATCAAAGACATCACCTTAAGTTTCACAAATATTTTAGATTCTTAGTCTTATATAGATTTCTGCTTTCAATGCTGAATGAGGACCTATGATAAAAGATGCCCAAACCATATGTGATTTTCTCTTATTAGGTATGGACTTTCATGGCATTAATTTCAGTTCATAAAACATGAAAAAAAAGGCTTTGTTTTAGATTGGAAAATCTAGAATATCACAGTCATTTTAAGAATAAAACATAAATGTATTCTCTATGTTTGTTTGAATTTCAAGTTCCTTTAAAAGTAAGAATTAACTTAGTTGGTATTCACAGTTTCTTCTCCTTATGTGTATCTTTGCCCTTTTTAAAACTTCTGGTGTGTGGTCATTACTAACAGGTGTTGTTGTTCAGTCATTAAGTTGTGTCCAACTCTTTTGCCACCCTGTTAACTGTAGCCTGCCAGGCTCCTCTTGTCCATGGAGTTTTCCAGGCAAGAATACTGGAGTGGGTTGCCATTTCCTTCCCCGGGGGATCTTCCCAGCCCAGGGATTGAACCCACGTTTCCTGCCTTGCAGGTGGATTCTTCTACCACTGGGTCACCAGGGAAGCCCCCTTATTGACAGTAGTGCACTGCAAATGCACTAAATGAAATCTGAAAAAAATTAGTGTGTCCTAAAATATCATAAGCATATCTTAAAATGATATAGATAGACACAAATTAAAATTACATATAGTTTTTTAGGCCTTCATTACAAGTTTAGAATTTACTTGCAGAGTATACTGTCATACTTTTATCAGAGTCTGCCCTGGCCTTCTAAAAGTTTGGACTGAGATTTTAAGGAGAAAGTCTTAGATAATTTGTATTTTTTACATGTAGATATTCAGTTCTATTTGAAACAGATTTTTGAAGGCAGTGTGTTGCACCAAACTGTCCTTAATTTCCGTTTTCATTAAAAATCTTCAATTCTTAAATCTGTTGTGCCTCATTAAGCTTTAGGGTTATTAATCGGGAAATGTCAAGACCTAAACCAACAGTTAATCTTGCTTTAAAATGCCTTTTAAAGAAATCCTAAGTAACTCAAATCCCCATCCTGTTTTCGAAGGGATAGTCTCAAGTTAGAAGAGTGATTTTAAAGAAAAATCAGCTGTTATTTAAGAAATGTAGTGTTTGTATCTACTTTCGATGGCTTTGCCTAAGTTAACATTATTCAGATTTGCTCTTTTGGCTCAAATACAAGAATTAATCAAGTTTAAGCACTGCACAGACTTGTGGTGAATTTTATCCATCTGATAGGATAGATTTGGAATTTAGATTTTGTTATTTGAGTAATTATTTCACATCTGCCATGAGTCCACCTTCTAGAATCTGTTTTCAAGTTGGGTTTAGAACTGTAAGTTGAAACATAATTTGTACCAACAAATCATTACGCCTCCCATTTCTGTTTGTTTTCTTCTACAAACTTACTTTTGTTTGAATTTTTCAGTTAATTTGAGCGGATGCTAGTCTTTGTGTATTTCACTAAATGTAGATAAGTTTTAAATTAAACAAACCTATTTGTGCCAGGGAGGAGGAAGATACAGATAAATATTGTAGTAAAAGTTACATCTTCCACACATATAAAGTGATGAGTTTAAAGCAGGCAGAAGGTGAATTCAAGATCTAAATGGGACCTTTTGAAAAATTTGAACTTCAAGATTATGGTTTTGTTACAATCAAGTTTTTAAGCTCTATTTTAGGTTGTGCATGAATAGAGCTCAGTTCTTCCTTGTTCTTGTCTTTAGGACCCAGTGTACTTCTTGTCTGAGCTTCCAACTGTATTTTACAGCACCCAGTCTCTTGGGTTGCTTATATACGCACCCAGTATACATGTTGAGAACTGCTATCCACATACATGTCCCCTGCAACATTTACCACAGTTTGGCATGAACTGTCAACTGATAGTTAATTGATAACTTTGTGTGTGTCATCCAAGGTGATTTGGGCACCGAGAGTAAATAATACCTTTGTTCTGGGCGAGTGAGCTGCCCTGACATAGTGTCAAGGGCAAGAGCGAGGGTCAAGGGCAGGAAGCCTGAGGTTCTAATCTGGTCCAGATGTAGTTTAGTCTCTTAAACTCTGCTGACCTCATTTTCTTCAATAATAAAACTATAGGCCTGGTTGGATTAGTTGATCTCTAAGGGACTGTCTAGTTCTGTGACTCTTGGGGCTGCTTAAAATATCCCAAAATGATTCTTTTTCAAAGACTTTGGAATGACTTTAATTTTTAACCTGAAATGCAGGGATTTTCAGGTACTCAGAGGACTGATTATGATTTTTGAGGGCTATTGACAGTAGTTTATTATATATGATAATACATCATTCAGCACTAAGAATACAGCCCTTTTGGATGAACCTAGAGATTATCATATTAAGTGAAGTAAGTGAGAGAAAAGTGTCATATGATACCTCTTATATGTGGAATCTAACAAAATAATACAAATGAACTTATTTACACAGCAGAAATAGATGCACATAGGAAGTACATTTACAATTGTGAAAAGGGTGAGGGATAAATTAGGAGTTTGGGATTAAGAGATAACACACTACTATACATAAAACAGATAAACAACAAGGACCTATTAGTAGACTTATCGCTATAGCACACGGAACTATATTCAGTATTTTGTAATAACCTATTAGTGAATCTGAAAAAGAACATGCATACTTATATATACATATGTACGTATGTTTAACTGAATCACTTTGCTGTGCAGCTGAAACTAACACTTTGTAAATTAAAAAAAAAAAGAATATGGCGCCTCCACCTAGCAAGTTCTTCTCTAGTCATTTTTACAGATATGTTTGTATTCGTGATATATATATGGTATTTACAAATACAGGTATATGCATTGAGGCATTGTTTATAATTATGAAAGATCAGATTAGATGACCTCTGAAAGTCCATCAGTAGAGACTGATTTAATAAATTATGGAGTAATATGCAGTCAGATTTGAGAACCTCTGGTTCCAGTCAAGAAAATTTTTGTTAAGCCACTTAATGTTTTTGGCATACTCAGGTACCTAGAAAAGCTTCAGGTTAGGACCACCGAAATCATCAGTGGGATTTCAGGGCCTCTGAATGAAGAAGAGTTGGATGTAGGCCACAGGTAGAAACTATTGCTGAATAGAAAATTAAGCAGAGTAGAAATAAGATAAAAATGACCTACGAGAACATCCTAAAGTTGAGCTGAGAACAGCCTGTAGTAGGCTGAGCTTATAGGTAAATTCAAGAAAGATTGGCTAAATATAATGTGTAGTTATGTAAAAGCTTCCGTGTTGTATCATGAAGTGACCACACTATGCTGAGTTAACCACCTGAGAGATTATACTAGCTGATTAACCCTTTATGATATTTTTTCCATTCTCTTAACTGACTGAATATTTAATTTTTCATCTGTTCTGATAGTGAAAAAGTCGTCTAAGGTAGACTTTACCTATACCTAGAACTTGAGATTCAGAAAAACATTTAATGTTAGAGTTGGATGTTTTGGTCTACACTCTCGAGTAAGGAAGCTATTGAACTTGAGTTTTTCCCAAGTAGCATTGTATTAGAATTAGTGGGGTTTTAAAACAGCTTGAGTCATTTAATAGCAGGTGCTATTATAAATACAATATGGCATTCATAATCAAGTGACTTGGAGAAGTGTTTGATCCATGATCCATTCTTAGATTTTTCTTTACAAAATATATTTGCCTATGCTAAAAATAATAGGCAGTAATAGTGTACTTCTATACTACTATATATTATAATTTTAGTGTTGTTTTTATGTTAATTTAAAAAGTTAACTTGACCATAGTATGTTTATGTACAATCATATATTTTTATGGTTGTAGTTTTAATATTTGCTTTTGTGTTTTTAAAAAAATTGTACTCGATCATCATCATTTAAAACTTTTATATGGAGTTTCTATACCCCCATACTGATACATAATTTAATGTTTTGTTGGATTAAAGAATTAGTAAAAAAGAAACATAAGAGAAAGTTAAAGGATCGTAATTTGGAATCTTTGTTCCAGAAATTTATTGGAGCTGAAAATGTGAAATGACTCTTTCGTCCTTATTATTAAAATAAGTTTTGAGTTTATTCAATGTTCTTCTGTTACTTTAGTGTTGAAATTTGTAAAATTTTGGAAAAGGGAAATTAAATTGTAGGGACAGGAAATAGTTTAATGGTTGTCTGGGGCTAGACATGAAGACAAGAGATTGGTTACAAAGGGGCAGGAGGTAATTTGGAGGGGTGACAGAATGTTCTAGATCTTGATGGTCTTGGGTTGACAAATGTATGCTTTTTGAAACTTTCTGAACTGTACTCTTAAAATGGGTGCATTTTTATTGTATGTAAATTATACCACAGTAAAATTGGTTAAAAAATAAATGATGATTCACACATTAACAAAAAAAAGTATCTAAGTTCATATTGTTACTTCCAGTAAGGATTCTAAAAAATGCCTTTTCAGTGTTCTATTTTTTTTCCCAATATTCAATTCTAAGACTTTAACAGTTTATTTTTAGTAATAATCAGTATGTCATTCATATAACTCAAAAGAGCATATACACCAAATAAAACTATTTGAAACTTCAGATAATTTGCCACCATCTCTTCAAATCTTTTTTTTTAAAAAACAATGTCTGGTATAATAGTACTAAACCTTCAAGATGAAATATTTTTACTTTCAAGGAAGAAACTAATAAGTTACCTTAGTTAATTATTTCCATAACCTTGTGACATAGGTGGTTTTATTCCCATTTTATAGAGATGATGAAAGAGAAAGTCAGACAGTCTGAGTATTTATTGTGAGAAGCCTGAGTGGAATGGTATCTCTATAGCAGAGTTAAGCCTGACTGCAAAGCCTATGGTTTTCTCCTTCCACCAGGCTGGGACAGTTTTAATCTGATATTCAGGGAACAAATACCACTGTAGAAGGAAATTTCAGTTCCTCGTTACTGAGTTTATAAGATTTTTGTAAAGTACTTAACTTTCGAATTTCATTCTTTAATTTTGACCTTAAATATTTTGACATCTGAAACCAAAATTTAATACTTGGTTAGGATTTTCATTATATATATATTTTTCTTTTTTTCCTTAGAGAAAGAAGAAAAAAATAATCCCAGGTAAATGATTCATCATAAATTTTATGATGTTCTTCAAATTGTCTTGATCAACAAATAATGTGTTGATAAGTACTCAAAAAATAATTTTTGAATGAATTTTGAAACTTAAAATACTTTGTAAGAGCCACAAAACCTCACCCAACCCACATTTTTTGTTGTTTGGGGTCTTTTGTGTGTGTTGTTTTTTTGAAACTGTGTCTGTGCAGTGTTCTTTTCTTTATAAAAGTACATTCAAGAGGTCTATCATTAAGTATTAAAATATTTCAGTGTTTCATGGCAGGTTTTCCATGTTTGAATAGTTTGAATTACCTTTTCTCCCACAAATGAAATTTGTTGGCATCTTTTAAAAATATAGATGCCCACACCTACAACAAGTTTATGGGACTGTTTTGTGGGGTTATGGAGTACAAACTGATTTGTTTGCTGCCCAGAAAGCCTAGAACTGTTTTATTTTTGGTAACTTGAGCTATTGTTGGTGGGTGGATACACTTGGCTTGACTGTAATTGCGAACTAAATGTCTCTTAGTTGGGTCAGGGAGCTGTTAAAGCAAACTCTGAAATAAATGACTTAAAAAAACGTTAAATTTATTAAGTTTGAAGAATATGATTTAAACCCTCTGCTTAACACAAATCTTTAATAAACCGGAGGCCGTGACCACTTTAATTTTTTTTTTTTCTTTTGTTGTCTTAATTGGTTAACACAACAGTTCAAAGTCTGCAGTTCATCCCTTATGGCTTTCCGGTCCAATAAGTAAAGAAAAGTGTGTTTTGTGCAACCAAAATATTAGGCTTTCACAGCTCCTTTGGTACCAACAAGAGCATCTCCAAGATTAGGTTCTCATGTCTTCTCATATTTTAGGAAATTCAGAATTTAAATTTCACATGTTCACACTCACCCTTTATGGAAATAACAGATGTGTATGGGACCAAGCTGAGTGTTCATTAATTGATTATAGTATTGAATCAGTGCTCAGTCAAGACACAGCATTTCCAGCATCCCAGGGACACCCTCATCAATTTTAACCATCCCTTCAGTGGCAACTATACGTTGTTGTCCAGTCACTGAGTCGTGTCTGACTCTTTGTGACCCCATGGACTGCAGCACACCAGGCTTCCCTGTCCTTCTCTATCTCCCAGAGTTTGTACAGATTCATGTCCATAGAGTCAGTGATGCCATCCAACTTGACTTCTAATAGCAGAGATCTGTTTAGCTTCTTCCCATACTTTATGAAGTCATCCACTATATACTGTTTTGTACTTTTCACTCAATTTGTAGAATTGTCTGTTTACTTTAATAGTCACAAGGTTAGGAAAGGCTTCTGGATGGTATGGAAGTATCTGGGAGGTTGAGGAAGGTGAAAACTGATTTAAAAACAACAATAAAAACAGGCCATTTCATTACAACTAAAGTTCACTTGAGTGTTTATATTGTTTGTGGTGTCAAACCATGAAAAAACTTTTGTGGATTTTCCTATCTAGATATCTTCTCCTGTAGTTCTGGTAAATTGGCAGTGTTGCTTCAGCCAAAAGCTGAAGATGTTTGAAATTTAATAAGGTACACCTTTTCTTGCCCTTCCCTTTTTATCAGAAGGAAGGTAGAGACAAAACACTCAGGATCTTTTTGACTTGAAGTCTTCATGCAGAAGGTTTGGGTGTTAAGACTAATCTTTGCAGCAATGCTTCTTAATACTGTGAGCTTCCTAGTGACCCACTTCTCAAGGAGGCCCTACCCAGATTTATTTTTACCTAAAAAAGCTTCAGTTGAGCGTTACAATACCACAAGCTGCTAGTTTTCCAGAAGGTCGGTGCATCTTTGGGTATAGTTGACCCTCTTCTCTGTTTGTGTAGCCTTTTAGAGATCTGAGAGGTTGCCATGAAGGATTCAGAGCTCCATACTTGTCCCATGTTCCTTCTTTCTGGAGGCCTTTTCTCTCCGTGTGTAATACTTGTTGAGTAGACCTAGAATCTAGGTGGAGGAGTCCACGCATAAGGATGAAGACTAAAGGATCACGTCCAGAGGTAATGGCCCTGTTTGCTTCAGGGCAGCTCTGATTTATTTATGTTTGTTCCCAGGTGACTCAGTGGTAAAGAATCCTCCTGCCGATACTGTCGATGCAGGAGATGCAGATTCGATCTCTGAGTCAGGAAGATCCTCTGGAGAAGGAAATGGCGACCCACTCCAGTATTCTTGCCTCGGAAATCCGATGGACAGAGGAGCCTGGTGGGCTACAGTCCATGGAATTGGAGAGTTGGACACAACTGAGCAACCAAGCACACACACACACACACACATACACGTATGAATGTGTGTTTATTTTTCAGTGTTTAAAAAGATTGTACCCTTTCTATGACTTTAGCTTATTGATACCTCTTTGGTATTTCACTGGTGTTTAACCTTGCACACAGTTTTCTACCATAAAAGCAATCGTATACATACAGTGTTTATGTTTTCAGCATTAAATTTTATTTACAGTTCTTTTTTGTTTGACAGATAACAAAGAACATTTGGGGAGACCAGCATAGCCATTAATTTAATTTTCCAGTTGATTCATAGCTGAGTACCTTGTAAATGAAACTGAATTAAATCTATGATTTAGTTTATGGTTTTCCTCTTTATTAGAGGCTGTTTTGATGGAACTTGTTTAAAAGGGAGATAGTGGTATATTTGACTGTAGATAACAATGGATTATATATGGATGGCATATAACATTTTATGGCCTAGAGTAAAAGCATTTTGGAAAACAGTGAGTTTACTTTTTCTGGTGTTTTTGTGTATGTAATGGATTTGTCAAGAATTGTTCAGATTCTGATATCTTATTCACTGGCTCTTCATAATTAAAATATGTTGGTGGCACAGTGATAAAGGATACGCGTGCCAGTTCAGGAGACCCTGGTTTGATTCCTGGGTCAAGAAGATCCTCTGGAAGAGGAAATGGCTGCCCACTCCAGTATTCTTGCCTGAAGAATCCCCATGGACAGAGGAGCCTGATAGGCCACAGTCCACTGGGTCGGAGTGTTGGACATGACTGAGCAACTGACCACACATACCATGTATATGCTATGTATATATTATATTTAGTACAAATTACATGTAATATGTATTATATATTATATGATGATGTATTAAATTATATAGTAAATCATATATATAATAAATCATATGTATAATATATACTAACATATTATTATTCATATATATATATATGATATGTATATATATGTAATAGTGTGTGTGTGTTTCTGGAATACTACTCTGGTGGTTATACCAAGATATAAATTGAGACTGTCCTCCTCCAAACACAGTCTTCTCAAACCTCGTGCTATATCAGATTGTACTTACCACTTTATGCTTTCACATTGAAATATTTTACTTCCCTGAAGTTTACTTTTGTACTTAGTATGAGGTAGGGGGCCTTGCTTTTTTTTTTTTTCCTCCCCAGAATTTATGCATATAACACACACAGAGTAACAGCTGGGTGGCTGTCCTTTATCAAATAAAATTTCTGTTCTTCTCCACAGAAACGCTTTCTTTACTAAGTGTGGGTTGCCGTAGAGTTTCGGATGTCTGTTTTTCTCTGATTGTGCTCATTGCCTAGGGAGGCAGTGTGGACGTGGTTAAGCATGTTGACTTGGGCTGGATGACCTGTTTGGGGGACCCTGGTTTTGACAGTAGGTTGTTGTGTGAACATTGACAGCGCATGTGGTGTTTCTATCTTGCTGTATGTCCGTTTGTAAAACGGGGTTAATAAGCAGTATCTGTCATAAGGTTGTTAGGAAGAGTAAGTGGGCTGATATATCGACATCATTTAGAAAAGTGCTTTCATATGGTAAACAAGATGTAAGATCTTTAATTGAAGATTTGGGGGCATAATCATTACCCTTGTTTTACACAAACATAATCAAGGAGTAATTTAATTATTTGACTGAGTCTGAGTACTTGATGTGTTCGAAGCTCTGTTCTGTGTTCCAGTGGGATAACTCATCCTCTGCGTGGGAGGCTGCCAGCGTGCCTTGGACCACAGGCAGAAGCCACAACTGAAGGACACATATCTTAACATTCCTCCTTCAGTTTTAACAGATGTTGCCTAAGCTGATACAATTAGGGAAAGGGATTAATCTATATGGAGTGTTATTCTGCCAGCAGTTTGATTTGGGAATTACAGGTAATAAAACAGGAGCTATTCTGGTGTCTTCCAAGTCTGCCTCTTTTCTTCTGTAAGTTTTTTAAAAGATTAAAAAAATTTTTTTTTTAACACCAAAACCATTTTGTATTGAGGTATAGCCGATTAACACTGTTATGGTAGTTTCAGGTGAACACTGAAGAGACTCAACCATACATATATAGTTGTCCATTCTCCCCCAATAACCCCTTCCGATTCAGCCTTTTAATTTTTTAGTGTTCTGCTATGGACCCAAGTGTGTATGGATGTATGGGTGTGTCTCGAGACTAGGCTGGAACCAGAGTAAGTTATTTAGTCTCTGAATGTTTTTTACATGATAACTCAGTGGAGGCTAGAGTTGAGGGTATTCTTATCATACTGTTGATGTCAGTACAGAATTTGCAAAATCAGAGTAAAGATAGATTCATTGTTCTTATAGATTCTGGTGATTTATTGATGATTAGATGCAGGAACTGTTGCATTTAGCTTAGTTTTATTCTGTCTTAATAATATTGCATCATTTTTGAGTAATTACTATGTGCCAGACACTGTTCTAAGGACTTTACTTGTATTCACTTATTTAGTTTGCAAGAAACAGAAAAAGAGAGCAAAGAACAGGTTAAACTGAGGTGCCCAAAGTTATTTTGTTAAGTGATGGAGCGAGTGAAAGTCACTCAGTTGTGTCTTACTCTTTGTGACCCCATGGGCCTGCCAGGCTCCTCTGTCCATGGAATTCTCCAGGCAAGAGTACTGGAGTGGGTAGCCATTCCCTACTCCAGGGGGATCTTCTGGACCCAGGGATTAAACTCAGGTCTCCTACATTGCAGGCAGATTCTTTAGCATCTGAGCTAAGTATTGGAGCTAGCATGCAAATGCCAGCAGCCTGATGTCTGAGCCTGTGGTCTTAGTTTTGGTATTTATTTGAATGGAGGTAAAAATACGAAGGCAGGATTGACTTTTTAAAACAACTTTTTCTATGATAAAATATGATACATGTAGAGAAGTATATAAAGCATGTATGCAGTTTAAACAAATTAAAGTATACAAAATATGTCAATACAACTACTAGACAGGTTAAGAAATAGAATATTACCAGTGCCTTGGAAGTCTCTAGAGTACTGTTCCCATTTCCTTCCTTCCTTCCAGACGTAACCGTTATCTTCATTTTTGTGATAATTATTCATTAATTTTCTTTTAAGTTGTATCATCTGTGTATATATTCCTTTTACATATTAAGTTTTACATATACTAATATATGTAAATACATAGAAATGTGTTTACATATAGAGACATGTTTATGTAAATGTATATATCATGCATCTGTGTGGAAATGTACTGTGTATATGTGTGTGTGTGTGTGTGTGTGTGTGTGTGTGTGTGTGTGTGTGTGTGTGTGTGTATGTATATAAAGAATACCTGGTCCACCAACAACACATACATATGTTTCTTTTTCCATAACTTTGTATAAATGTTCTTGTTAAGCCTTAACATTTTTTAACAATATGGTGGACTGCATAATGATATCTCTTTTTGGTTCAACTTGCCTTCTTTCAGTTACCAAGGAGATGGAGATTGTTTTTGTATGTCTTCTGGTCTTTATCCTCCTTGAGTTGTCTCTATGAACCCTACCGCATGAAGTTTGTAACTCATCTGTAGCTTGGCTTTGCGACTTGTTGCCCACTCTCTTTGCCTAACATTTTCAATCATAGCCTGTGTGGTATCTTTCCAAGCAGCGTGGTTTCTGGATAGCAACCTCATGTGATTAAATCTAATATTTGAGGAGTGCTTACTATGTGCCAGGCCAAGTAGTCTACCTGCATTGTCTCCTGTAATCTTCACCTCTGAAGATTACTTATCTCTTGCCCCTGAGATAAGTCAGCGGCATTGTTATCATTATCCATTTTAGAGATCTGAACGCAGCCTGGCTTAACCCATTCACCCAAAGGCACACCTCCCAGAGCTTGTGCAATGTTCTTCCTGCTAACAGCCAGGTCCTCAGAATCTCCAAGAGCTGACCCAGTGGGAAGAAGATAAATCTTTCAATTCAAGATTTTATAAGATTGCAGCCTGGAGGAGAATTTGGACTTTAGAACAAAGGCTTCAAGGGGTCTCCATTCCAGGGAGCAACCTTTGGACTTATGAATGGGAAAATCTAATATCGAGCCAGAATTAGGATAGGCTACCATGGAAGTGGGCTTCCCCCCACTGGCTTAGCGATAAAGAATCTGCCTGAAATGCAGGAGATACTGGTTCCATCCCTGGGTTGGGATGGTCCCCTGGAGGAGGAAATGGCAACCTGCTCCAGTATTGTTGCCTGAAAAATTCTATGGCTAAAGCAGCCAGACAGGCTACAATGGGAAGGCTCAGTCAGATACTACTGAGCGCTCACACACAGACCCTGGAAGTAGGTAATCCCATCTGTGGCCAAACAACCCCCTAGTGGTGATTTTAAGAAATACAAGTCAACTGATGAGTGGTTGACAGTGCTGTGAATTGCAATTTTTCTTGACCTCAAGCTGGCTTGGTTTAGAACTGTAGACACCCAGGAATGCAGAGACACATGTGACTCTGTTCCCAGGACTTGGGCTCCTCTGAGCACTTGTAGAGGCTTGGTGGTCTGATCTTGGACCCTCATCATCCAGCCATCCTGGTGGACTTGCTTGCAGCCCTGCTGGTGATACAAGGATGTTATTTGTCCTGGCTTCTTTTTGATCTTTAGCCTTGACCATTACTGAGTACTCAGTAATGTTGAGATTTTGTAGGTCACTTGGGGGCCCATGAAGAGACCTTAATAAATAATTCTTCTTATCCATCCAAGTTCTGGACAAATAAGATGAGTCAGTGGGTGTGCTCAGTCGCGTCTGACTCTTTGTGACCCCATGGACTCTAGCCCTCCAGGCTCCTCTGTCCAAGGGTTTCTCTAGGCGAAAATACTGGTGTGTGTAGCCATTTTCTTCTCCAAGAGATCTTCCTGACCCAGGGATCGAATCTAGGTCTCCCAACTTTTGGTCAGATTCTTTACCAACCTGAGCCACCGGAGGAGCCCAGAGGACCAAAATGCAACCTTTATTAGTGACCAAGACAAGGATGGAGATGTTGGTTTAAATACTTTGGATCTCTGACTTAATACCCTGCCTGCCCCCAGCCTCCCATCTTTAACACTGCTAGATGAAGACTAGCCTCTCACCTAGGGAACCTGCTGTTGCAGTTCATCCGCAGCCTAGCACATCTGCACTATGGAGAGAGGCGGGGCTCCCAACAGAAAAGAGGTGAAGAAGGGGTCAGGCTCTGTGTGCCCAGTCATTTCCTCCAAACTGGGCAGAAAGGTTGTCAGAGATCAGGAGTGGTGTTGCTTGAGTAGCTCCTCTACATGGAAGGCAGGGAGTCAGGGTCCCACTAAATCTTCTGCAGAGTTTGGGTTAACCATGATATGTTCTTACTCAATGAGTGTGTAAGAAGAGGGTCAATCACCCACAGAAGGGGAGACGGACTCTCTCAGGACCGTTTTGCTCTCAATCTCTTGAAGTTTTAACAGATCAATAGGTTTACTATAGAGAGAGTACTATATCTTGACTTGATATAGAGAGTCCTTCTCCAGGGGAGGAAATGGCAACCCACTCTAGGAAATCCCATGGACGGAGGAGCCTGGTAGGCTACAGTCTATAGGGTCGCGAAGAGTCGACAGACACGACTGAGCGATTGAGCACACGCATGCCCTCAGTAGTCTTCAAGCCTAATTGGGTGGTCACAGCAGCATGAGCACACCTCAGAGATATTACGTGTTAGATTCTAGAGCACTGCAATAAAGCAAACGTATAGTCAATGGAATCACCAATTGGAAGAGTTTCCCTAAGCGACATTATGACCTTAGAGCCTATTGTTAAATGTCCCAAGATAGGAAGCAGGTGATATCTGAGGGAAGGACTCCCGGTGGGTGGTGAGAACCTTCCCTGGTGAAGTCTTTCCCTGCTGCTAATCCGGGTTAAATCTCTTGTCTGGAAGTCGTGACCTTAGAACTAAGCACTGAGTTCAAAGGGGAAATGAAGACTTAACAGAGATCAAATATGCTGGAGGAGAAGGCAGGGAACCTCAAAATGGGATCACCACCAAGGGGTATTTCTGATCTTGCACAGAGGTGGCAATATCTCAAATGCCAGCTTTCTGAAAGAGAACCAAGAATACACAGGTGGATCTCCTCCCCCAGGTAAATACAAAATGCTAAATTTAACCTCCTCCAGGGAGTCACTCCCAGATGAGATCTGGCAGCCAGTGCGTTCAGACCTCCTAGCTGGCCTCCAGCTGTGAGCCCCCTGAGGCTCTCTGCCCAGTGCTGTGCCCCGCGTGGGCTCCATTGGGTGGGCGGCTGGGGGACACGCTATCTTGGGAGCATGTGTTTTCCATCTCTCACCACCTGCTGTGGAGTTGCTTTGGCCAAAAAAGGCCATCTGCAGGGGAAGATTTCTCCTTAGTTTGTAAAGACTGGTCTGGACCACTTGGTGGAGGCGGGCCCTTGAGCCTGTGGCCAAGGGCCAAGAAGCGAAGAAGTGCCTTCTTGGTCTCTGAGTGCAGAGCAGAACTAGAAGTGGGCGATCCATGCTGCCCTCCTAGACCTGTCATTCATGATTTGAAGTGAGAACTTCCCTGGCGCTCTTGAATTCACTGTCATTTAAAAATAGCGAATAGTGGTCTGCTCACTCGTCTTTAGGCTGGAGATGTTGAAAGAATCCCCCTTTTTCTGTGCTTCAGCGGTCTCTGCTCATTCATGGCCACCTCGCTGTGTCCTGAGCTGTCTCAGGCCTTTCCCAAGGCTGTTCTGCTGCAGTCCTCACCTGAAGGCCTTCGCCCCTTGGCAGGGGTCACCCAGTGGTCCGTCTCCTTGGCCTTCCCTGAAGTCCACTGTCTTTGTTCTGGGCCCCAGCTCTGTAAACAGCCACTTTCCTGGTGAATAACCACCATGAGTTGTGGTCACACATCAAGATCAAAATACCCTGTGGTTTAGGAATTAAAGCCTCTTGATGTTAAAAGCTACCTGCCCGCCTATAAAAACCCACCACACAGCACAATCAAGGCTGTAAACCACCAAGTTAAAAAGCAGACAAGGCCCTAGGAAAGCACCCTTTCTCCCGTGCCCGGAGCCCCAGAACCTCTGAGACTGTTTTCTTCTCCAACAGTGGATTCCTTTTTCACTCTTTCTCAAGGTCTCCAATTCGTCCACCAAGGGCCGAAGTCTCTGCAGGGGCCCAGTAAGTGAGACCTCTCCTCCCTGAACCAAGTTCTGACCTGAATGAAGGAGAAGCCAGAAGACTCAACAGTTCTGAAAGGGACAATCTCCCATGGTTTTGATAAGCTCTGGTTTGGAGGTCATGGCCTTAATCCTTGGGCTTGGCTCTCACCAGTGTTGAACTCCGGAATTCCTCAGCCGGGCTCACCCAGATGCAGGTGCTGTGGAGCCCCCCTCCCCCACAAGTGCTGCCAGGGATCCGTGAACTCCCAGCATGGAAAATGAGATCACCATGCTTATTTTCTGTGGGCCTGCAACTCCCAGGTGGGAGGAGTAGGGGCCAGAGCCGGGCACCAGCTGCCCAGATTGTTCTTTCAAATTCAGCCTTCAGATAAGTTCAGTTTATCCCTCTCCTCTCTAGGGCAGCAATTCACACATTTCTTGGTCACAGGACCCTTTTCCACTCTAAAAAAAAAAAAATCATTAAGTGCCCTAATGAGCTTCTATAATGTGGGTAATATCTATCGTTGTTTAGCATATTAGAAATTAAACTGAGGAAATTGTATCGATTTAATTCGTTTAAACGTATTAAACCCATTACCTATGTAAAACAAAGACCAATTTATATGAAAAATATGACTGTATTTTCCAAAACAGAACAGTGAAATTAGTGGGAAGAGTAGCATTGTGCTTTTATATTTTTGCAAATCTCCAGTCTGGCTTAATAGAAGACAGTGGGTTTCCTGAACGTGCTTCTGCATTTACTCGGTGAAGGTATCACACATCCTCCACCCTTTAGAAAACTCCACTTTGTACTCATGAGAATATGCGTGCGTGTGTGCTAAGTCACTTCAGTCATATGCAACCTTATGGAGTGTAGCCCGTCAGACTCCTCTGTCCATGGGATTCTCCAGCAATAATATTGGAGTGGGTTGCCATGCCCTCCTCTAGGGGATCTTCCCAACCCAAGGATCAAACCCATGTCTCTTACATCTTCTGCAATGGCAGACAGGTTCTTTACCACTAGTGCCACCTGGGAAGCCAGGAAGAGGTGAGAGAATTAGATAACTAGAATTCCTTCCACATGGAAAGAAGCTTCGAGAAGGGAAGAAGCAGGGAAGGGTTATAAGTGCAGTTGTTCAAAGACCAGACATAAACTACTCAAGATAACCTTAGGTGGAAAAAAAATGCTAGTCTTCAGCCCCCCAAGTTGAACCTGGAGCTGCTGCTAATAGCTCTGTAACCTGTGGGTTAGCAGGCAGGACTTGTGGGCTGGCTTCTTCGTGTCTTAACCTTGGAGAAGAACCACCGGGCAGGGTGCTGTTTTGGGAACACATTCAGGAAGGACTTTGAACACTGACATTATTGACAGAGCCTTCTTCACGGCTGCACATTTCTGGAAGCTGCACTGTGAATGCGATTTTCTCCCAACAATAATGGTATAATTGGGTTGAGCTTATCTTATCAAGGACTTAGAATTAGATTAATCATCACCATGGCCAGCCATTCAAATTAAATCAGAGTTTCAGGGACTGGAAGTGTTGGTAACCATTTTTAAAAAGTGAATTCATGCTCCAGGTTTTATGAAATGGACTTAACTGTGTACATGGAGACCAAGGAGTGTGGGGTACAGAAAGTGTACGAAGAATCTATCACAGGCTGTAATTATGCCCTTGTCACTGAAAATGAATATAATCACCATAATGAGTATTTGCTGATAATTTTCCACTTGTACTTTTAGAAGAGTTTGGGGTTGGTTGTGGCAGTGGGGGGCGTGGAGGGAATTTAGGTGATTTAAAAACAAGACGTTTACAAAAGTTTGACCTGATGGCTTTTTTCTCTCCATTTTTTCCCATGGTGAATAGAAATATTTGAAATTATTCTGTTAACATATCACAGTCATATTTGAGAATCATAGTTTTGGAAAAAATTCACAGTGGCAGCAGGTAGATTTGTCACTTGGTCTGTCTTTATTTTTTATTTGGCTCTGTTTGGGTTTTAGCTGTGGCATGTGGGATCTTAGTTCCCTGACCTGGGTTCGAACACAGGCCTCCAGCACTGGGAGTGCAGCCTCTTAACCAGGGAAGTCCCTGGTTAATTCGTATATTTAAATAGGATGATTTCCAGCTATTATCCAATGCCTGAGGATGCTTCCCAATGGGTTGTGTGTTGCAGGGAGGCAGTGGCTAGCAGGGTCCCCAAAGCCTTTGTTATAGGTTTGAATATCACCACTAATTGACTAGCTAAAAGACCTATGTCAGTTTCCTTTCAGTTTGCTTCCTTGCCTACAAAATAGCACTAATAATAGTACTTTCTTTTTAGAGTTGTGAGGACTGTTACGATACACGTGTGGAAAGCATTGTAGCACCCTTCCTAGGTAGTTGATAAATGTTAACCATCAGTGATATTCAGTGTATTTAGTTAAATGAATTTCCGAGCTGATTATAACCACGGTCTGATGCTGCGTGCTCTACTGCTTGATGGCATTTTGAATCTTGTATATAATAAGCATGCTGCAGTCTCTGCTGAATGGGGCAGAACCTATCAAAGGCAAGATTGGCCACGTGAACTGGAATTGCTGTAGGCATTTCTCGAACTTGCAGTGGCAGTTGAATTGCCTAACTGCCTGAGCCACACTGTCTCATAATAGTGGTAGGCGTTTACAAGCCAAGTCAAGCTGTAGGTTTAGTGTTGTTACCCCTGCCATTAACCATCCAGGACGCTTATTGTAAACTCCTGCCTGTCTTTCGGGACTCCATTCCACAAAGCCTGGGTGCCCAGGAAGCCTCCCTTCATGGGGACCGAATAGATCCAGGGACTGCACAGACTTATGTGGACTTGACTTGGTCTTTCCGTATATAGTCCTGAGATTTGAAGGGTTCCGCTCCTGGAAAGTCCACACTCCAAACCACATCTCTGATGAGGCACTCTGATTCTTGTCCGTCGAGTCGTTATGTTGCGGTGCTGTCTTCTAGCTCAGAGTTCAGCATCAGTATGGTCGTCAGGTTCCCACACCAGACTGTTTGCTTTGTCGTTACTTGATTAAAAGAAGTGAAAATCAGAAAAAAATAAAAAGAATCATTACTAGAGATATTCAAGGACCCATACTGATAGAAGAATTGGAATATAGATGGAAATCACCAGGAGGGTCACAGAGGGCAGTGTTTTGGCCTCCGTCAAGGATTCTTTGCACCTAAGCTGGTCTAGATCGTATCACGGAGGCAAGGAGTTAAAGAACCTGTTCAAAATACTGTGCTCTCCCTGCAGGGTTGTACGTGACAAAATAAAAAATTTTAGAGTCCAGGGTTAAATGTCTGCACATTTCAAGCATGTTTCCTGGGATCTGAAATTCAGGGTGTCATCAATGGCATGACTGACACAGGGAAAAACCTTTAAACAGTGGCACTCTCTCTTGAATAATCCTAACATAGCCATCCCCCATCATGGATGGAATCCTGTGAAATGTAGAGAATCTGGCCAATATAACTGTATGGTGATAAATTAGATTAAAAATTTTTCAAAAATCAGTTATGTGGAATTGGTCTTAAAGAGTTCCATTATTCTGTTACCATGATGTCTTCACTTACTGTTTGTATTTGCTTATGTTGTTTGAAGGGCATACAGCTGTAATAAAAGTTTTATTAAAGCTGTCCCCTCTTCCACTATGGACCCCCACTCCACACATCACCTCTTTTGAAAGGATTTTACTTGTTTTCTTTTGTACCATGTTTGTAAATGAATTTTTATTCTCTGTCACCTTGATTTCTTTCAATATTTCTCCTTCTACAAAATTCTTTAAAAATATTTCCCAGGTATTCATGTAGCAAAGAGATAAAAATTCTTCACACGCACATAAAAACAATATCGTGACAGTAGCTAACCCTTGTATTATGGTGAATTGGGTGTTGTTTTTAAGCCCTTGATATGCTTCCTAGCTGTCCTTTGAGACTGGTACTATTATTAAGGAAGAGGCTGAGGCAAAGATGAAGTTAAAGCATGTCAAGGTCACATCGGTAGCAGGAGGGTTTGAACTTAAGCAGGTTTGTTCAGAGCCCCCAGTCTTAAGGTATTGCACACAGCCCTGCCTTTATTTCCATAAAGAATAAGGGGAACGGATATATAAAGTGAAAACAGGTCTCCAGCTTTGTGGACTGCGTATTTTGTCTTTGTTTCTGACCGAACTGCGGGTCATGTGGAATCTTGGTTTCCTGACCAGAGGTCGAACTCACACCCTCTGCAGTGGAAGCTCGGATTCCTAACTACTGGACCACCAGGGAATGAGGTGGACTGCATTTGATCACCTACTTCTCAGTACTTTCATTGTTACTGCATTGTGACCGTAGACTAAATATCTGGAAGGGAACAATGGAAGACCTCGATGTTTAGGGGGACAGGGGGAATCCAGACATCCAGTTGATTACATTTCAGAGTTTATGATAATCAGCAAAGCCTAGGTTTGGGGTAGGTCATCTTCAGAACCAGAAAGAAAAGAAAAAGCTTCCATTAGGCTTGCGCTGCTTCAGATGTGCAATGGGGAGCCAGACACTGTAAATGATCTTGATCAGAAAGAAGAGGGGCTGGGAGGATCCACCATGGCTTTGCTGGAGTGTTTAACAGCTTGGATTCAGGAGTAACTTGGAGGAAATTGGAAAACGGAGTCAGTGACCAAGGAAGACTTAAAAAAACAGCTCCGCTAATAGGAACCTCAAAGAGTCGTGGACTCAGCTTGAAAGCTCATGGTCCTGAGACTATGGGAAAAATATAATGAGAACGAAAAGCGATGTCATCGCAGGTTCAGAACCGGAACAGATAGACCGATCCTAACAGGCACGCAGAACTCCTCCACTGCCGTTATGCTCCTTTCCTTTTAAGAGGAGGAGGTCGATCTTCAGCCCAGGGAGAGAAGAATACTTGTAAGAGGAAATTGAAACACAAGATAGGAGAGCTGATTGTGCAGGTGCGCGGAGCAGCACTGAAAGAGTTGGGAGCCTCTGGCCAGGGTGAATTTTGTGAATTTCCTTCCGGTGGGCCGAGAGGACTCGCCCACTGCTTTCATCTTTGAAGAACTGTGGAGAACTGGGAAATTACTAGTGAACTGGGGATGGGATAATGTCCCAATTAAAAGAAAAGCCAAATTCAGAGGATGTGGTGATCAGATAAAGGAAGAGAGGACCCCATGCTGGCTGACCTGGGGCAGAATTCTCCAACCAGTAATGACAGGTTGGCTGACAAATTTCATTTTCAGATGTACACAGTGGCTAGGAGACAGCGTGAAGTTGTTCAGAAAAAAAAAAAATTGTTTCTTTATTCCCTTTTGTGGCAAAGATATTCAACTTGGAGACTGGGGCAGAAAGGCAAGAATGCCCATATGTGGAGTTCAGAAAGGATTGGGGAGACGGGGGTATTGGGTTGAATATGTGACCCCCTCCCATTGCTACATGGGCACTTGTTAAAAATACCAATTTATCCACCGCATCTCTTGAGATTATGTTTTAATGAATCTTGGGTCAGGGCCCAGGAATCAGAAATTTTGGCGACTGTCCCAGATGACTTGCTATGCTGAGTAAGTTTAGGAATAACTGGGCCTTAGGACAGACACACCACGAGGCAGAGCCGTGTTGTCATGATAGTATTAATGCTGTTATTAGTAATGGCTGATGCATCGAATAACCAGTTGCTAGACACTATTCTAAGCGCTTTACACATTATCTCGTGTAATCCTCACACCCACCCTCTGAGTGGGTGCTGTCTCATTGTACACACATAGAGGAACTGGGACTTCTGAGGTGTGTGTGCTCAGTCGTGCCTCGCTCTTTGCAACCCTATGGACTGTAGCCTGCTAGGTTCCTCTGTCCATGGGGTTTTCCAGGCAAGGATACTGGAGTGGGTTTCCATTTCCTACTCCAGATGGGCAGAATTCAAACTCAGGCGCTCTGGCATGGTGAAAACCTGAGCTGCCCTTTCAAGAGCCTGGTTCATGGCTCTGGATTGGTGGGAAGGGCCGTGTCTGGACATGCATCACGCCCTGTCTTTAGAATCTGAGCAGCATCACTGTGAAGACATTGGGGTGATGAAGACAGGAGTAATGACTAAATCTGGATGGAGTTATTAATTTATCAAGATAAAATCTTGGAGGGTTAAATGTAATTGCTGCCCCTTGGGTCTCCAAATCAGAGCAAAGAGACTGGAAGCCACGACTCAACAGTTGCCTGATAGAAAAGCCCTGGGTTGTTTGGGTTGACTGCTTGCTCGATATAAATCAACAGGGCCTTTGTCTCTGTTGTACCTTTCGCCTGGGATGCCCTTTCCCACTTCCTCCTCTTTTCTCCTGGCAAATTTTTAATCATCTTTAAAGACAGCGCCTAAATGTCACTGCAGCTATGCAGTCTTCTTTGATTTCCACAGGCAGATTTATCATCCTTTTATGCTGCTTTAGCACTTTGTTCCTGACGTTATAATCTTGTGATTAGCTTTCTTAGTTTGTGCCCCTCATGTCCATGGTCACCCAGCTGGAAACACGGAGGAGGGCAAAACCTCCCCGCTCTTTCCTTCCCTCCCTCGCACCCTCCCTTCCACTCTGAGCCTGCCCTGGCTGTCTGCATATTGACACAATCACCTCTTTTCTCAGTCCTGCAGCCCCTGCCTGATTCACATCTGTGCCCTAACTTGTCCCCAACCTGTCACTTGTTGTCCCACCCATACGCACGCACACACACACATTTCCCATGAAGCATCAGAGAGTTCTCTATCAAACACAGTCTGCCTGTGCTGGAAACATATGCCTGGTTCTCCCCAGCCAACAGAATAACCCCAAGCCCCCAACCATTTATGATCTAACCTCGTCTAACTCACCAGCCTCAACTTTTGACTCCCTGGCTTGCTGCTTAGACTCCAGTGACACAGAACTCATTGTAATTCCCCAGGCAGTGTGCTGTTTCTTGCTGCCTCGTTCTGGCTCGAGCAGTGACTGCCTGGGATGGTTTCCCCGCACGCCATCCCCTTGCCTGGCTTCCCCTGGGATCTCTAGAGGCCCCCAGATCCCTGCCCTGGGCTCTCTTCACCCCCCCTCTGCATACTGCTACCTCGCACTTGCTGCTTTCTATTGCAGTCATCTCTCCTTTGCTCTCACATGAAGTCTTGAACTTCTTAAGGGCAAGGAAGTGTTTCCCTCTGTTTCTGGCGAGTAGACACTCAGTATATGCTTCTGCAAAGAATTGTAATTATTTGTCCTACTTGGCAAGCCTCCAGGGTTAGAATCTTGCCTCTTCCTCTTCCTGGAGGTGAGAGCCTGCATATCCACCTTTGAGTGAGCATCTCTTTGCTCATTTCTAAACTGCAGCTCTTTTCACTCCCCTCAGGGGGCTACTGTGAGAACTAAGGGAGATGCCCATGTTTTATAGAACAGCTCTCTGGTCTAGGGATCCACAAACTTCAGTCTCGATGCCGGATTTGGGGCCAAGAATTTTTTTCAAGTTTTAAAATGCTTTTTTAAAAAATCATGAAGAGAATACTACTTTTTGACACTTGAGAATTACATGAAATTTCAGTATCGGTGTCCATGAATGAAGTTTTATTTGAATGACCAGAGTCATTTATTCATTTACCCACTTTTGCACTCTGAAAGCAGAGCCATAGAGATTCCGTAGCCTGAAAAGCCTCAAATATTTACTCTCTGGCCCTTTCCAGAAGCCTGGCCCTGGCTCAGCTGGTAAAGAACCCCTCTGCCAATGCAGGAGAAGCAAGAGATGAGGGTTCGATCCTGGGTCAGGAAGATCCCCTGAAAAGGAAATGGCAACTTTCTCCAATATTCTTGTCTGGAGAATCCCATGGACAGAGGAACCTGCCAGGCTACAGGTCCATGGGGTTGCACAGAGTCAGACACGTTATAGCAATTTAGGACTCACTTAGGGCAGAGGGCTTCCCAGGTGGCTCCGTGGTAAAGAATCTGCCTGCCAATGCAGGAGAAATAGGAGATGCAGGTTCAGTCCCTGGGTCAGGAAGATCTCCTGGAGCAGGAAATGGCAACCCACTCCAGTATTCTTGCCTGGAAAATCCCGTGGACAGAGCCTGGAGGGCTACAGTTCCTGGGGTCGCAGAGAGTAGGACACAACTAAGTGACTGAACACACACGCACTCAGGGCAGGTCCATTGGAAAATCAGACACTAGGAGTGGTGTTCAATAAGAGATGACAGCCTTCCACTAGTCTGTATACTCCATTGATCTCTGAGAGGTCACCTGGAAAACCACATGCTGCCCTGACCCCATCCCCCAGGATGGAGTGTGACCCTTATTTGCTTCTGTCCTGCTGTCCTCTCTGTTCTCATCCACCTCCTGGGGTTGGATCCCTGCTCTGTCCCCCCTATCTGTAACAGGAGGACTGGAGATCAAGAGGCCCCTGGCCCCTAACCTATCACTGGAACACAGGTTTACAACACATCGGTCCAATTGCTGTGGTGAACTTGGGACTTCTCATTATTTCAGTTAGCCTAAAGAAAAGCAAACTAGTAGTGCTTACTCTGTGTCAGGCCCAGGATAAATGGCTGTATATCTGCAGCTGGCAAATAGCAAAATATCACCCAGTGTCCCAAACTTGATGGCTGGTGAAAGCCCAAGTTGTTAGTGATCAGAGAGCCCTAGATATTATCTCTTTCTCATTTTTGAAATACGCAGAGCAGACAGGGTATATAGGAGACGATACATACATGTGCCTATGCACACCTTCACATTTTACCCTGTTTGCTGTAGATTCTGTTGGAAAGAAATGAATTACGGCAAATAAAATCAAAGCTGCCTGTAGGATTCTTTCTGGTGCTTTTCCTCACTCGCCTTCCCTGGGGTAGCCCCTCTCCTAACTTTGGTGCTTATCAGTACCTTATATTCTTACTACATATGTATTACATTACCTTTTTTGAATTTAAACCTTCTGTATAAAAACTATCAATCACGCTTTGGATTTTTGCTTCTTGTTTGTAAAGGTTTAGACTGCAGTGTACCTTGGTACCAGTCTGATTTTGGAATGTTTTATAAATAGATTTCTGAACTTACTAAAGATGGTTATAGTTAAATTTCTCTCTCAACCTTACATGAAAGTTGAAGTAGCTGAGTATTTATCTGTTTTGTGATGGAACCTTGTGGATAAATGTAGCTCCGATTCTTCCATTTTAATGCTGTTTTTCCCTTGACTAAGTGAAAACCTGTTGATCCACTACTACTGATGGGAGTTTAGGTAGTTTCTAGGTCTTGCAGTTATGACTGTGCTGAAGTGAACATTCCTACACATGTTGACTAGGGCACCCATGGGCGACTTTCCCAAGAATATACCTGCAGGATATGTCTACTGTTGTCTTTACTAGAATTTTTCATGGTGACTGTAGCCGCATTCAGTGATACCTCTGTGAAGGGGTTGATTGCTCTGTAAACTTTGATTTGAGACAATATTTTCTTGCTCATAACAGACTTAATAATTTTTGTTACTTTGGTGGGTCTGATCTAATATCTCACTGTTGCTCCTAATATATTTTTGAGATTAGATTCTGAGAGATTAGTAAAGCCCATGCCCTTTTTTTCCCTTGTTTTTTCTCAGATCTGGAAAGAACTGTTTACATTTTAGATCAGTTTGGATTCTTGAAACTTCAGTGTTTGGAACACTTTCCAGGCATCACCCAGGAAGTCCTTCAATTGTGAATCTGCGGTGTAGGGCTTCCTTCAGACAGTTGCTTTGAGATCTCTGTCTCTGGGGCTTCCTTTCTCCTTCCTCCCAATTTCTGGTTCTTTTCTGCAGTGCAGACTGCTCACAAGACTGGCCCTGCAGCTTTTGAAATGTATGCCTCCTCCTTAACTTTGAAATTAAGCTGCTTCCTTGGGCAGCTTCTGTCCACTCTCTTCCTCCTGTATTTGGATTCCCATCAGGGCTGGTTGAAGATTATTTTAAATAATTTACTTGCTTTTAAATGAAGGATTATTGCTTTACAATATTGTGTTGACTTCTGCCATACATCAACATGAATCAGCCATAGGTATACATATGTCCCCTCCCTCTTGAACCTCCCTCCCACCTCCCAAAGATTTTTTGTAATTAGTGCAAATGATGCCTGAGTTCTTCTGAGGCTTAATCATCCTGTGATGATGTCAGTAGGAAGTAGGAAAGAAAGGGAATTAGTGAGGAAATTAGCTCAGAGGGGTAGGTGGATAGCACTTGGTACGACTGAGTTTTAAGCCCACCGCGTATGTGTGATGAGAGGGAGGAAGATGGCAAGAGATAGCAACTTTCTAATTTTTAAGTATAAAAAGGAAACATAATTGTATTAATCTTTATCTACATTTTTAATGTGTCCTTGCCCTCAAATTAGAGAAAAAATATACTCTCCTTTTTTAAACTAAAGGATAGTTGATTTACAATGTTGTGTTAGTTTCAGCTGTACAGCAAAAGTGATTCAGTTTATATATTCTTTTCAAATTCTGTTCCATTATAGATTATTGAAATTGATAGTTGCTCAGTCATGTCCAACTCTTCATGACCCTTTGGACTGTAGCCTGCCAGGCTTCTCTGTCCATGAGGATTTTCCAGGCAAGAATACTGGAGTGGGTTGCCATTCCCTTCTCCTGGGGATCTTCCCAACCCAGAGATCGAACCTGGGTCTCCTGCATTTCAGGCAGATTCTTTACCATCTGAGCCACCATGGAAGCCTATTGTAGGTTATTAGAAGATATTGAATATAGTTCCCTGTGCTTACAGTAGCTCCTTCTTGTTTGTCTGTTATATATATAGTAGTGTGTAGCTGTTAATCTCAGATTCCTAATTTATCCCTCGCCTGCCTTTCCCCGTTGATAACCATGTTTGCTTTCTTTCTACGTCCGTGAGTCCAGAGAAATATATACTTTCAATTGATTGGTTTTACTTGGTATAAAACACTCTATACGCTGCAGTAAATATATCACAGTTTTGTTTTTTTATTTTTTAGTTCAGGGACATATTGAAACAGACTTCATAGAGAGTTAGATTAGAATATACAAATCAATATTAGAATGTGTACATTTTTCTTGAAAAGTTGAGTTAGTAATGGTGCTCTATGGAGCCTCAAAACTTTCTGGCTGTCCCCTCACCCCCACCTCCCCCCTCCTTGGCTCCACTTGAGGGTTTTTCATTCACAATGACCATTTTAATGGAAATGTTCAGTCCTGAGAAGATCCTGGAATGTGCATTATTTCAATTTTGCTGTTCAAGACAAGTGGGATTTGTTTCTTCTACTCCAGTTATCAAAAAGATTAACCCTTTGCCCTCTACATTCTAATTGTAACCACTCTGAAAACAAAGGGGTTATTTGTACAAAATAGTGGGAAAAGCAAGGCTTTATGCCAAGTGGGATGTTTCTCCATTGGAGGAGGTGGCAATCACGGCACACATTTTTTTCCTTGTGTTGCAGGCTTCCGTGGAGGCTTCTGGGGAGATCGCATTATGCAAGACTGGATTTCCTGAAGATGTTTACAGTGCAGTCTTGTCCCGGGATGTGTTGGAAGGACAGCCCCTTCTTAATGGTATGACCTCAAAAGATACATTTGTACATGCAGCACCAATGCTCTTGAAATACCGTTCACTGTTAAAAAGTCTCTAAATGATCTCCACTGTAGAAGTATGAATTTTTCACAGTCCCTATAATGAGACTGTAGGGACTTTATTTTAGGATTACAGAAGAGTTCATAAATCTCTTATGTACACAACTGGAAGGATCCTGATCTCCTGAAAACCTCTTCCATTTTTCATTTATGGTAGAAAACATCACACGGTTAATTTTTACAATTTTCTGCCTACATTTTACTTCTGGTAAAAATCATATTAATTGAATATCTGATTCTGCTGGTTTTAAACATTATTTACAGCCATCACCTACTTAGTATTTTGAATCAAAGAATTGCCAAGACATGTCAAACTAACATTTAGCAAAATTATAATGAACAGATTTCGCAGGTAAAATCTCAAGGCAAAAGCATGAAATCTGTATTTTTATTATACCATTGTTTATAGAAATTACTGGATAGCTGATTTAGTTGTAATACATGTGAATTTCCAATATAGACTCATCTCCTATCTAAATATGGATCAGATTCATTATATTGATGGATATCATATGAAAATTTTTGCCAATAAGTCTAGATAAAATCTAAGTAAAAGTTGAAATCAAAAGCGAAATTGAAAGCCCCTTCTGTTACCTCTAATTGAAAGCAAATAAAATTTTGGTTAGTCATATTTTCATGGACTTATTTATCATTACACAAAATGTCATAGAAATTGGAGAGCAGGAAGAATTGATTAGTAAGTTGTATTTAAATTCTAATTCCCCACAAATCATGCATATCTCTGAGGCTGTTTTAGATAGATAGCCACTTTCAGAAAATCTGTGCAACCTCAACTAATTAATTGACACAGGCCTATAGCACACAGCCTTAATTGAAGGCTCTCTGTCGCTATGACAGACCTTTGTGGTATCATAGTAAAGAATACCATAGACAGAGGACTTTGAAATGTAAATAGCCCCTTAGCCACTGAAGTTCCTTGTTGCCAGTTATCCTTTCATTTTTATTTCTATTCTGATTGTGATTTGCTCACACATATGTGATCTTTCTGAAGTTATTTTTAAGATGTCCTCCCATCCCTTTCTCATCACATGATATTTTAATGACTAAATATTAAATCAATCTGTCTCAATGCTGAATCGCTATCTCATCTGGTAGCTAATGGTTGATGCAATAGAGGTTTAATTCAAATCAAAGTGCATAGATTTTTTTAAAAAATTTAATGCAAGTCTCAGAGTTCTTCGTATTCGTCATCTTCTTCAAATCTGTAAATTATTATGTGGCATCTTAGGACCTGTCTGTGTGATCTTAAATAGTATTTGAATGCTGAAACATATTTTGATACGATCCTAGGGAGTAATTTCTCCAGATCAAAAATTTCACTGGAATTATTTGCATTTTCACCTTTTACTTCTGAGACTGATTCTTAAGTGGATAATTCCTTCTCCTAGTTGCCTCTTTTAAAAGCTTGCTGAAATTTGCTGGTTAAGAATAAACATATGGTCTGTCTCTGAAAGCCATTGATTTAAAGTGAAATACACTGGTATGCTGAATAGTTTTGAAAATGAAAGCCTGTTTTTAAATTATTAGATCATGCTGGTGACAGTAGAAACTGGGCATAACTGATTGCCAGTATCATTTTAGGATAACCTAGAAACTTGGGGCTTTCCTAGAGTTGTCAGTATAAAAGATTGAGAATACTTTTGACTCTGCCCTAGCGACCGCTGGGGGAAGTCTGTATGACGAGACGGTCTCTGGTAGCATTTCTCCTCGTTTGGTATACCTAGTTGTTACCATTTTGATCTCTTAGCCTGTTTAATAAAGCTGTTTCTCTTCTGACACATCATTGCTTTTTTTCTTTATCATTCATAAAATATGTTAATGGACACCAGCATCTTAATGCTTAAAACACAAAGTTCATAATATTGACTCATAGAAAAAAAATATTCTTTTAGAAGGAGGAAGATTTTTATGAATCATCACCATTCCTTTCTATAAGAGTGTTGTTATCAGTTATGTGTATTTGGGAGAATTGTTATTGAGAAGAATTCTCCCTTTTATTTTTAAGAAAAAAAAAGTTTCTATTAATACCTTTTGGCATTTTTAGTGACATAGATAACCCAAAGGTGACTGTGTGCACTTAACCCAAATAAATACCAAGTCATAATTATGTTCATGAATTCTATGTTCTGCGCTAAGTGCATTTGCCATGTATATTCTAAAGTTGAGAGTAATCTGTTGCTGCGCAGATCAGAGTGATCTCTTTGGCCATGGTTTTGTGATTTATAGTGTTCAAGGAAAGAAGTAATTGTGCATAAGAAATATGCAACAGTTTTCCAAGGCATTTGCCTTGTGGTGAGTTTCTACCTTATTAAGGTTATAGGCTAAAAGCCTGTTGAAATCGAAACTCCTAACTCTTGATGCTTCCTTTCATTTCCCCCTGATGACTTTTGGGGAGAGGAGGAGCGTTGTCCAAACATAGGTGTAGAATGGTTTTGTAGAGTAGATTCGTGGTGCACTAGACCTTGTACAAAAGTTTAACTTTCAAGTGTATAAGTGCCATGAATGTTGATTCTTCTTCAAACAGTGAAATCACAATCTTTTTGAAAGTGCTTGAAAAACATGAAGCATTCGAGGGGAAGAGGAGATGTTAGAGGCATGTTAGAAAAGCTAGACTCTTGTCTAAAGAACATTCTTTTCTCCCCACCCGCCCCTTCTATTTTCTGCTGTTGTAATGAATTTCATAGAAAGAATGGACCCAGTGAGCTAGTTTCATGCCTCCAACTTCTCTTCTGATTTTCATCCGTGAGTTTTTGGTAAGATCATAAAGAGGGCAAAGGTATTTTGTGATCAACCTTCACATTTCTTATTATATCATGTCGAATATGTCCACTCTTTTGAAAAAAAGTTCAGTACTTTAAAAAAAAGTGGCTATCCAGGCCTCTGTTCCATTTTGTTAGCAAAGCCAGATTTTGCTTAACTGTGCCTCTATTTTTGCATTTACAGGTTGTTTCCAATTTTTCTCTTATACATATTGTGCTGCTATGGAGATTCTTTTTTAGTGAACTTTGATTTTTCCTTATGGATATTTTCTTTGGGGATTTGTGTTCAAAAGTAAAATTCCTAGGCCAAAGGTAATGGAGAGTATGACTTTTTTTTTATTTTAAATACATTTTTGTAGAATTCTTCTTTTAATGGCTAAAAGCATGTTTGTTCTTTTCTCCATCCTCCTAACCACTGAATTTTACAATGTTTTTCATTTTCCTACTTCCCCTAAGATGAAAAACATTCCTTTTTTTTTTTTTTTTTATCCTGTGATATCCTCTGGGTTTGCCTTTTGTAAGTTAGGGTTAATTTTAATACATTTAGGTCATCATTTTTACCTTGCATTTTTCTTTTCTGTTTTAAAAGCATTTCTTGCCAACCTCTTCATTTTATAGATAAGCAACTTGGAGCTCAGAGAGATACAGGCTTTTCCCATGATTATATGGTGCTTTAGATTGTTCACTACAGATTTGGAATTAGAACTCAGGTTTCTGATAATTTAGTGATGATGCTAATGATGATTATTAAAAAAAAAAAACTGGAGTAACACAGCTAAGAATAAGAGGTAACCTATATGTCCATGTGTCTTGTGACAAGTCTATCTTAGAACTGGTCTTTATTTCCTACTTAGCACCATGGTTTTTGTGTTATTAGACACATTTGGGAATTGGTGACTCTAAGGCAGGGCTTCCCTGGTGTCTCACTCAGACAGTAAGGAATCTGCCTGCAGTGCAGGAGACCTGGGTTCTGTCCCTGGGTCGGAAAGATCCCCTGGAGAAGGGAATGGCTATCCACTCCAGTATTCTTGGCTGAAGAGTTCCATGGCTAGAGGAGCCTAGCGGGCTACAGTCCATGGGGTCCCCCTGTGGTTAAAAAATATCTCCTGATGATTGTCACCATGAGTATTTTTTGTGCATACCTGTTTATAAGCAGAAATTTAGGGCTTTTGAAAATAATATTTAGTCTCAAATATTTAGCTTACACTCCACTGAACTAGAAAGAATCTCTTGTGGTAGCACATTACTTGAAAATAAAATAACTGAAATCATAAATTTTCATTCTGTCACCAGCAGTGCATCTGACACTAGGAAATAACAACCACACTGCGACATCACAGAGCGCATCTAGGCTTTTTTTAGTGTGGATGTTATGAGTGATTTTCCTGTATGTTTTGCACTGGTGGTCTGTATGCTTAGACATCTCGCTTAAGTAAACTCCTCCGACTTTGGTCAACATAAATAGCAACCTGCAATTACCAACAAGCTCTTCAGTAATGCATTCAGACTCACCAACTCTGGGCCGCCCATGATGACTATTTTCAACTGGATGGAATTTGATTTAGATTAGTTTACTTACTGATTGAGGCTCCTCTCTGCATTACCACTCTGGGAGGAAGCTGTCATATGGTATCTTTAGATAACAGTACTGAAATTATTTTTAGTATTTAATAGGACTATCCAACTGCACTACTTTTTAAAAAAATAACCTGACTGCTCATGTATGATATGCATTACTGAATTTGGGAGCCATCTATATCTTAAGCAGGTCTTCTCTGTTCAAGGCTTGTACTAATATGTTAGGAAACCTTGGCTTTTGTTTTAATTAGCCTTTTTATTTTGACAGATCTTTTTTCTTTTTATTGTTTTGTGTAAATGTCTTAAGATATTTAAAAGGCAGAGTTAAAAGCATCTTGTTTATATAGCCATTTGCTAACTTTATGTGTGTGTGTTGGTCACTCAGTTGTGTCTGACTCTTTGCAATACCATGGACTGTAGCCCACCAGGCTTCTCTATCCATGGGATTCTCCAGGCATGAATATGGAGTGGGTTGTTATTCCCTTCTCCAGGGGATCTTCCAACCCAGGGATTGAACCCTGGTCTTCCTTACTACAGGCAGGTTCTTTATCGTTTGGGCCACTGATTTCCCATTGTGAGAAAAGGTGTTAAGTTTTGAGATGGTTCTCTTGGATATTGATGATAGGCTCTTAAGAGTTACAAATGAAGTACAGCCATGAAGATTCTCCGGGATGGAGAGCTTCTATCTTTAATACCTTGTGGCAGTTATTTTTTAATAGCCATTGCTGCTGCTGCTGCTGCTAAGTCACTTCAGTCATGTCCGACTCTGTGCGACCCCATAGACAGCAGCCCACCAGGCTCCCCCATCCCTGGGATTCTTCAGGCAAGAACACTGGAGTGGGTTGCCATTCCCTTCTCCAGTGCATGAAAGTGAAAAGTGAAAGTGAAGTTGCTTAGTCGTGTCTGACTCCTAGCATCCCCATGGACTGCAGTCTACAAGGCTTCTCCATCCATGGGATTTTTCAGGCAAGAGTACTGGAGCCATTAGGTATATAGTTAATATCACCATAAGCACTAAGAAGTTTCATCTTTGTTTTCGTGATAACCATTTAGACTTTGTTTAATACCTGGTATGCTTTTATATCCCTTTTGATATGATGTGTTTTAGGTCTGGGTTTCTTAATGCAATCCTACAAACCAAGATAAGCCAGTTTGGGTGCTGACTTCTTTGTTTTAAGTCCTTTGGCAGTTATTTATTTCCTTCAGTAATTTGGAATAGCCGAGGTCTGCTGTCTCACAAAGTAGCAACCAGATCTGTGTTGAAGAAAGTCACACTTCACCTATGCCAGCGTGTTAACAAGCAGGCACTGAATGGTTTAAAATCTGCCCTCCTAAGATCTGAGGGCCCCTTTCCGTCTGTCCTTCTAGTGGAGAGTAGAAAATAAACACAATAAATAAGATTTACTTTATGTTAGATGCTATGGAGAAAAATAAGACAGAGAAGGGAAATAGGGAGAATGTGTGGTTTTGTTGTTTAAATAGGATGGTCAGGGGGAGTATCATTGTATGGGAGACATTTGAGCAAGAATTGATATTGCAGGTGGTTCAAGCACTATGGATAACTGGGAGAGGAACATTCAGAATGCAAATGCAAAGGTTGTGTGACATTTGTGTATCTTCTTTGAAGAAGTGTCTGTTCAGGTCCTTTGCCCATATTTTAATTGTTTGTTTTTCATTTTAAAAGCTTTTTTTAAAAAAATATATATTCTGGTTACTAGATCTTAATCAAATAGATGATATGTAAATATTTCTCCCATTCTTTAGGCTGTCTTTTCATTTTCTTGATAATGTCCTTTTATGCACAAAAGTTTTTGACTTTGATAACGTACATCTTACCTGTTTTTCCTCTTGTTGCTCTTGCTTTTGGTATCACATCTAAGAAACTTGCAAAATCCAAGGTCATAAAGACTTATTCCTATGTTTTCTTCTAAGATATTTTATGATTTTAGTTCTATTCAGGTCACTGACCCATCTTGAGTTAATTTTTGTATGTAGTAGGAGATAGAAGCCCAACTTTATTCTCGGAATATGTTTTGGCAGTCGAGCTGGCAGAGTTTGATGGATTGGATGGATGGTGTGAGAAAAGAGGGGTCAAGGATGACTCTGTGATACTTGGTCCAAATCCTGGGAAGGATGTTAGTCACTGTAACGGGAATGATCGGGAGTTGGTTTGAGTGTGTGGAGATGAATGTCAAAGATAAATGAAGACATTTTGACAGAGGTTTGGGGTTTAGTGGAGTGGCCTGGGCTGCAGTGTGGGTAGTTCTAAGTGTATGAAGGACAATCATGACCCAGGGTGAAATCACTAAGAGGATTTTCACGAAGTGTGAGGAAGAGACCAAAGAAAGAAAGAAATGGTTTCATATGGAGCCTTTCAGCAGTCTGGGATGAGAAAGTCAGGATTAAGAGGTGGAATGGAGGTAAACAAGGTCCCACTGTATAGCACAGGGAACTATATTCAATATCCTGTGATAAACCATAATGGAGATGAATGTGATTGAGCGTCTGTACAGATATTTGTATGTGCATAACTGAATACTTTGCTGTGAAGTAGAAATTAACACAACGTTGTAAATCAACTCTACTTAAATAAAATAAGTTTTTTGAAAACCCCAAAGATTGGTTTTATGCCTTTATCAACATGATAGTGGGCATTTCCTATAAAATATTTAGATATTTTTTTGACTAGGGTCTCAGATGTTTGGGATACATGGCTGTTAAAATTTTATACAGGTGCTTTTTCATCCCTTTACAGTTTTGATTTCCTACTTAAAAAAAAATAATTGACTGTGCTGGGTCTTTGTTGAGGCATTTGGGCTTGGTTGCCTTGCAGCCTGTGAGCTTAGTTACCTGAGCAGGAATCGAACCCATGTCCCCTGCATTGGAAGGAGGATTCTTAACCCTGGGCCACCAGGGAAGGCCCCTATGATTTCTTATCTTAGAGATACGATTCAAAAGACAAAAAAAAAGAGAGGTAATGAAGACTGAGAAAGAGTGACCGCAGAGAATTAGGAGAAAACTCAGTAGGATGTGGTACCTTCACAGGCAAGTGAAGTTGTATTTCAAAGGAGGGAGTAACCCTCTGTACCCAGTGCTACTGAAGGGTCAGCTTAGATGAGGACTGAGAATTCACCATGCATTTCACAGCATGATGGTAACTGGGTGAGTTCGATTCTGGTATGTTCTATAGTTATGTGTAGGGGGGAAGCTGGCCACAGATTGAGTTTTCCTTTAGAAGGACGAAGAGAAATTGAGTGGTGATTGAGAGGGAAGCAGATTCAATTGAGGATGGTGTTTTGTGGTTTTGTTTTGTTTTTTTTTTTGTAGGGCAGAAATGGAGAACAGACTTGTGGGCACAGTGGGGGAAGGAGAGGTTGGGACAAATTGAAAGAGTAACATGAAAACATATAAATTACCATATATAAAGTAGATAGCCAACTTGACAGACACCAACAAAATTCTGTAAAGCAGTTATCCTTCACTTAAAAAATAAATGAATTAAAAAATTAAATAGATAGCCAGTGGAAATTTACTGTGTGACCCAGGGAGCTCAAATCAGGTGCTCTATGACTACCTAGAGGGATGAGATGGGTAGGAGTTGGGAGGGAGGCTCAAGAGGGAGGGGGCATATGTATACCTATGGCTGATTCATGCTGATGTATGGCAGAAACCAACACGATATTGTGGAGCAATTATTCTCCAATTAAAAATTTAAAATAAAAACAAGGATGATTTTTAAGGATGGAGGAGTAACATCCCATGCAACACGGTTGCATGTTGAAGGCAAAGACTCCAGAAGGGAGGGGAAAAGTGATGGTGCAGAAGAGAAGAGACAATTCCTAGGACAATATCCTGGCATGGACTAGAGAAATGAGATCACGTGGGACTTAGAAATCTGTCGTTAAGACGAGCCGCACAGATGTTCTGATGTACCTACATTTGGGAACCACTCTCACATTTTTTGTTGAGTCAGTCCTGAAAGGGTTTTTAAAAGCCTTCCTTTCAGCTTGATGATTTTATGTCAGCAGAAGGTTTGCTCTTCAGAAATGGCAGCTAGGATAAAAATGAAACCCTTGTGGTGTTCGATGATGTAAACAGGGTTTTCATTGCTGGAGCATCCTTGACAGATGGTTATCCAGTTTCTGCGAGAATACCAGCGCTCGTTCCCCTCCCCCCACCAGGAGGAAGAGATCATTCCTTTACAGAGTCTGCTACATCACCGAAGAGCTCTCAGTGTTAAAAAGCGATTTCTGAAAAAGCTGAACTGAAGCATATGTTCCTAAAATCTTTACCCGCTGGTGCCTGTTTCGTCATTTGGCACCGCACGGAGCAGCGAGTGCGTTCTCTTTTCCTCTGAGGTCATTCATTTCATCATTTTTCTTTTGACAAGTATTTTTGGTCGTTTGTCATCTGCCAGGTCTTTTTCAAGGAACAGGGCAATGCTGATCAGCAAGACGGGCAAACTCCTTGCAGTGGAAACTTACCTTGAGAGATCCTTCAAATACTTGAGCATCATCATCTTGGCTCCTGAAATCTCTGGCGCAGGCTGCACATCAGACCGTTTCTTCAGTGAGGTTTGAACATTCTGGTTCACCCTTCCCTTTCAACCAGAGGAAAGTGAGCTTCCCTCCAGGACTGAACGCACACCCTCTGAGCCCTGCCTGTGCTGTCGAGCCATCCTTCTTGCCTTTGACTCTGGTGCTGCACCAGTGCAGCCTGAGGTGGACTTGGCACTGTGCACCACTCCATCATCCTCTTGGCTCTGGTTAATAAGACTGGGGTTCACAAAAACTTGTGGGTGTTTTTCACATGAACTTCTTACCATCTTGCACTTTAAAAAATGATTTTTGAACACACACATTAGACCTGTAAGTAGTTCTTTTTTTTTTTTTTTTTTTGCAAAAAGGTCCTAACATCAACACCATCTGGAGACCCCAACTGGCAACCTAGACACATAGAAGCCCCAGGAATCAATACCAGTATTTGTTATAAATCTTTATTTGAACAGAGAGGCATATGACAACATATGTAAGTTGTAGGTGACAATAACTGCCAAATCAGTGGAGTAAACAACACATACATATGTATAGATACCCAGATACACACACACACACACACACACATTCTTTAAATTTTTAAATGATCAAAAAGTGGTTGATGAGTTTCAGCCTACAACAACTTTGAGACAACATTAAGATTTTATTTCAATTCATGGTCTACGGTTTTCTTAAAATAGGATTTCTCCATGTCAGGCAATGGAGAAAAGACCCATTGCAGACATTCAGTTCAGTTAAGTTCAACCACTCAGACATGTCCGACATTCTGCGACCCCCATGGACTGTAGCACGCCAGGCCTCCCTGTCCATCACCAACTCCCAGAGTTTACTCAGACTCATCTCCATTGAGTCAGTGATTCCATCCAACCATCTCATCCTCTGTCGTCTTCTTCTCCTGCCTTCAGTCTTTCCCAGCATCAGGGTCTTTTCGAATGAGTCAGCTCTTCACATCAGGTGGCCACAGTATTGGAGTTCCAGCTTCAACATCAGTCCTTCCAATGAACATTCAGGACTGATCTCCTTTAGGAGGGACTGGTTTGATCTCCTTGCAGTCCAAGGGACTCTCAAGAGTCTTCTCCAACACCACAGTTCAAAAGCATCTGTTCTTCAACACTCAGTTTTCTTTATAGTCCAACTCTCATATCCATACATAACTACTGGAAAAACCATAGCCTTGATTAGACGGACCTTTGTTGGCAAATTAGTGTCTCTGCTTTTTAATATGCTGTCTAGGTTGGTCACAGCTTTCCTTCCAAGGAGTAAGCGTCTTTTAATTTCATGGCTGCAGTCACCATCTGCAGTGATTTTGGAGCCCAAAAAAATAAAGTCTGTCACTGTTTCCACTGTTTCCCCATCTATCTGCCATGAAGTGATGGGACCAGATGCCATGATCTTCATTTTCTGAATGCTGAGCTTTAAGCCAACTTTTTCACTCTCCTCATTCATTTTCATCAAGAGGTTCTTTAGTTCTTCTTCACTTTCTGCCATAAGGATGGTGTCATCTGCATATCTGAGGTTATTGACATTTCTCCTGGTAGTCTTGATTCCAGCTGTGCTTCATCCAGCCCAGCATTTCTCATGATGTCCTCTGCATATAAGTTAAGTAAGCAGGGTGAGACTATACAGCCTTGACGTACTCCTTTTCCTATTTGGAACCAGTCTGTTGTTCCATGTCCAGTTCTAACTGTTTCTTGCTTGCCGGCAGATCAGGTGGTCTGGTATTTCCATCTCTTTTAGAATTTTCCACAGTTTATTGGGATCCATTGCAGACATGTGTAGGTATAAATAACAGGGGATTTAGATCACCCCAATTATTACTGTTTGACATTCTTGCTGAAATATGAATTTCATTCATTTTAACAGAAAATAGAAATCATATATTTTTAGAAGTCATTTATCTTATTAAAGCACATCTGTAGTTGTTATTATAAGTCCTCATCTTGAGGACTACGATCTGAGTAGATGGTTATCCCCTAAATTAATAGAACAGAAATGAACCTTTTATTGCATTTGCAGATATGAACACTGTTTTTTTGTTTGTTTATTGGTGTTTTTTGGACTTTGGTAACTGTGTTTTGAACCCCGTCTCTCAGGATCCTCAAGTTTGCATTTTTTAATTATTTTTCCTTGAATCTTCTGGAGAGCACTCTGGTGAGGGTTTGCTCACTTGTAAGGGCTAAGTCACTGACCCTCATTCTATTATTTTGCTTTCTTCATTGTGGACTGTTTTTCTTTCTACAGTGTGGTTCCTTCTGCAGATGCTTTAGTTTGCTGTAATTTGGGGAAAAAATGTCTTCTAGGCTTTTTCCCACCAAATGGAATCAGGTATGGAATCATCATACCCTGTTGTTTCAAGAGTAGAATCAAGAATGCCAGCCACTTGTCTTTGCAGCGGGCCTCGCCTCCTCTGCGCCTTAATCTAGCCGCCAGTCAGTCTCTGTAATGGAGGTGATTTCTCCTCCCTGTAAGGTTCCCAGTCTATGAGGAAGAGTCCCTGTAATGTATGAATTCATGAGATTTTAATTGCAGTGCCTTCTAAGTTGACTGTTACATGGCTCTGCACTCTTCATATGCTCTTATTCTTTTGAGTGTAACTTTTGTTTCTAGTGTCTGTGTTAAAAAGTACAGGAGATTACTCTGTCAAAGTTCCGTTTCCTTTTTTTTTTTTTTTAAAACCAATATGATCAGTTTTTAGACATTCAGGCTTTTACAGGTGAACTCCAAGTGACTCCAATAAAGGTACTCTCTGCTTGACTTCCACAGTTGGTCCTTAGTGTGTATTTACATGACAGAAGCATGGATCAGATGGATTTTTAGAGGTGTTCTATTTTGGAGGTTGTACCTTGCCTCTTCTCTAGTGCTTTTTTTACGCAGAAGCCTACTTTCTGTCTTTGGAACAGATTTGGATCAACTTCTAAAACAGATGTTGATGAAACCTTTGTTCATGTTAGCACTTGGAACATATCTGTGTCCACTATCATATTCCTGTTAGTTTTTGAACACCTCAATATTTGTTTACCAGATGCTCAGATGAGACTATTCAGTTCTAAAAAAGTGCTAATACATGGAGAACAAGGTTCTTCACTTATCTGGTAGGGAAAAAAAACAAAAAAACTTCATCACAGGATATGGCCCATAAGTTCTAATTCCTAGGGTTGAAATCTCTTTTGTCCTGGCCCCTTCATTCACTGGCTCATGTCATAGTCTAACCAAGGGCATTTCTGTCTGAGGGGAAGCACCCAATAGCCTATGTTTGATCTTCCTCTGACATCATTTGGTCTCTGTGAAGTTCTCCTTTCCCATCTGCCCTTGACCTTATTGAGCTGTGCACTGAATGGTATTTTCACGCCCAACAAATAAGGGCAAGTTCATTATTACTTTTGTCTTTTGTTTCAGAATTTCTATGTAAATTAAATATTCTCAGATTAACAGGTATTACAAATTTAACAGAATGTTGATGAGGAAATTTTCAGAGCTTCAGGAGTATTTTTGTTCCCACCATGTATTCAGCAAATGTTTGTCTTCTCTCCTGGCTAAGGAAGTCTGTCTGCATTACTTTGGAAAATGCCAGAGCCCAGCTCACACTTATTACTTATGGTAGTGGGGAAAACAGTCCCCATTTCTAGCAATTGTTTAAATTATAAATGTTTCTTTGGAGCATTTCTGTGTGGTTTTAAAGGGCAAAAATAAGGGGCCACCTTCATCGAATGATTGGAGCAAAAATTTGACAGAGCTGAACATTTGTTCTCCTGATTCCTTTGTGAAATTAAATCCTGCAGATTTTCACATTATGCATATATGTAATTATTCCTTCAGCTCAGTCACTTTGATTCGCTATGGCGTCTTTTGTTGACTTGTCATCTATTCTGTCAATGTAGAAGACATTTATTAAAGCATCTTGTTGCATTTATATTGTAGGAAAATGTTCCCTTATGAAGTAATATCACACTGACTACTCAAACTGATGAAGCCCCAGTATGGAATTGTCATGTTACTAACGATTAGCAAATTAGTCAATGGCGTGAACTCTCAATCCCTATTAGTGTCACATTCTGAGAAGTTTAGTAGTTTGATATTTAAATGTCCTAATGACTTAACCCATAAATCATAATTATAATTTATGATTTTCTAGGCAACCATTTAAATAAACTAAGCAATTAAGAACAGAATACATCCTTTGTTTTGCTGATTATCAATATATAATGTCTGGTGGTTGCAGTATGCACATTTGGGCGAGGCTGTGTTGAAATGTATAAGAATCACCTTACCTTTCGTATTCAGATTGTTTATTTATAAGTGTATTTTTGTTGTTGTTCAGTTGCCAAGTCACGTCTGACTCTTGGAGACCCCATGGACTATCTCTGTCCACTGAATTGGTGATGCCATCCAACCATTTCATTCTCTGTTGCTTCCTTCTCCTCCTGCCCTTAGTCTTTCCCAGCATCACGATGTTTTCCTATGAGTCAGTGGCCAGAGAATTGGAGCTTCAGCATCAGTCCTTCAAAAGAGTAGTCAGGGTTGATTTCCTTTAAGATTGTCTGGTTTAATCTCCTTGCTTTCCAAGGGACTCTCATGAGTCTTCTCCAGCACTGCAGTTCAAAAGCATCAATTCTTCAGTGCTCTGCTTTTTTTATGGTCCAGCTCTCACATCTGTATCGTACATCTGGGAAAACCATAGCCTTGACTATTACGGACCTTTGTCGGCAGAATGATGCCTTTGCCTTTTACATTTGCATAAAACATGTTATGCTTCTTGAGAAATTTCATAAACGTTTATATTGATTGCCCCAGATTCCAAGGGACAGCTAAGATGGGGTGCACCTGGGGGTAGGGACGGGGAGTGTGTGTATGTTCATGTAATAAAACTGAGTTCACAAAGCTGAGGTGACTCATGTGTAAGAGTAATAAGTGGCCAGAGGTAGTCTGGATATTGTCTTCTGATTTCTGTCCTTTGCACAGAGTCCTTCCTCTCTGGCTCATGAGAGCAGTGCTGCCCCAAAGCCTGTTTCAGATGGAACATTCTGTGCCCCTTCAGCTCTCTCACCTCCCCTTGTATGTGCCAGAATGCACTTACTTGCCTGGGGTTTTAAAACCCTTGTTGCCAGTCAGACCGCACAAGGTCCACTGTCTCAACCTTTCTTTTCCAAAATGACCACAAATCACTACCCAGCATACTGTATGCCACAGAATGTTTTCTACTTAAGAAACAGAAATTCATTGCTATGGAAGATGAGAGAAGATGTAGGTAGCCCACATAAAGGCCCATCTTGGTTTTGCCAGATGCAGCTCACTGGGGAAAAATTGATGAATCTTTTGTTTTCCCAGAGTACTTGCTGTGATGTGACGATCTAGTGTGTGAGAACTCTAGACAGCATCAGAAAACTGTATAAAAGCAAAAGTTTCCAAGGCTCTATAATGATAATATGTGATGCTCAGTCATGTCCAACTCTTTGCAGCACCCTGAACTGCAGGCTCTTCTGCCCCACACAGGGATGAGGTATTGGAAGAGGCATACTTTGAGAACTGTACTTTGCAGAGTGGCATTTTGGATAGATAAGGAGGCAATAGTTAAGGGATTTGTGTTTGAGATTAGATGGACATGGGAGGAAGATTTTTATTGGAGAAAAACTTACCAAAATGTAGACTGATGGGACAAAAGTGAAAGTGTTAGTTGCACAGTGTTAGTCCGACTCTGTGTGACCCCCATATCCCATCTGGGCTTCCCTGGTAGCTCAGATGGTTAAGAATCTGCCTGCAATGTGGGAGACCTAGGTTTGATCCCTGGGTGGGGGAGATCCCTGGAGAAGGGAATGGCAACCCAATCTAGTAGGCTTGCCTGGAGAATCCCCATGGACAGAGGAGCCTGGCAGGCTATAGTCCATTGGGTAGCAAAGAGTTGGACACGACTGGACAAGTAACGCTTACACACTTATCCTGTCTCAAAGACCCTTGAGTTCCAGAGTGAGGAACTGAGCTGGCTCTTGAGGTGGGAGTCATCTAGTGATGGAAGGAGAATTAGATAATTATGGATTCTGGAGAGGACCATCTGGATGAAGCAGACTTGAAAAGCTGTAAACAGTAGGTGAATAAAGCTGTGCAAATCAGTTATGTAGTTGGCATCGTGGTGGCCTTTCCTGAGATTCATTCCTCGATTACAGTTCATAGATTTAGAAGCTTGATTCACCTACAGTTCTAGGGACAAGACATCATATCCTTATTCCTATGACCACAGTGGAAACTTTTTCATTAGTGAGGTCAAGTTTAGGGAAATTTTGCTTCCTCTCAGCCTTTCTCTCTAGGTCTTTGTCCCCTCACTGTGCCTCACACCTTCTTCCCTTTGCCTCCATAGTGCTCTTCCTCTCTGGATGAAGACAAGGAGTTAAATAATCTCGACAGTTCTTGCCAGTCCATCACTTCCAGGCAGAGAGGAGAGATGGAGAGAAGCTTGGCCTCCGATGCAATTACTCAGCTGCTGAATTAATATAATCCAGAGCTTTTTCCATCCCTGGGCTTCTCGTCATGTTAGCCGATAAGCCCCAATGACTGTGTCAGAAAGCAAGAGAGGCATTTCTGTTTCTCTCAGTGAGTTGCATCCTGGTTGATGAGGGTCGCTGTGATGGTGGGAGCACAGGCTTCATGACTGTGGGGGCAGGAGAAGCTGGCTTACAGGGTTATAGCTAGGAAGGGCGGAGAAGGCAATGGCACCGCACTCCAGTACTCTTGCCTGGAAAATCCCATGGACGGAGGAGCCTGGTGGGCTGCAGTCCATGGGGTCGCTAAGAGTCGGACACGACTGAGCAACTTCACTTTCGCTTTTCACTTTCATGCATTGGAGAAGGAAATGGGAATCCACTCCAGTGTTCTTGCCTGGAGAATCCCAGGGATGGGGGATCCCGGTGGGCTGCCATCTATGGGGTCGCACAGAGTCGGACACGACTGAAGTGACTTAGCGGCAGCAGCAGCAGCTAGGAAGGGGAAGTATCAAGACAGGGATCGAAAAGGTGCTGCTTTGCTCAAGGGTCTTTGCTTCTCTGCCCTGGGCCTGAGTTGATGGTCACCTCTGTGTGGTGGAACTGGGTCACTTATTTACCCAGTATCCCCGGGGCCTCATACAGTGAGAGCCAGCTCCTGGCTGTAACCCTAGGTGATAGATTAAATGAGTCAATGAGTCTGAACAGAAGTTTGGCGATTTACCGAGAAACAGGAAATGAGGTCAAGGACAGTATCATCTGTTGCAGGGAACAGTATGGAAAGAAAAAGAAAAATGAAGTCTTCAGTAATTTAAAAAGATGGAAATGGGATGCTAGCTTGTGAAATGATGAAAAGTATTTGGACAAAAGGAAATTCTGATAAGCTCTAGGGTCTTACTCCTTTAGTTTACAAAAAACTGTTTTGGCAACAATTTCTTCTCTATCTCTTGTTTTGTTTTTTCCTCTCTGTTTAAATGGATCATTTCTTTTTTTTGAAACCTCTTCCAAAATATTTTGATTATTCTTATAAGAATATAAGATAGAGAAATATAGGAAAAAAAATTAAGGGCTTTTTCTAGGTCAGATCTTAATAGAAACTCACCATGGCAGTGATTGATGTGCTAAGTGAAGATTTTATCAAAGTGTTCTTGTGAGTTGCCGTAAGATATCAATAAAAACCCTCAGAGTGCTTGCATAGGGACCTTGTTGTGACTGTCTTCACACCTATCACACCTATGGCCTCTTTTCTTACAAAGTAATGATGCAAAAGTCACTCAGAGGGTTAGATTTTTAAAAATTAAAAGGAAATTCACTCTCATAGAAAATTTTCCTTTGGTTTCTGTCTTAGAACTTTCAAGCTGCTGTAACAGAGTGCTGTAAACTTACACAGAGAAATTTATTTCTCACTTCTCTGGAGGCTGGGAAGTCTAAGATCAAGACTCTGGCTGATTCATTAATGGTCTTCTTCCTGCTTCACAGGCATGTCTTCTCAATGGGTGCTTACATGGTGGAAAGGGCAAGGGAGCTCATGGATTTTTTTTTTTTTTTTTTCCCCCATAAGGACACTAATCCCATCATGGGGCTCCACCCTCAGGACCTCATCACCTCCCAAAGTTCCCACCTCTAAATCATATCAGGGGATAGTGTTCAACATACGAATTTTGGGGGAGCTGCAAGTATTTAGTCTTTAACAAGTACGTAACATGAAATTTAGTATTTATTAAACATGAATTTTAGTATTTTGGGGAAGAAAAAGATATATAATTCTAGATTTGTAAAAAGGGAAGAAGAACCTTAAAAGGAAATTATCACTTTCAAGCACTATAGAATTTTGAACTTTTTGCATAGGTCATTCTGCCAGCAAATTATCTAGTGTATCTATGGGGCCCAAAATGACATTTGCTTTCTCAGATTCCTGTAACTATTTTTTAGTTATATGTCCAGTTAGCCAAGAACATGGTGTAAAAAGTTGGTTTGAAAAATAAAGATTCCATTGAAGGAATGAGTATGTGTTCTCATATATGCTCCTGATTCTAAATTTTTAACGAACTCTTAAAGGGGGCTCATCAAAATTGAAGTCTCAGCCTCTCATGGAAATGTAATCCTTTTTCTCTTCTCCACTGATTTCAAAGAGGGCTTGTTGCCCTCACAGTGGAACTCCACTTTGGAAAGTCTTGGCAGCTTTACAACACTGTGCCCCAGCAGAGGTAACATAATTTTAGACTTTAGTCTCTGGAGACGGAACCCAAATCGTCTCCTGCAGGGCTCCCTGGAAGAGGCCTGCTCAGCTGCTGTGATGCTCTGTTTTCTCAGGACTTTTGCCAATTAATCTTGCCACATAGACCCCAGGGGCTTCCCAGGTGGCACTAGTGGTAAAGAACATGCCTGCCAGTGCAGGAGATGCAAGCGTCACAAGTTTGATCCCTGGGTCAGGAAGATCCCCTGGAGGAGGAAATGGCACCCCACTCCAGTATTCTTGCCTGGCGAGCTACAGTCCATGGGGTCGTAGAGTCAGACACAACTGAGCATATACAGTATACAGCTTGCTGCTGCTGCTGCTAAGTCCCTTCAGTCGTGTCCGACTCCGTGTGACACCATAGACGGCAGCCCACCAGGCTCCCCCATCCTTGGGATTCTCCAGGCAAGAACACTGGAGTAGGTTTCCATTTCCTTCTCCAATGCATGAAAGTGAAAAGCGAAAGTGAAGTTGCTCAGTCGTGTCTGACTCTTAGCGACCCCATGGACTGCAGCCCACCAGGCTCCTCTGACCATGGGATTTTCCAGGCAAGAGTACTGGAGTGGGGTACCATTGCCTTCTCCAACAGTATACAGCTTAGACCCCAGCTAGGCTTGATGTAATTACTTCATGGATGTCTGTATGGGGTAGGTGTATACCCCTGTCTTTTAGGATAGTAATTTTCAATTGTTATGACTGGGAGGCATTGTCAGAAACACATTTTATGATGCTGTATATATGTATTTCGTAAAACAGTACACTTACCCTTGACTGTGATGTGAGCTTTCCAGGTGGTGCTAGTAGTTAAGAACCTGGAGATGCAGGGGACATAAGAGATGAGGGTTTGATCCCAGGGTCAGGAAGATCCCCTGGAGGAGGGCATCGCACCCACTCCTGGATTCTTGCCTGGAGAATCCGATAGACTGAGGAGCCTGGTGGGGTACAGTCCATGGGGTCGCAAAGAGTCAAATACAAATGAAGCAGCTTAGCACATGATGTACTCCATTTTCCATTCCATTCCGAATTATACTAAGAATCTGTTGTTATCTACAGTTTGAAAAGCAATGTGTTGGCCCTGCTTTCTAGGGTGGAGTACTCAGCCCCAGAGTCTTCAGCAGGGTTCTTATCTGTTCTCCAGCAGAAGTGATCCTCCAATGACAGGCCATGACTTACCCATGCCCGCGGTCACACTGTTAGTGCTCATGACATCCCAAAGGGGTCATAATGCTTCTGGAGAATATTTATTTACTGAACATTATGCACTGGATATGAAAGTATTCCCTTTTGTGAATTACCACCTGTTTGTCTTACAGTCATGTGTTAACTATGAGTGATACCAGTCTATGTCTGTTTTACAAATGAAGAGAAGTTCATCATTCTACCAAGAATGTAGCAGAGAAAGGACACTATTTAAGGCTCAATTATTCCCCCAATTCTACTTTTTTAACCTAATAAATCTTTTATGTAGTTCTAGAGTTCTTAAAAATATGTAATAAGAAAGGTATATGAATTATGCTATTGATAGAGTCAACATTCATTTTTGACAAGTTAATAATTTGTATTTTCCAAGTTGTGGACAGGACTAAAGTCTCAGGGATATTCATCTGATTTGCAAATCATAAGCTGAACTTCCCTTAAGAACAAAGTTTTGATAGTTGATCTTTGGTCTGTGTTTACCAGCAGCAAAAAGGCCATCTTCTTACACAAGAATTTTTTGATAATTACCACAATTAAAGCATACTTACTTATATCGTAGATAGATTTTTATACACAGGCAGTTATGGTTCATTTGTGAGTTTAAAATGTTTATTGCTGTAATTTTAAAGTATTAAAGTGATGGAAGCATTCATTTTCAGAGAAAAATAATTTAGCATTAGGAATATGTCAACCTTGGACTCGATGTTTTGAAAGGAAAATTGCAATTTTCACTGGAGTAGCTAATAACCATATCACACAAAGGCAGTTCTAAGGTCTGTTTGTATATAGAAGGGACAAAAGTCACATAATTCAAGAAACAATTAATGCCTAATTGTTTTGAATGGGCTAGGATACATCTGAAAGCTGCATAGGAAAGTCTGGAGTTATTGGAGATGATGGCTGTGATCTGTTCATGGTTGGTCGCATCTGCAATTATACTTTCAAATATAAACGAAATAGCAATTCAGAGAGGCCATGTCTTGTACCACTGGTATATCTGCAAGAACCAAGTAAATAAGGTGTGTACTGAACATGCAGCAAAAGCTCATTCTATTGCTTGTGCCTTCAGTGTCCTTCTTTGGGAGGTAGACTCATTAGTAACAGGATTAACGCTAAATCCACCAGTTCGTTTAGTTCCTCAATTCGTAAATGCCTTTGAAACATATTATAATAAAACTTGGAATATTATAGTTTAGCCAGCAAGGTTCTTTGGAGGCTAGCTAAACATCTGAGAAATAAATATGTATACTTCTGATATTTTAGGTACACATATAGTATTTTGTACACACAGTTCTTGATGTGTAATCTAAGAAATTACATGCATGATAAGAGTATGAAAATTAGTTACAATTTAAAAATTTTTTCAGAACCTATTAATTTGCTTTAATTTTGCATTTGGTTCCAGAAAAACCAAATGAAAAGCTGACATGGAATTTCATAACATTATTAAAGTACGTCAGAAGTATGGTAATGAGTCGCCATAAACTCCGTGTAGTTGTTCATGTCCTACTGACTGTATTGTTTGTACTGTTCCTTTATTTTTATTTTTTGACAATACAGCAACTTTATTACTTTCTTTTCCACACATACACACTCACATGTCCTGGGAACATCAGAAGTGTCCTAGAACAGCAGCCAACTCATCTTCGGTCATTTCTTCATCTTTTCATTCATTAACTCAAATATTTGCCACAGAGCATCTTTTTAGGGTTATAAGTTAATAGGTAATAGTTCAACTTTGCAAAATATTTGACCATCATCACCCTTGGCCCGCAACACCCATGTCCTTTGATGGCTGAGCACATGGTACCTCGCAATATGTTAACCATACAATTTGATGAGTTCATGTGATTATATGAAGTGAGAGAGGAAATGGCACACATATGTGTTTCTTTTGAAAAAATTTTCTAATTAAGTTTGTACTAAAATAGCCTTGAAGGTCTTGTATACATTAGGGCAGCTCTGCTTCCAACCATAATAAACCCTGCTTTTTGCAGACCTAATTATATTTATATATGCTTGTCAGGGTTTTTTGTCATGGCTTAAATTACTGTATTGTAACAAGCCTTAGTGCTCTGCTTCTTCAAAAGATTATTTTCCTTATTAAAAAGTGGTATCAGCATTATTTTAATAACACCAAGTAAAATCTTATATATATGGGTGAATAGGTAAATTGGTTTGACCATTGCTCACTAATATTTTTCCTTCACTTCAGGGCCTTGTATTGATGGCTACTTGCCAAGTTTCAGATCAGACTTAGGCAACCTGTCATTCTGGCCACCAGAATTTTAATTTGCTATTATTAGGGGAAGCATATAAATTGCCAAAGCACTAGAAAGTTGAGTCCATCAGCCAAATCTAAAACTGCTCCCATAGAAATTAGGAGAAAAGTTCTATAAGTTTTAGTGTTATTTCTTCTGTATCAGGTTGGTGGATTGGATAACTTGATGTTCATTCTTTCTCTACATAAAAGAAGATAATTTAATAAATAATACAGTGTTTATTTTTTCTTTATAGTAAAAATTCCTCTTCAAGCTGTATTCTGTCCTGCTGCTGGAATTCCGGGTACAGTACAGGTTTTGTGTCTGTCTCTTGCCTAAGGACTCCCCATGGGATATGGGTTGCCAGCACCTTAGGGACAAAGTCTAGCTGCCTGAGGCCACCCTGCAATGTCTTCAGCTGCAGGATCTGGACCTAATACTCACCCCATAGCCTTTGGGGACATTCTTGGGTTCCTATTATTGATGGGTCCTGGCTGCAAATTCAATCATGTTGCCATATCTTTGCAGCTTCCCAGGTGGCACAGTGGTAAAGAATCCGCCTGTCAATGCAGGAGACACAGGAGACTCCTGTTTAATCTCTGGGTTGGGAAGATCCTCTAGAGTAGGAAATGGAAACCCACTCCAGTACCCTTGCCTGGAAAATTCCATGGACAGAGCCCGGTGGGTACAGTCCGTGGGGTTGCAAAGAGTTAGACACGACCAGCGTGCACACTGTATGATCTGTTGTTCCAGAACCTACTAGCCCTCTCTGTCCACCTTGCAGTTCTAAGAACTTGGAAGTCACTTTTCCATACTAGCTTTGTAGTTAGTTCTGGCATGCTGGCCTGTGTCTTGTGTACATCTTTATCCCCTTTGCTGAGCACAGCACACTCAGTAATGTTTGAAATCAATGATGGATTTCACTTACTTATTCTCTTTATCCAGGAGATTAGAAAATTGGAGAGATTTACCCAATATTAAGATTTTTTTTGAAGGTAATTACTGTTTGTCGATGAGAGATTAGAAGCCTCCTGGCTGTGTTTTATATTTATCTAATGTGTAGCAAGTGTGCTTGAGTTCCAGTTACTAGGTTAGTGGCCTAGATGTTTAGCTTAATTATCATAACAAACAGTGGGGTAAGTTTTATATATACTTTAAAGGGATTGAGTAAACAAATTCAGAAAAGCTAAAGAGTTTATACAAGTACCCAGCCAGTAAAGGAAAGATACTGTATTTTATCAAAGGCCATGTGCCGTCTCTCTAAGGCTGAAGTATACACTGTTCTGTATGTTTAAAGAAATGATTCATTTTGACTTTTTAAAGTTGATTAAGTAGTAATATCACCTTCCCCAATTATTCTGTTTAGGTTTTATTTATACATCCGTTTGTTTGCATGTACATGCTTAATCGCTCAGTTGTGTCTGACTCTTTGCAACCCCTGCACTGTAGCCCTCCAGGCTTCTCTGTCCATGGAATTTTCCAGGCAGGAATACTTCAGCAGGTTACCAAAGCCTACTCTAGAAGACCTTCTCAACTCAGGGATCGAACCGGTATCTCTTGTGTCTCTTGCATTAACAGATGGATTCTTTACCTCTGCACCACCTGAGAAGCCCATCCATATCCATTTGAGGACAGTGTATAATTAAGCAAACAGTCACAGATGCCATGGTCTCTTTTTCTCTGAATGATGGCAGTCTTCAACATAAAAACTGTTTGTACAGTTTTAAGACCATCGCATCTGGATACTTCCTCTAGAATAACAATGTATGACCTTTTAACAGTCTCATTTTTATTATAAGTTTCCCTGTTTTTCCTTAAACATGGAACACTTGTGCTGTTGATCTGAGAAGTTCTAAGTGTTTAAACAATACAGGTTTAACTATAGCTTTCATCTTGTTTCCTGTACAAATTCTCTACTTAAGATAAGTTTGCATGGTTTTCATTTTCAACACTATTTTCAGTTCAATTTAAGGAGAATGATGACAACATTTTGCGTATTTTCTACACCCCCAAATATTTCTTAAATGGTAAACATAAGTATTTTGTAATTAGGAGCTCTGAGTTGTAAGTCATAAATTTATCTGAGATTTCACCCCTCATGCATGGTATGCGTGTGTGCTCAGTCATGTCTGACTCTCTGCCATCCCATGGACTGTAGCCCACCAGGCTCCTCTGACCGTGGAATTCTCTAGGCAAGAATACTGGAGTCGGTTGCCGTTTCCCCCTCTCGGGGAATCTTTCCTACCCAGGGGGATTAAATCCACATCTTCTGTGTCTCCTGCATTTGGTAGGCAGGTTCTTTACCATTGCATCACTTGGGAAGTTCCTTAGGCCCTTTAGTCTCCTTCAAGTACTGAGGATAATGACAGCCCATATTTTGCAAACCTGTTAGGAGGAGTTAACGAGTTAATATCTGTAAGTGTTTAGAATAATGCCCGAGCATATTATGCATGCATGCTCAGTCCCTCAGTCGTGTCAGATTCTTTGCAACCCCACGGACTGTGGCCTAACTGCCAGGCTCCTCTGTCCCTGGGATTTGCCAGGCAAGAACACGACTCTTTGCAACCCCATGGACTATAGAGTCCCTGGAATTCTCTTTACCACAGTGCCACCTGGGAAATGCTAAAAATCTGTTTATTATGATAATATAGGGGTTTTCTTCCACACCTTCCTTTTCAAACTTGATTTTCAGAAAGCAAGTTAATTTGCATTTAACTGTATTAGGGTAGATAAGTTCATTCTTATAAAACAAGTATTTGGGTTGAATTCCTCATTCCTCTCCCTCCTCGTTGTATGTCCACTTAATCCTGGCCTCCTTTTTATGAACAAAATAAATTTAGTGTTTTCTTTGAGTCTTACTCTCTTCCACTTCCTGTCTTCTTTGGAATCGCTACTCGACCATATTAGTTTTTGTATTCAGTGTATTAATTGAACGGTGGCAGCTTCTTTATTCATTCTAAGTACTTTGTAAATATTGGTTAAATGAATCAATGACTGGGAAGTAATGTGTTGGGTTTCTGACTTCTTGACCTTCAGAGGAAGAAACTTAAAGAGTTTTCTCATACTTCATAGTCTGAAACATAAATATTAAAGTAGAAGTCTCTTCCTCCTCCTTCACCAACTAATATCTGAGTCACAGTATGGCATTCTCCTGATAAAATGGACATAAAGCTATTACTTGGGGCTTCCTTGGTGGCTCAGTGGTAAAGAATCGGCCTGCCAAAGTAGGATAGGCAGGTTTGATCCCTTGGTCGGGAAGATCCCCTAGAGAAGGAAATGGTAACCTTCTGCAGTATTCTTACCTGGAGAATTCAATGGACAGAGGAGCCTGGAGGGCTATAGTCCATGGGGTTGCAAAGAGTCAGACGTGACCAAACAGCAACCACAAAAGCTATTATTATCTAAAACTCAGGCAATTTTTAAAATAACTCATATTTGTATCTAACAGTCTTAAAATTTGTATTTGTATCTAACACTCTTAAATAACTCTATTAAAATTTCAGAGCAAACACAGTGAGTGGGCAGTGTGTACTCCATAATATGAAATGTGTAGCAACTGACCTGAGATACTGCACTGCACAGCCCTGTAGTAGTCATCAGGATTGAATCCATTTCCAGGCTGGATTTCCCCTCCACTACCATCCCCTTCTGAACTACAGCCAATTATCTTATTTCTGTAAATGAGTCATCCTTTAATCATTAGTCAGTGAGGTTAAAAAGACAGAAGAGATAAGGAGGAGGTGAATGCCCTGATTTAATACTAAATCATTGTCTTCCTGTCTTTTAAATACAGTAATCCTAAAGGAGTAAATTTAGGTATTAATTGTGAGTAAATATGGTATTGGGCTTTCCTGGTATCTCAGCTGGTAAAGAATCCACCTGCAATGCAGGAGACCCGGATTCCATCCCTGGGTTGGGAAGTTCCCCTGGAGAAGGGATAGGCTACCCACTCCATTATTCTTAGACTTCCTTGGTGGCTCAGACAATAAAGAATCCGCCTGCAATGAGCGAGACCTGGGTTCGATCCCTGGGTTGGGACAATCCCCTGGAGGAGGGCATAGCAACCCTCTCCAGTATTCTTCCCTAGAGAGTCCCCATAGACAGAGGAACCTGGCAGGCTACAGTCCATGGTGTTGTAAAGAGTCAGACACAACTGATCAACTAAGCACAACTCACAGCGCAATAAATGTAGTATTAGATCAGAATACTTAACCAATTGAATTTGGAAGAGAAGGTGAAATAGCTTTTCAGAAATATTTCTTTGGCTGATGTTTAGAAAAATGGGTTTTTCTTTCATTTGTTATAAAATCAAGAATTTGAAAATGTAAAGATGGACACTTCATGAAACTGGGAAACGCATGCTTGGTCTGCGTTCTGAAAACCAGGGTAAAGGGGTATGGTTTCTCTTTTTCTGAGATTAAAGTCTGCTGAAAATTTTGGCAGCAACTATTTTTTATTGTAATAAGATCAGTCCACAGCATATTCAGGCATTTTGAATGAAAATTGAGTTTGACTGAAGAAAATCATGTCCTTCCAAATGAAAATGAGCAGATGTACAAAACGAACCTTAAAATTAATGTTGGATTTACCCCTCCTTGTAAGGCATGTGATAATGTGAATGCCTCACTTCACCATTGTATTGAAACTGACAAGGGCGAAGGGGAAGCTGCTGCAGATTTAGTGTTTTTTTTTTAAATTACATAATTTGGGGGTTTCCGGAGAACAACTGTATTGAGACGAAATTGCCTTTCTGCTTAGAAGTCTGGCAAGCAGATACTCTTTTTGAAGCCATCTCACCTTTGACTTTTGTGAGATCATTTTTAAAACTGAGAGAAATCTTTGAGTTGAACATGAGTCCTTTCTCCCAGCCTGTTCTGTAACTGAATGCTATCTGTTATTTTAATCATGTTAATCTACTACTTAGTGGAAAATGCTGCTCTGTGGCCACCCCAGAACAAAAGTGCTTTCTGTTCTTCCTCCTTCAGTGAACCGGCCTTCCCATCACCCAGAGTCCGGCAAACATTCAGGGGTTTAATCCAAGCCGATCAATACATTCCAAACCCTTTATTTAAAGAGATCAATACAGTGTAATGAAGTCTGTATTCCCGCTCCTTTCCAGGCAGCCCAGCCAGGCCAGAAAGGTGTCTGTTTTTCTGTTCTAAAGCACAATCAAAATTATGGTGAAGGACTTTTCTTATTACCCAGGGACAGAGCTACGCTTTTATGTTCCCACTGAACAAATTCCACAGATCCTCTCCCTAGTCCACCCAAAGACAGGTCTCCCATAATAAATAAGGTGTGAAGAGAAATCATGTGATTCCAGAGGGAAAAATTAGTATCAGCAAAATACTGCTTCAATAATATCTATGACTTAATCGCATAAGATGATTGCTGCTGAAGGGTTGGGAATAAATCCTTTCTTTGTATGAAAGTATGCCCACAGGTTAGCTGCGTGCTTGTGAGAAGTCTATAGATTATTGAAGAGGTGATCTGTCAACTGTAATTTTTTGTATAGATTCATTTGCAGCAGAAAGACTACAAATTGGAATGTATCATACTTTCTTAGTTTTTTATGGTTTGTTCAGGATTTGCTCTTAGTGAGACTTTTAAACAGTTTTCATCTTAACTTAAAAATATTTATATATTTGGGACAGTGTTCTAGGGCACTTGGGGTATCAGTTTTCTGACCCTTGCATCAAGATATGCAGGCAGAACTGAAGCCTGAAAATTGATCCCTTATACAAAGAGTTAAACCACAATGTGCCACCTTATTGGTTACTTATACTTGTTGGCTTCATACACTTCTATAAACTTTCAGCATGACCTACAAATGCCCTGGGATTGTTATTTCCTCCCATAGTCTATCTCAGTAGAGGTGGTCCTATTTATTATAAATTACTGTGTTCTCATGTGCCAGTAAATCATTAATATGAGACCCACTGGAGATTTTTCCATTTTCTAGTTTCTGCTTTATGAAGTGTTGTAAGCTACTGTTTATATTCCTAGGCAAAAATGAAGTATATGACTACTAGTGTGCTAAAAGAGTTATGTGTAAGAAAGTTTGGAGGAATCACCTTATAAGTTGTTGAATTAGAAATGTGTATTTCTCAGTACTTTTGAAATTTCATTTTATTATTGTTATTTTTGGCCACTCTGCGTGGCTTATTACCTGGGATCTTAGTTCTCTGGGCCCTCAGCTGTGAAAGGGTGGAGTCTTAACCACTAGACCACCAGGGAATTTCCTCAGTGTTTCATGATTAGAAATCTTCAGGACTTCCAGGTAGTCTGGTGGGCAAAACTCCACACTCCCAATACATGGGGCCCATGTTCTATCCCACATGCCTTGACTAAAGATTCTGCACACTGCAACTAAGACCTTGGGCAACCAAATATATAAATATATAAAGAGAAATCATTAATATTGACAATTTCTACTTAATCATAGTTTTTAAAACTGTAGAAAAGACTAGAATTACTCCAAAGGAATTTTGCACATGTGTAGGCCAGCCCCTTCTTCCATAGAGTCAATGAATTAAAAAAAAAAAAAAGAATAAGAACACAATTTAGCTAACTTAATTTATGTTGACATTGCTTGTAGAGTAAAATGAGATTGTGAACATACTCTCTCTAATAAGAGCCAGTGTGAGGATGAATAGGAAATAAAAACTCTACTTGGAGAAAAAGCAGCGCCTTTGAGCACCTGCTGTGTGCAAATACGTTAGTGCATATGTGGACAAAAACAGTTGTTTTGCTTTCTCTGAACTTTTCATGAAATAGTGAAGCTGAGCACAAAGGCAGACAGTTGTTTTAGGGGATCCTTGGAGGAGTGATTGCTTGAGCCTGAGGTGGAGGTTGGAAAAGGCTTCCTGCAGACATGGCAGTGGAGCTTGGCCTTAAAACAGAGGCCTGAATTTGATGGAACCGACTGGGACTGACTGCTTGGCATTCACTGGGTAGGGGTATCATGGGGTCTAAGGCTTTCAAGACACGAGTTTCTAGAAGATAGCTGATACCGCTAACTGAAATGACCAAGACCAAATTTCAGGAGTGAGCAAGGAAGGCCACTCACCTTTTC